>JBBUKS010000059.1:4751231-4769169 GCA_038050645.1 Hedychium gardnerianum | reverse complement strand
CCTACATATGACAATGTATGCCTATGAATGGGAAAGTATCTTTTTTGGAACCTCGAGACCTCCAACAAACTAGTCTTGGTTTCTAAGAAAAGGTCATCAACATATGTTAGATGAGTGATTTCCATTGTTGCATTAATTCAATCTCTTTGCAATTGTGCTTAAAATAATTCTTGTCCTCCATATTAATGATAGCTTCTCAATGATTGCAACTACCTAAAAGAATTCTCAAATGCTCTTATAATTCTTGCTATGAATTTTTTTAAGTCGACATCCTCCACCTTCTAGAGATCCTCCTCCTTGTACTTTTTGTCAAGAGACTCGTAAAGCTTTGGATGTCATAAACAAACTCTACATGTACAATTCCTTGTCCAACTTATTGAGGATGTAGTTCTTGCACAATTTTTTTTTCATGCAATCAATACTTTCTTCACTTGGGGATCATCTACAAGCATAGTAGGAGGATCCTCTAACAAGAAGCTAATGAGAGGTTCGATGTTGTTAAGTAGAATAACATTTTCAATTATCACTTTTGAAATTAATTTTTGAGAATTTTTTAAATCTCCCCTATGGGAATTTAGACCCACGATAGCCATAATCATAATATTATCTTAAATTATTGTTAGAATTATCTACGGTCAGATGGTAAGCTCGTCGTCTAATCAATGGCTTAGTTTGGTGAAATCAATATGACAATGTGGGTCATTAGTAATAGTTAGACAACACACCTCTTCAAATTAATCAACACACCACTTCGAGTTATGTTGTCACTAATATAATTGATTTATCCCTTTAGGGTGTTGACACACTCTTTTAGGTGAATAATAAGGTCAAGACAAAAGTTAACCCTTTTCTATTTAAGATAATATTCCTCAAATATGTTCTTGTAGTTTATCAACAATTGTCTTTCAAGATACAACACCTTTAACTCAAAATAAGACTACTCCAATTTTTGATTCATAGCAAACTTCTAACAGCTTGAAACACTAAGAGAGGAGTGGAGAACTAAAATAGAGAGTTTGTTACTTAAAATTTGAGTGAATTTAAGCTAGAAGAATTAGATTTAATTTATATAGGGTAAAATGACATAACTCAAAGGGCGTGACGTTTTTCTAGATTCCTTGATGTTGGGATGCACAGTGCTAAATATTAAGGGTGTGTTTGATTTAAATTATCATATATAATTTTTTGATTACTTAATTATCAAATAATTATATGATCAAAATTATGAAAAATAAAATATAATTTAATATTATTTGATTCAAGTAACTTTAATGAAAACTCGTACAACTATTTGACTCTAAGGCTAAGCGACTAAATTCTTATTGAGTTCAAAATTAATTCTCAATTAAAATTTGACCCTTGATCTAATTTTCATTCATAGCCCATTTTAGAATTTGTCTTTCAACCAAATTGGATTGCAAAAAATCCACTATGCACCTTTAATTGATTTCACAAAAATTATAATTACCGTAATTAGTGTCATCCTAAACATCTCTCACAATCCATCTCCAATTATGTAAAAAAAATAAATCATTAAATTAATTTATAATCGATCATCAAATAATTAAAAGATAAAGAGAATTTTTCTCCGAGAACATGAACCCGTCGAGAATTAACTTATGTTCGATTATAATAAATTTATTATCTACTAACTAACTGAGGATCCCATAATTATCATTCATGCATTCACTCCCACTCCCATAGATCATGCTCATGTACAAACTCATACATTTCCTTGATCAATCTAATTTCTTAATCATCTAAGATATTAGTTTTTTTACCATATTTTACCCACAAGCCCATTCACAGCTGTGATCTTTCTTCTAGCATCTCACACCAACTGCAGCACTAGTCAATTGTTGCAGCACTAATCAACTGTGTTCCTTTTTAAAATTCGGCAATAGATGAAATTCTCTCACGACGGTCTTATATCTTAGGAAAAAATAAATTAAAAAATTAAAATAGACCAGAGTATATTCATAATTTTTGCCAGGATCTAACCCTTATTTAAATTCGACAAATCTTCCGATGACCAACTCGGCCAGCATCTACACTTGAATGCAGCATTAGTCAGATATGGTCTTAGGCCATCTCAGACACCTTTAAATTTTAACCAAAACTCAGTATTGTTTATCAGGAATTATACAGATTGTTCCAGCTCAACTTATACATAACCAATATGGAAAAAATAATAAATTCGGAATAGATAAAAGATAAATACAGGAACCCATGAGGAAATTAAGAGTAAGGTTATCGCAGAGCATGGTACATAATGTATGAAATGTAGTCTACAGTTTTCTTCTGGTAGATAAGAGAAAATCTGATACATTCTGGAGGGCATTGAAACTGCAGGACCCACTGGCAGGCATCATATACAGTGACCAGGAGTGTATCATCTATTCTCCCACAAATATAGAAATCTCAGTGCAGTTAATGTTTAACTGATTTTAAAACTAATCAAGAGGGTACGAGGGATGTATGCATTCATCCCTGAGAGTTCAGGCATATCATGGAATAACCATAGAGATGACAAAAATCCAGCTCTATAGATCCTACCGTATTTTCTTAAGGAAAGAGTTAGCCAGGGTAACCAGAAAAAAATGAGCAAGACATCATCAACCTTCCATGCCGGAGTTAATCCCAGGACCACTTTTTAACCATTCATATACGACTGGGATTGCCTCAGGCAGCCTCAATCCGCTTTCATCTTGGCCCTTTATAAATACACTCTTTCCCTCATGATAATTTATCGGTAACCTTTGCCTGTATCCAGCCATCGATATTACTTGAGCTGCATTAACAAACACCTTGGTGAGAGCTAACTAGATAGAAAAGCATGAAACAGATAAGTGCAATGGAACAAGCATGAGTTGATGTCAGAGCTGCTCTGCCATCACTAATCTTCAGCATGCTCAATCCTATCTATCTTAGTCATCTTTTACTTTGATTGCCAGCAGACTAGTGTTATACTGCTAGCATTTCAGAAGTCAACAGTATTTTTAGGATACTCTTGACTTGTAAACCATATGTACGATGATGGCAAGTAAAAGTTCAATTAAGTAGCAACGGTCGAATAACGATTTTGCAAAGTAACTCTGTTTATAGTTTTAAGTACCAGCCTCATCCATCTAATATGTCAGAATCCAAGATATTATCATTTGTTTCCTGATACCAGATGACACAAGGACTAACAATATGTCAGCCACTTCACTTATGACAGCAGTGTAAGATTTTAATAGTCCTCCCATTTACCATCATTTAAATTTAAATGAAGTATTCAAGATTTAATAGGCAGTTTGAGGAGGTAGGCGTTTGACCCATTGCCTAGTGCCTAGGCTGTAGGTCGCCCCTACGCAATCCCATTAAAAAATATTATATATATATATATATATATATTATTAGAAATGACTAACATATATATCAAACAATGTGGATTAATCAATCAAAAATAAGTTAATAGTTATAAGTAGATAAATGATAATTGATAAGTAAATCATAACAATAATAAAAAGCTCATATTTCACATTATAATGAAAAAAAATACAAAACATAATTAAATATATAACCAGATAACAATCTATAGCCAATCAAATAAGCTATAAATAACATAGGGTTAGGCAAAGGATGGGATGAGTTCATCTGGTAACTATGATTTTTTTTTTTCAAGTGAACCATGTGGTAAAGATAAATATTTCTTTTCTAATGAATCCAAAGAGAATTTCCTATGCTTTTAGAAAACAACATAATGCGGACAACTAAAAAAAAAAATGATAAACCCAGTTAGCCAGCATTCTTAGTCTCGCTTCTCACTCGAGGGAAAAATTTCCTGCAGTGCGCCACAGCTGAGAATCGAACCTTAAATCCCTTGATTATCTATTGATGAACCTAACCATTACATCATTATCCAGGTGCAATGCGGACAACTAAATTACTAGGCGAAGTGGTCCCCTTTTGATTCCACCTAGGCGAACACAGTGAGCCATAGTTGTTCACAGTGAGCAGTGTGCAGTCGTCACACAACAGAAGCAGAGCACAGTGAGCAGCATCTAGCAATCGTGAGCAGTATGAAGAATGATGCGTAGAGCATGTAATAGTTGCATTCGGCGAGCAATAGTCAAGAACAACGAATAGTCTCCCCTTACTGTGCTTCCCTTGTCACGCTGATACACAATTCAAGCTTAGTGAATGTTGTTATTAAATGCTCCATTCTTTCTTGTTTAGGTTGGGTATAATGAATTTTCCTCGTTCTTATATATGTGACATGCTCTTTTGCCAAGGCTATGTAATTATCACTGTAGTCCATAGCAGCAATCCTCTCCTTCATTAGATTGGTTCGGAGTGATTTTTTCCAATATTTTGTATGTCTTACAACCCCCTCTGTTTAGGAGCAGCAGTGGTAAGAAATTTAAGCAGGCTCCTTCAACCAAGAGGCCAAAAACTTCCTAGTCAGTATATAAATTAACCTTGGCAAGTTTTGTCCTTCTACTCTAATGGGAGTAAAATAAGATGACTTCTGCACATTTGATATTAAGGCAATACCTTTTCTTTTGGGTGGGAGTTTTGAGGTCATTGGCTAGGAGAAAACTAGAGGGTCAACTTGATCATTTTCCTTGTTGCAATTCAGCCAACTTGGTAAGTTTCTCTACAGCAATTTCTATGAAATCACCAAGGTTCAAAGTCAAACTAGTAGTTGACTTGTATGTCGTAAATTCGGTATCAAGAGTTCTTTAGTTCTTGGGAGTTTTTCTTGCTGGTGGATAATTACTTGAATCATCATTAGATGTTGACGACTTCCTACTTGACTCCTTTATACATACAGTATGAATCAATACTTTGATGTTCTGGTTTATTTAATTCTGTCACATACTGCCTGCTTTGGTAAATTATGATGAAATCATGTTTCCATAATGTCTAAGTGCAGAAAATAAAAAGAGAAAACACCTAGAACATAGCAACTGAAACTATAGTTGATTTTAATTACAAGAAACTAATGCAACAAGTGCAAACATTCATAATATCAATTCTTGTTGAATCCTTCTTGATGCAACAAGTGCAAACATTCTTGATGATATTCCCTTAATACATGTGATCTTTTTTGGCTACCGTTCCGCTCATTTTCTTTAACTTGCACTCTTGTTATAATGGAAATTTACTCCTTTTAAATAGCTTAAATGTTGAATATCATGATAGAAATATAACAAACAAGAATAGAACTAGAGACAAAAGGAGTGATTTCCATATTAGCCATGTGTCCTCTTATTGTGGGCATATGCTCAAATATGGTGTTTAGGGCATTGGCTCAAATTGTTTTAGTGAGGCTTTTAGCCCAATTCATCAGGATGCATCATGGCTATAGAATAGATTGATTGATAGGTTTAAAAGGTGAAAATTAACAAGGTTGATTCATATTGTCATTTTAATTTAAAATATTGATCCAATTCATAATGTTAATTTGATGTATATTTATGCATGTTTTATAGATACCAACTATGCATATTTGTACTCGACACTTTTTTTTGTTGACCTCCAAATTCGCAGCACAGCAGGAGTTGAGGTGGTGTCAGCTTTATGTCAACATCATGTAGAGAAGCTCTGCTTTTCAAGAAAACTTTTTCTACAGAGTTCTATAGTTCTGTTTTTTTGTCTTCAATTTATTGTTGTGCAAGATTTATCATTCATGTCTATTTTTTCACTATTGTTATGGTGGTGGATATTTGTCCATGGTGTTGATTTTTATGTCAACTTATTCCTGGTTAATTTGTGCTTCTTATGTGCTTTTTCTATTTATTGGAGATGTGTTGTTTTCGAGAAATTGTTGTGAAAAGGAGTGTTCTTCCCTTATATGAGAAAGAATGACCCTTAACTGCAATTTCTTAACATTATCACTGCTAAAAGAAAAGGACTGTCACCTACAATTCACAATGTATTGGTGGTAGGGGACTGAGATTTCAACCTTGATAACTTCCCCTACAATTTGCAACGTACTGGTGGTAGCTTAATCCTCCCAACGTACCATACTTTGTATAAGTTTAGGAAGACCAGCTTAGCTGGCTCTCTTTATGTGATAAGGAAACAACAAATCATCTTATTTTTCTATACAACCGACAGTTAGATTATATAGTTCATTCTTCAAGAGTCCAAAATACACTTGTCTGATATAACTTGGTGAAGAAACGTAGAAAATTTTTAACATCAAAACGTTGTTGCCCTTGTGTTAAGCAGACATTATTGTTGCATACCTCAAGGAAGTAAACACAGGACGAATCCTTTGGAAAACCTCATCCACAGATCCCACTGCATTAATCTGCAGATTGATAACTAAGGTCAACATTGAAAAATGCTCAAATAAATGAAATTTTTAGTTATATTGCAGGAATCAGAAATTTATATATTAATTAGTTGGTGCAGATAATTTCGTAGATGTTACTGTCACCAATAGAAGTAATTGTTTGACAAACATTTTCATTGTGTTATTGACAGTTTTATTATTTTTCTTTCTTACACAGACAATGATCAATTTTCCCTTTAAACCAGGAAAAATATGTACTATAAAAATGTTAAAAAATGAAAATTTTGGAAGTAGAAATTCATAAGAACAAAAAGACCATATGATATGGCTCTAATTATAAGGGGATAAAATTAATAATTTGCACTATAAACCTTCAAAACGGTGATCAATGCGAGAACAGAAGATGAAATAAAAAATTTGAATATCAATTTGGTTTGGTTCTCAAAGATTAACTATAAATCTTATTTAATTAACAAGATTACTACTAATGAAAAAATAGGGAAAATAGATTATAAATGATGTTTAGAAATGTTTATTGACAAAAAAAAATTGATAAAGGAACTTCTAAACAGGTATTACGGTTCTAGAAAGAAATATCAACTAGTTATAGAGAGGTAATATATTGAACATTGTGTTATGATGATGTCACTACTAGTTACTAAAGTACAAAAAGTGCAATCATCCAACTTTGCATTTGGTAGGATGGAACGGACTGGGAATGCTTTATCCCCTCTATCATTCCATAATTTCTTGGATGGACAATTTGAGGAGAATTAACAATTCCAAAGAATGGCTTATTTCATTCCATTTATTCCAAATGGAAAATTTTATTCCATCTCTCAAATAAAATAAATATAATGCGCATTGACAAGTTATTGTTTCAAAATTAAAATGGACATAAGTAAAATTAGATAATGAGGTAGGCTAGGAGGGTTAGTTGGGCTAGTCGGGTCAAACAATTTGGTCAAGCTAGCAAGCTCACTAGGTCAAGCAGATTGGTTCGGCCTGAACGAACTTGTTGGGTGGCGTGAACCAGTTAAGGAACATGGATTGGGTAAGCCAAGCGAATGGACCAAGCAAATCGGTTAAGCAAACCAACAAGTCAATTAAGCCAAGTGGACTAGTCGGATAGATGGGTTAGACCAATCAAGTCAATTGGGTTGAGCAAGATGTCCAAGATAACTAGTTGAGTTAGGTAGAGTAGTCAAGTTTGGACGACTAGTTAAGTTAGATAGAGCTAGGCTGAGAGGATCAATCGAGTCAAGCGGATTGGTCGACCAATCGAGTTGTGAAGTTCTACTCATCAAAAAGACATTGATTTAAAAGGACTAGTCAGGTTAATCAATCAGATAGCATAACGGGGCCAATCAAACTAAGAGAGTTTAGCAAACTAATAAGACCGTTGGGCTAGTGAATCAGTCGAGTTGGGCAGACCAATCATGGTCGATCATCAAGAGTGTCAATCAAGCACGCCATATAGGCATGCCAATCTAGCGAATCAAGCTAGTATGTCTGACTTGGTCGAATGGGTCAATCAAGCTGATGAGCAAGACGGATATGCCAAGTAGACCAATCAAACCGAACATGTTAAGTGAATTGACAATACTAGGTATGTCAAAAAGACAAATAGATTGGGAACACTAAATAGATTAATAATAAACAACCACAAATTAATCCTTTTAAATTCTAATTAAACTAAATTATATCTATTTAAATTTAATTAAATTTAACAAGTTAGCTTTTTCAAGACAAATTAAATTTCTAAAAAACTGTAAATTAAAATTAGTAAGACAAAAAACACAAGTAGAAACAAAAAATATTAGAAACATTATCACTAAAAGTGTTTTAAAGGTAGTAGATGTAGTATGATTAATAGAGTTGTGTCCTAGGTTTAGTCCTGCATTGATATTTTAGATTTACATATGATTATGTTTCTCGATTTATGTTTCATATCATCTTCTCATTTTGATAAACAATCTACATTCTTTTATATAAAATATTCTTTTATTGGTTGATAACAAATCCTAATTGATTCTACTTGCTTCCTTTATAGGTAGGAAGTAAAAACTCACCAATTACCTAAAGAAAACGTTACGTCGTGGATGAGGTGTATTCTATATCTAAAAAGCAAATTTATGCCAAATTTGAGTTCATCTAGCATCAACATTTTTTTTTAGGCTAAAAATTATTAAAATAAGACCAAAATTTTTTGTTGTAATCTTTTTAATCCAAAATAGTAAAAGATTAAAATATTCCTTTTTTCAAATTCTCAATTGCTTTCCTCGTCAAAATAATGTTGCCTATTTATTAAGTCACTAATGTCATTTGACAAAATATAAAGATAACTATTTATTTAACTTTTTGTAATATTTTTAATATAAAAAAAAACTAAATTAATGAAACTATATTATCATTTTTTTTCTTTTTTTTTGATAATCCAAGTGTCCGGGGGTTTCGCCCGACTAATCTTGAATAAATTCGGAGTACAACTTATGCACAATTTGAAGCCGAGATATTTGTCCCATTTGGGATTTGAAACTATATTATCTTTTTTTTTGATAATCTAGGATACACGAATCATGAATGTGACCGGCTCAGCCCTACGGAAGTTTTCCACCGGCCACTAGGGTAAATCGGGAAGCACTCGCGGAGGCTCATCCAAGAGGCCTTCTTAGGTTTGTCGTCGAGGAAAATCCCTGTAGTGCACTGCAACTGGGATTTGAATCTTAAATACCTGGTTAACCACTTGGAGGGCCTAACCACTACACGGTAGCCCCGAGGGCAAAAACTATATTATCCATCCGATCTCACTTACACCTCTCCTCTCTCCTCCCATCCATTCTCTCTCGCGCCCCTTCTATCTCCCTCCCATCTAATCTCTCTCCCGCCTCTCTTCTCTCCCTCCCACCTGATCTCTCTTGCATGTGTTGCATCACCGTTGAATCCCATCGAGGCATCGTACCACTAGATCAAGCCAATGGGTGATAAGTCAAGCTCTCTCTCCCTCGCATCTCTCACAAGTCGGCTTCGCCTTCAACATTGGTGCATTGTTCTCACTATATTGTCGTCATCATCGTACATGCATATCAATGCCATTCCGCATCTTGGTGTCAATGTGGAGCAAAAAATCTCAGTTGTGCTGACCAACATGGCTCAAGGTTTTAATCCATGAACAAGACCGTACATTGCTCTTCAATTATGTTGTTGGGACCACCATAGGTGACCTCTTTACTCTTTGCTACAGCCCAATAGGCTACCTTCTCTACGGGCTATTTTTGCTTCAAACAAAACCACCACGAAACCATCGGAGACTCTCTTTCTAAGCTTTCTCATGACAACCCTCATCGTTGTTGCAATCTTCCATCTCAAATCCCAACTGATGGTGAGTCCTATTCTTGTTCCCACACATTTCAATTGCCTCTCCAACTAGTGCTCTGCCACCATGATCATGTTTTTTCTATGAATATATAACAGCCTCAAATGACCCCATTCTTCCTGCCTCACAATTACTCATCCTATGTCCTTTCTGCCCTTTCCTCCTTCACAACAGCAAATTGTGCTTCTTCCTCCTTTTCAACAGAAAAACAACCTCCTGTTATACCCATATTGTCCTCTGGTGCAGCTCATGCCTTCCAACCTCCATGGCCCCCAATCTGAATCTCTGCATTGACTATCATATTTTTACTAGAATGACTCATCTCCATCCCTTAGTGACAGCAATAGTTAGACATTCGAGACATAAATTTTCTGTTGTGATTCACTATTGCTTGTCCCATGTTAAGTCAGTTCCTGCTTGAATCTTTAAGGCATCACTCTGGCACTCCATTCCAGATTCAGACACACTGGTCCCTCCTACCTTCTCCCTACTACTAATTATTCTTCTTGCTGCTACTTGCTTCTTCGGAGTTTTCTTGTCCTCCTGGCAATTTTTTCCCTTTCCTTAGTTTGCACCTACTGCATTTTACTTCAGGATTTGAATGCCTTCTTCATTCCAGATTTGTGTTTGTGTTTCTGTATGTGCCATGTCGACCCTTGGACTCCTAAGTGTTTTTCTTCTCCTCTTTCTTTTGTCTATCATGTGTGTAGCACTCTATGGAAGTTCACTGAAGAGCCTTAACTCTTACGACTTTATCTCATTCTTTTATTCAATCTTCATCACAAGAAATTACTGAATACTTTTCCTTCTCCCCTTTTATATATTCAATGTGTGCTACTTTACGCACTACCATAGGAAGAAGCCTACTCAAGAAATTTATTCCCGGGATCTCACTTCATCCTTATCAACATGTTACCCTGATTTTGAAGTAATTGATGCTTGCATGCTCCATTAATTTTTTCTTTTGTTCAATCTGTGAGAGAGTATGGTTTTTATTTCATCATGGCCATTTACTAATCTACATTTTCTTATTTACTAACAAGGTAGACATAAAAAATGTGTTCTAGTTTGAGGTGGAGTATCAGAGGTACTAGTATTAATAGGGATATATGCAGTGGTTTTAGTCCCATATTGGCATTTTAGATTTTGGATTTCGTCACGAGGCCAACAGTGGCATATGCAATAGTTTTATGTCACTAATAAGCAACAGCATTAATTTCTCCAATTTCTACAAAGACTAGATCAAGCTAAGCAAAATCAAAAATCATGAGAATGACCGGTATTCTAAAAAGCGTTAGGCGATAGGCGGGCGGATACCCGCCGCCTAGCGCCTAGGCGGCGTTAGATGTTTACACTTGCAAGCAGTGTTCTAAAAAGTGCTAGGTGGTAGGCGGGCGGAAACCCACCGCCTAGCGCCTAGGCGGTCCTAGGCGGCGCCTTTTAGAACACTGAGAATGACAAAGCAAATTTAAGGGTAAAATCAAGCTACTCTGAATGAACTTTTGCATTATACACGTAAGGTGTAATATGGTATACTCTTAACAACTCATAATAAGCTAATAAAAAATTAATTGAACTAAGAATGGACACTAAGAAGGACATCATATATGGCATTCAGGTATTATTAGATGACACAACATAGATTAAATGATAAAAAGGAATATATAAAAATATGAAACCAAATTTAAGAGCTGGATCTTCACGAAAATGATAAATGACATGGGGAAAAGTTGATGAAATGCTATTTTTGAAATTACCTTGTAAACCTTCCCATTTGCAGTATAATGATCTATTACAGGAAGACTCAGTTTCTTGAAACTTTCCAACCTTTTCTTTATTGTGTCAATGTTATCATCAATTCTTCCCTAACCCGAAAATAAGCAAAAAAAAATGTAAAAAATCAGCTCACCTAAATGTAGTTACCTTAAAACTTGAAGTTTTTGAGCATTACAATTTAAAAAACTACCTGATTCCGTTTTAGTATTCGTTCAACAATCTCCTCCTCAGGGCAGTCAAAAAAAAGCACTTGGTCTGGTTCTACTCCAACCTGCATTTAATTGAATTGATTTGCAAATCAAGTTATTCTTTAAGATGCAAAGGGTTTGAGAAACAATATGCTTTATGACTAGACCAACCAAGATAGGTATGTATATATTGTTTACTAGTTTAAAATATGCAGCGCCTGGATACTACTAGCTAATGGGATGGTTAACTAGTGCTACCTAGAATTTTTTGCATGTTTTAAGTCCACTCGCGACATTATATTTTTCATTAATTTTCTTGTACTTTCACGCAAACTAATAAACTTCTTATGTACTTAGTTTCAGCATGGTTTCCATAAATAGGTCAGGCATGTAATTAAGTGTTAGTTCATGGAAACAGGTTTAAAATCATTGAGTTGTATTCGGCATTTGACTTGGTGAAGTCTTGTTAAGGTTAGATTTTAGCTCAGGGCCTCCAGGCCCATGAACCAAGGGGTCTTTATCACTTGGGGTGATATGCATAGCTTGCAATTTCCCCTTCTCAAAAGAAATACAACGTGGCTACTTTTTTGTATTTAAAATGTTTAACATGGTCGGTCCAATTTTGGCATGAAGAAAAACAATTATGTTATGGCTAAAGTGGGTATTAAATGTACCTTTCAAGCATCGCTCCTATCAACCATCTTTGGACCTACTCTTATATTGATATAGCACAAAAGCAAATCAAAATTCACATAGGAATATGATATGGCATCATATAGCATGGAGAATAATCAATCTCACACAAAGAATGAGAACTCATGAAAAGAAAACATCATAATACAAAAACACATGGGGAGGATAGAGAACCCATGGAACTTAGAGAGATTAATTATTCACTTAATTAATATCCTCCCATTATAGTACTAAAAGGTACCATACTAATCCTGTAGGTGACCGGCCCGGCCCTACTGAAATTTTCCACCAACCACCAGGGTAAATCGGGGAAGCGTATGTGGAGGCACATCCTGACAGTCAGCGTTCTTGGGTTTGCTACCTATTAAGAGAAAAATCCTCCATAATATGCCGCAACTGAGTCTCGAACTCCAAATATCTAATCTGGGCCTAACCACGACAACCCTACCCCCGGGGGCAAAAAAAAAGTTGTCATAATAAAGTTGAATACCTAGTGCCAATTTAAAAAAATATATAAATAAATAAATAAATAAAATATAACATAATACTATTCCTCACATAGAACCATGGCCCTCTCTCATGCATGATCTCTTCCATCAAGTTCTTCCTTTCTCCATGCTATAGTCTCTAGTACTCTAGCAACTCCTCTCATCCATTCATCCACGAGATCTTGTTGGTCTCTCTTTCCTTTATCTTTTGTTTTCTCACCTATGTTTTACAAGTTCAAATAGAGATCTCAACGAAATTTTTATTGATTTGTTGCAATATTTTTTTTCATCCAATTTCCATTTTAGTTGATATTCCAATCAAACACTATGTTCTTCAAGATGCCTTTTCATGTTGTTGATTTCCAAGCAAAAGATGGATAAACATTGTTGTATGCTATATTGTATATTTTATGTTTTGTGTCATATATATTGCTTAGATTTGTATACAATATATTTCTATGAAATTATAAATGGGCTAGGATGATTAATCTATGCCTTAAGTGAAAGATGCAATTATATATATGGATTTCTTAAGTTGGTTAGCTTGATGTACTATATAGTATATATAAGCTCATAATTTTTAAATGCTATGCATTATTATCAATACGTCTTAAAAATGTTTATAAAAAGAAAAAATTATGAACATATAGATAATGTGTGCATTTGTTTATGCGTCCGCATACAACATATATTATGCAGTGGTCATATCCACCTACATACACTTTTTAGAATTTTGATTGCAAGTTTAATAGATGGTTGATGCTTAAAAGCATGTGACTCTCAAAAACTTTAAAATGTTTTATAGTCAACAATGTATTTGATTAAGATAACCTTGATTAACAATGCATTGCAATATAAGTTTATAAGAAAAAACTAGTAATAATCAATATCACACCTTCAACAAGTCCTAAATACCATTAACATCAACAAGGACACTCAAACTTGATGCAAATAGTATTCTAATATATCAATTGCATTAGGGGTAATGTTTGAGAAGACATAAGCCTGAAACATCAATAAGAATAGTGATCATATATATGGTAATCATATATATATTGGACAACTCAAGATAATTGCACTGTACAAAATGATAAAATACTGGAAGATTTGAGAGGAAGGAATTGTAACATGGAATGAACATATGTAACGAAAAGCATTAATATCATGAACAAATAGATGAAGTTGAAGAAAACTTACAATCCTCTCAAAAGTTATGCGATTTTCTTCATTTCTAGGAAAACCATCAATAAGAACCTTATTGTTCCCACTAGAATGAATTTCTTTCTTGAGTAAGTTGACAGTTATTTCTGAAGGAACAATCATCCCTTCCATGATTATGCTACGGATCATTACTCTGAGGAGCACCATTCAAGAAATAGGCATGGTTTCTCACTTTCATCTATCAATAATTTAAAAAAAAAGCATAATAAAGACAAAAAAACACCAGATACCCATTTTGACTATTGGAGGACATTTCCTCTCTCAATAGATCACCAGCACATATATGTTCAAAGTTGAAGACTTCAGCAATTTTTTGACATTGGGTTCCTTTCCCACTGCCAGGACCACCTGTACCAAGTCAAAACTTTAGTAAACTACAGCGATTTTTAATGCATTAAAAACAAGAAATTAAGTTCACTTCGATGAGGTAAAAGGATGGACCAAACTACCTCATTTTGTCATTCTAAGGTTATCATTAAGCAGAATAAGACTATTATTTCAGTTTCTCATAAATAAAATAAAACTAATTTTCAAATAAACAAATAAGGTCTTCTCTTGCAGTAATTGGATAATATTTGAAGAGTCCGGCATACATTCAAGCCTCTGCCAATAATATGATAGGAAGAAAGATCTAAAGTATTGTTTTGTACCAGAGTTTCAATCTTCAGTCAAAATGGTCTCGGTACTATGCACTGCCAACATTTTGCACATTCCAATTCAAAGTGTCAAAATCAACTCAGATAAATTTTAATCTTATACTTTTCCAAATATAAATCCATAGCCATTACAAAGGTATATTTAATTAAAAATTTGACACAACATATTATAAAAGTAGTTTTTGACTAATGATTTTACCTTATAGATAACAAAATAAACATTGTGAATTTGATAAGAGCACTTGTTCTTGTACCATCATAGTGAGACCAATCCAATAATTTTCTAAGACCTAAATTTAGCAATACTTTCAAAACATTTGGTGTAAAAATTAAATTTTTGGCATATACGTTAACCACCAAGTTAGAGTTACCACAATTGAAACTGGAACTAGCACAAGTATAGGACATATAATATGTATGTTGCTCCAACTATAGCATTACTCCTCTTTAATGTTGTTAATGCTTTGACTAGTGATTCCCCTCTTTATCCCCTCCCATTTTATAGTATTTTTATCTCCTCCTCATGATCGATAAATGATATCAAGAGATGTTATAAGAAAGAAATAGCTAATTTTGAATGATTCCAGCTGAGAAAAGGTGATGTACCACCGGGCTAGTGCTTTAAATAATGATTCCCTCTTCCCTAACCCTCTATTTTTATAATCTTTCGCCTCCTCCCCATAATTGATAAATGAAATTGAAAGATGTAACAGGACGGGAACGACCAATTTCATCGGACTAAGACAAGGTGATCTAGCACATAGCTACCTTAAACAATCAAATCTCACAAAGCGGGGGAAATATTATAAATTAAAAGATAAAAAAAAAATGGGACCATAACTCTTTTTTAGCCAAGTTGTCTAAAGAATTGCCTAAATTAACTATAAAGAAATAAAGCATTCTTAAATCATGCAAATATAATTGGAAAAAAATTACGACCTAGTTTACTTTTAAAATTAACTCAAATTTTTTATCATGTTTGTATTATTTTTCCCACCAAAATAAATTCAACCGTTGAGTAAGGGGAACAATATGTTCCCGAGCCTTGAAACACCACACATAGGTGAAGTCAACAATTGGATACACCTCTTGGAAGATTTCTTAAGGGCCTATTGTTGAATTTAAGAAAATATGTTAGGAGCAATTTGTTGTAGTTCTTTCAGGATCTAACATCTTCTATATCTGAGACTAAGTACCTTGAGTGCTTCCGAAGCTTACTATTTGTGTCAATTATCCTCTCAATTTTGGGAGTTAGTTGTATCCGAGGAAGGCAAAGCACGTGCCTAAACAATAGTAGCACAACCTACGAGCAAACCCACTAACAAGAAAAGCTCGAATGTTGCTCCGTATAGGTCAAATTTGGACATATTTAATTTGAGAGGTAAGTTAATGATATGAGAAATAGGATTTATGTTTCTCACAATGTGAAAAGGGTCCGTGGAATGGGCATGTAATTTCTTAATAGAATTTTTAGGAAAGTGATTAGGGCATAATCTCTTACATTACTTTGTTTATCTCTTATTGTGGATTAATTTATAGAATTATTACAAGCAAATTTAGTAACAGAGAAGATAGAATCTCAAATTCCTAGTTTTACTCACACAAAGACATCTAAGAAGGTTTTATAACTACATGACATCACTAGTTTATCGATCAAACATTAGATGAAATGTAGATGAAAACATCAATAAGGTCTCAAACAACTTTCGTGGGTCTTCAAGAAATAATTGGAAAACTTAGCATACTATCTAACATCATTATGTTGACAACCCATGTAATCTAATAACCTCATTTAAAAACAAATTAGCTATATAAGATGCATGTTGGTGCAATCGTCCACGGGTTGGCTCGAGTTTGGATTTCGATATTTGATCAATATGTTAATAAGAAGTTAAATAGGTCAAGGTTGACCAAATACTTGACGATATCAGAAGTCCAATGGGAAGTTGGCAAAGGAAAGTCCAAGTGAGTCAGGGAGGACCAGACACTTGGTGATCGGAAGTCCTAACTGGAGGTTAGGCAAGAGAAAGTCCTAACTGGAGATTAGGCAGGTGATAAGTCTACCAAGTGACTAGCCCTAACCGGAGGTTAGGCAAGGAAAAGTCCTAACCAGAGGTTAGACAAAGGGAAGTCCAAGTGGGTTAAGGAGAACCAGACACTTAGCATAAATAAGGAAATCCTAGCAGGTCAAGGGTGACCAGATGCAAGACAACGATGAAGTCAGGTAAAGGTTGATCAAATGCTAGGCAACGAGAAAATCCCAATAGGTCAAGGTTGACTAGATATTGGGCAATAGGAAGTCCCAAAAAATCACGGATGACTAGATGTTGGACAGAGTAAGTCCTGGTAGTTTGAGGTGAACCAAATACCATGCAAGACTCGAATTCAAGAGATTGAATTTACCAATCGATTGGCAGGAAGTGTCATTAGTAAACCTTAAACCTGGAATCCGGGTTTTAGGGTTGGGTATGGCGATTGGCCCAATCGATTGCCAGAGGTTTCTCGCGAACAAAAGACTTTATAATCAATTGGGAGTTAATTCAATCGATTGAGAGCTAATCCAATCGATTGGCCAATTTTCTCAAGCGAACGAATGACTAGATGTTGGGCAGAGTAAGTAGGTTGAGGTCAACCAAATACCATGCAAGACCCGAATTCAAGAGACTGAATTTACCAATCAATTGGCAAGAAGTGTCATTGGTAAACCCTAAACCTGGAATCCGGGTTTTAAGGTTGGGTATGGTGATTGGCCCAATCGCCAGAGGTTTTCTCACGAACAGAAGACTTTATAATCAATTAGGAGCTAATCCAATCGATTGGGAGCTAATCCAATTCTCAAGCGAACAGAAACCTTGGAAGCAATCATTGGGGGCTAAGTGATTGGACAGTTTTCTCGAGTGAACAGACGGGTTCAGAATCGATTGGGTAAACTGATTGGGTTGTTTTCTCGAGTGAACAGAAAGCTTCTAAATCGATTGGCTCAATCGATTAAAAGCTAGCAATCAATTGGTATAGCTCACCAATCGATTGGTCGAGCAAAAAACGAGTCGTTCTACAGGTTTGAACGGTCGGATCTGACCTGATAATCGATTGGGAGTAAGGTCAACCGATTGGGAGGCGTTTTTTAGCCCAAAAGCAACCCTTGAAAAGGGGGTTCGTGGAGAGTTTGAAGCCGCCGGTTCTTGAAAGGTTAGAGGCGAATTGTTGTTGCATTTCCAACCTTCAAGAGGCATTCCAAAACGATAAGCAAG
>JBBUKS010000059.1:4707038-4729192 GCA_038050645.1 Hedychium gardnerianum | reverse complement strand
GATCATAGTCGTTTCCTCGGTGGCCACTTTGACTTTCGTAACACTTGTTGCTTGTTTCATTTGGAAAAGGAAGAAAATAGGTATCATCTTATCTTCCTCTCCTTTGATAATTCATCATTTTCAGTATTTACTATGCACACATTGAGTTTGTTATTTAAATATGTCAAAACAGAGTATCCTATCCAGAAAGAAACTGAAGAAGAGATGATAAACCTGCCCTCGTTCGACTTTGATGCAATTGTACATGCTACTGATAACTTTTCTTCATCTAACAAGCTTGGAGAGGGCGGATTTGGTCCTGTATATAAGGTGTGAACTCAAAGCTTGATGAATTGCGATGTCGATCGTTGTTGTGTTTAAGTATGCTAAAGCTTAGTGTAAGGAAGGTTGAAAGAAGCAGAAATAGCTGTGAAAAGATTGTCCAAAGCATCAGAACAAGGCGCGGATGAGTTCAAGAACGAGGTGGTGTCGATTGCGGAACTTCAACATCGAAATCTTGTTCGACTCCTCGGCTATTGCACTGAAGCAAATGAGTGGATGTTGCTCTTGAATACATGCCCAATGGAAGCCTAGACAAATTCTTATTTGGTAAATTGATATTCATACTAGTTATGCTAACTCTATTCTTATTTGCTATGTTGTATGATTTTTTAATCTATACCAAGAACATGTTTTGAATTTCTCATATTGGATCGTTGGATTTGTACTAAGATAAAGTCAAAGCTAGTTCGTTGGATTGGAAATCACCTTACAACATAGTTCTTGGCATTGCTCGAGGTCTTGTCTATCTTCATCATGATTTCAATTCCAGACTAAGAATCATTCATAGAGATTTGAAAGCGAGCAATATTCTTCTTGATGAGGATATGAATCTAAAAATATCAGATTTTGGTATGGCAAAAATATTTAATGGAAATGAAACAATAAGAAGAACAAGGAGAGTAGTTGGAACATAGTATGTAAATCTTAACTTGTATATTCATGCACAATGTATTTGATTCAAATGGACAACTAATTCTTCTTCGTCTTTACTTTATATTGGATATATGTTTCCAGAATATGTCAAAAATAGAGTTTATTCAATGAAATCAGATGTTTTTAGTTTTGGTGTATTGATACTTGAAATCATTACCGACAAAAAGAATGTTGGATGCTACATTTCTATAGAGCACCTACACCTTCTAAAGCATGTAAGTATACATAAAACATCTATATTTGACATCCTCTAAGTATTAGTATTTATGTATCAATCAACTACATGCAAATTTGGACTTTGTGGAAGGAAGATAGAGTTTTGGAAGTTGTGGATGGGTCAATAGGATCATCTTGTGTTGCTGAAGTTTTGATGTGTATAAATATCGGGCTCCTGTGTGTTCAAGAACAACCAAAAGATAGACCCACAATGTCATCAATAGTATTATTTTTGCTTAACGATGCTACTCAATTGTTAGAACCTAGAAGACCAAGTTTTGCGATGCCAACAGATTCATCTGAAACTAATTTGAATAGCTCCACCCTTCTAACCATTTATCAATCACAATTTTGGAAACTCGGTAAAATCATCACAATCAAAATGTAAACACCATGTTGATGTGAATTCAACATTTTTTATTTTTATGTTACATATCAAACAACTGTAGACAATACATAAAGATTGATATTATAAAAATGCGCTCTAGTAATATTGTCAAAGTTGTCTCAATAGGAATGAGGTTACTTTCAAGGAATGCTATTATGTCCGTTCTAGTAATAATTCTCAAAGAGTTCTTTGTGGACGTAAAGATCATCAGTTACATTACAGAGTGCTCTTGGCAAAACAAGGTCCATGAGGATGTTTGACAACCGAAAGAACAAAACAATCATTTGAGAACATGGAATGATAGACAAAACCCCCCAGCAAAGGCCAAACTAGACAGATTTTTCATTACTGCAGACCTTGCAGATAAATTTCCAGCCTCTGAAAGAAGAGTAACCTGCAAGCAATATTAGATCATTGGCTCCAAGCTTAAATATCAAAGAAGCTTAAATATCAAAGAAGCAATATCATCAGGCAGTATTGCTCAAGCTTAAATATCAAAGAAGAGTGTGGAATTAGCTCTAAATGATTTCAGACCATTGGCTCCAGAGAATCTATCTGTCAAACTTTACATCCAAACTATCAGCAAAAAGCCTCAGTTCAGATTTCAGACAGCTAGATGTGTGTTACAGAATTACTACACTTAGGCAAGCAACAAAGAAGAAGCCAATCTGACGATCAAATTAGATTCTGTAAAAGCTTTCAACAAAGTAAATTGGTCTCTTTCCTAGATGGACATACTGTTAGATTCTTTTGGTACTTACTATAAAGATCTTTCTAGCTTGCTCTGCTTTGTCCCGGTGGCCTTAACATCAACTTTTCAAATTGGCTGTGAATTGCAAGGACAGGGAATAGTATTGCAAAGACAACAATAATGTACAAGACTAAGACTTGAACAAGAGAGAAAACATCCATGCTTCAACTGTACAATTTAGCATTAGAACAAAGAGAGTTGTGAGGAGTTAGACGCGGTTGTTGTTGTTGTCGTCGTCGTTGTCGGTCCATTGCTTGTGGCCGGGCCTCCAGTTGGGGCACTTGGGGCTGAAGTAAGAGGTCTTGACCCGTGCGTCGAGCAGCTCCACCAGCGGCCCCGTCTGCACGCACCGCGGCGCCTTGTACTGGTTGAAGGACGCGCCTTGGCTCAGCGCGTAGTCCATCAGCTTGTCGAACGTCCCCTTCTCCACCTCGCGGATCTCCAGCGGCCCGATCGACTGGTCGCACGCCCGGCCCTGCCGGTACACGCTGTTCAGCGCCTCCTCCACCGCCAGGCAGCAGTCCTCCATCGCCGCCGCCGGAACCGGCGACCGCTCCCCTTCCCGTAGCTCCCAGTACAGGACGTAATGCCCCGGCGCCGCGCTCCCGCCCGTCTCAGCGTAGCTCGTGTAGTCAGCCAGCGCCGCGCCGTACTGCTCCAGGTTCCGCGCCGACGCGCTCACCGCCGCCTGCAGCTCCACCTCGTCCGTCTTCTCCGCCTCGAGGCTCAGCACCACGTTCTTCCGCCGCACGAATTTGAACTGCGGCGCCTTGTTCTTGAATCCCGACACCCGCAGCACGTCGCCGATTCTGTACCTATACAGCCCTGAAATGCATGCAACTTACTTGACCTCTGTTTTCTATGCCTAATTTCTTGTATATATGCATTAACTTGCCGGGATATGTGGTGACGACGAGCTCGTACTCGTGGCCGAATTTGACGTCGACGAGGTCTACGAGGTCATCGACCTCGGCTTTGTCGTTGCTGCTGCATTGGAGGTCGAGGAACTCGAAGTAAGCCATGGTGGGGATGAGCGTGTAGGCGACGTCGCTGGGGTCGCAAAGGGGGTTGAGATTGATGCCGAAGTAGCACTCGGAGGAGGCGTACATGGCGGAGACCAGAGGGAGGCCGCCGCTGTAGAATTCGAGGGTGGGGATGTACTGCGCCATGGCGCCCGTCACGATGACGTCGACGTACTTGGTTCCGGGCCAGAGCCGCAGGATGATGCCCTGCCACGAGCTCCGCCGGCACTCGGCCTCGATCTGCCGCGCCAGGTCCGGGTCAGGACGGCACAGCACGCGCGAGACTGCCTCGCGCACGCCGCCGTCGGTGACATGCGCCGGGTCGAGCTCGCCGTCGCGGATGTCGCGGCAGAGGCTCCTCCATTGCTTCTCGAGGAAGCGGAGGGCGCGGATGAATCCGGAGGCGAAGACGGCGCCGACGCGGACCACCTCGTCGCGCTGGACGAGGCCGCAGAGCAGCTGGGCGTACATGCTCTGGTAGGGGTCCGGGCAGAGCACCGCCTCGTTGGGGCTGGTGTAGGAGTTGAAGGGATCGTCGCGTGGCCGGTCGAGGAAGTGGCGACTGTTGTAGTAGCTGGTGAGCACTGAGCGGGCCACGAGACCGCCAGGCGTCCGTGTCTCTGCCTTCACGAACAGCAGGTACATCCCCTTCCTGCCGTCGAGCCCCGGCACGAACTGCCCCATCACTGGCATTAGCAAACTGTACAACAGACTTCGCCGGTCGAGCTCCTCCTCGATCGTCGGCATCAGCTTCCGCTCCCCTCCCGAGGTCCCTGAGCTGATATTCCACCAAAAATATCCTGAGACCACTGATCTCGCATGATTAAGCAAACAAGAAAGCACTGTTCAGAATACCTCGTGAGGAACTCTGAGATGGGGCTGCCGGAGAAGATGGGAGAGGTGTCGCCGTGGGCGACGCGAAGGATGTCCGGCTGCAGGTCTTCGTAGGTGACGACAGGGATGAGACGCTTGAACGCGTCGGGGTCGGCGCCAGCGCGGCCGGAGAGGCCATGCCGGCAGAGGTACTCGGCGGCGGCGTTCTGCCCAAGTATTTCGCTCAGCACACGCCGTTGGACGACGTCGGCATTCGCTGTGACGTGCTCGATGAATTCGAGCGCCTTCAGGTGCGCCTCCGGCGGCGTGATCTTGCCGGCCTCCGGCATGGTTTGCACTTCACAATAGTAGCGATGGATCGGTCAAGAACAAGATCGAAATGATTTGATTTAATGAGATGGCGTTGGCGTTTGATCGATGCGTGTAAGGAGACGAAGACGGCGATGAGCTTTTATAGAAAGGAGAAGATCGTGGGGGCAAGGAATATTTGCTACCCAAAAATAGGCATCTTATCTAGCAAATTAATCAAGAAATTTTTAAAGCTGAAGAGTGTTTTCGTCAACTTTGATTGAAATTTCAATTGATGTAATATTTTTCGAAAAGTTTTATGTATTCAATTTATCATAATAATTTCAATAATATATTTTATAAAGGAAAAATCTATTATTATTCCTAGTATCTATTTATTGTATATGTGACAGATACATATATTTGAATACCAAAAGATTATTTTATGTTGAAATATTAATTTATTCTGATTGATTTGATTGTTTTTGAAGGCTCTGACGATAAGAAGAAGAATAATGATTTGTTGATAAATTTCATTATTATTTGAATTAATACATAAAAGTAATATAATCTTTAAAGATTCTTTTAAGAAAATATAATAGTATTTTTAATTTTTATCTAATTTATCATACTTGTAAATTTCATATTCATTTTATCTATTTTTATTAAAATAATGATCTAATATTCAAGATAATTTATATATTAGAACCACACACAATTATATTTGGTGTTTACATTGATAATAACCTTCAAGACTTCTACAACGATCGTTTACTTCCCCCTTAGCACCTCCTCCGACGCTTACTATCTCCTTGCCACCTTCAATCATAAAACTTGGCTCCCTTGAGTGATAGATCTTAATTTAGTTGACTCCAATCTTCTCATCCGGTCTAACTATGCCAATGCCTCTGATTTCTTTCACTTAGCTAAAGACCTCCTATCCTTTACCATCCATCGATCAATCTCGACAGCCAATCTATTATAGCCTAGCCCTCCTTGACTATGCTAATCACCACCTCCACAATTGCATCCTCTCCCTCAATGAGGAGTTCCATTCGATCATTTCTCATCCCCCAATGATGGTCCATCAAACAAATAAGTAAATGAGTAATAGAGGTTATTTGTCAATGTAACAGCTAGAATGTGGTGTAATATACGTAGGCATCCAACATAGAAAGTATCTTAATTATGTGATAAATTGTTACATAAACACTAATTAAATTATCGATTATTTTAACAGAAATAGGATGAACCAAGTATGAATGCTTAAATTTTAACACGATGCTATAAGATAAAAAGTAGTTATTATTATTATTATTATTGTGAAACATTCAACAAGAAATGGCTCTTAGCATTGGTGTCGTGGATGAGGAGAAACATAGTTATTGGAAAAGACAATTTGGACATGAATTAAATGACCAACGTCACAAACAATGCCACGTAGCACTTCATGCTGTAAAGAGATAATGAATCATAAAGACAAAGTGTGATAAATTTGGAGCTGGTGGACATCATCATCATCATCTAAGAAAACTTTTCCTTTAATTTGCTACATAAGCCAAGAGGACATGTGACCACATAGCGTTTGGTTGTAGCTACTAAGACTAAGATCGAGTTGAAGCATGATATTATATATAATTAGAGATTGTGAAATTGATAAAGAAGTGGAGATCCATTAAAACATAGATTTGTTTTTTATGAATCATAGATTTAACTTGTTCTAGATGGCTGATGCTCATTAGTGTTCAAGAGAGAGACTGAAAGATAGCAATACTATTGTCAGCCACTTTTATGAACTTGTTTGATTTTAATTAGCACATTGGTTTCCAACATAAGCCTTGTTGATTGAGCATGGAATATATATAGCTTCTCTATGATTCTACTCATTAATTACACTAATCATATTATGAATTCATGAAGGAGGTGGCATTCATGGTCTCTCTGAAGATGTTCGATCTCTTAAAGCCTTTGCTAACAAACGATTTGATTGCCATAGCTTATCTACTACACAGTTGAAGAAAGAAAAAAAGATACACCGAGGGTATGTTTCCTTGAAAAGATAAGCGATCGAAGGAAGGATTCTCTTTATCTTGTTTTCATTGTCAAGAAAAGAGGAAAGATGGATATTCAAAGAGATAAACTTAGGATATATTGAAGGATAGTTTTCTTCTCATCCCTCCCCCTCTACCTTTCCATATTTTTATTTCTTGAACTTCTTAATTTACCATCTTTTCAGGGGTAACAAGCTTATGGTCTAATTTGTTTTGCTCTAAATTTTCGAATGTTTAGTATGATAAAAAAATCATGAGCAATGGAATTTTGTTATTAAGAAAGATTTCTTTTGGTGATAGGTAATTTTTTTATAAAAAAAACAATGACTTCCTTTAAAAAAGAATAGAATTTATTTTTTTCCACTGGTATAAGAATTATTTACTTTATCAAAAAAAACCCTCTTAGTGGCAAAAAAAGTCATATGTTGACCCAGACACCTCATATGATCAATTCTACCGTCATTTATAGAAACTTAAAATCATGAACGGTCTTTGGCCATTGAATAATAACAATTACATGTTAGAGGACATGAACCTGACAAGCATTGCGCTACCAGAAATTAATCTTCAAATCTCTTAATGATAACACCTTATGCAATGCAATGACCATCTTCATCTCTCATCTTTGTTTAGGGAGGCGGATTGGTATGGAAAAGTTGTTTGGCTTGAGCGGGACAGGTAGAACGAGCAATTTAGTCAGATTATTTGATCTAGCTAGGTTGATTGGATCAATAGGACTAGCAGTCAGACTTGTGTCTAACCAGTTGCACTTACTAATCTAGTTGGTCTTGCCATATGTCAATCAAACAAGTTAATGCAAGTTAACCAACTGAGTCAAACGTTCTAGTCAAGTTAGGTAGCCCAAGCAAGACGGCTATCTCACCTTCTCTGTCTAACCCCCACTCAACCTATCTAATTGAGAAAATATTTTTCTCTCTATATATGCTACACATATAAGAATATTTTCAATATATTATTAATCACGTCAAACTAATAATAAAATATTCTATTCTGTTAAAACATATTTTAATAAATAATTTACTTTTCAATAAATTTAATGAAGTATCTTACTTCATTTAATATACAACACAAATGGTTATATATCCCTAATAACACACAAATACAATTTTTGAACGAGGCCAATTTTAAATATACAAAATTTCAAATCCCTTAAGGTAAAATCTACTCTAATTCTTTACCTTCTTACTTATATTTGATAGAAAGGGCATTAGAAAATTTTCAAATGCTCAAAAAAAAAAAATTCATAATCCATAAAATGGTATATAAGCTCCGATGAATATGAATTTTATAGAGAGGTCTTCTACAATATTTTATAGAGTCAGAGAGGATCCATTTCTAATCATCCCATCGTGTCTCATTGACCATTTCATCATCAATGATTAAGATTTTATTAGAGAGATGGAGATAGAGTCCCTTCATAAAATTTAACATCCACTCGTATTATTATATCTTTCTATTTATTTTAATCCTCATATACAAAATTATCTTTCTACTTAATCTCTTAATTTGGTTATCAATCATCAATTCTACACTCAAAATGAATTCATCTAGCTAGCTAGTTTCATAATGTGCAACAGTGATTAAATTGACCAACTCCATTAATCACTCATCTGTTCCACCAAAAGCATGCTGAAGAAAACACAGTGCATGGCAAACTCATCAGCTTAATTATCTGCTGCATGTTTAACGGCAGCCTCTGCAGAAGAGGAGGATGTTTAACGGCATGTCGGACTTCTCCCGCGACGGCCGCTGTCACCCCCTTCTCCCGCCCTTCAACATCGCCGCCCATGCCCGCCATCCTCCCCCAGCCTCGCTCTCTCCCGCCATTGGTCGCTGTTCACTTCATCCAGCTGAAAACCCTAGACACCGATCCGATATTCACGTTGCGTGTCGCCAACCCCTAACTACACGCGCGCATGTATGGCCCAGACATTTACGTCGTCCTGTCGTCGTCGCTGCCACAACCCTGGACCATGCTCGCCATTAATGCACGGCTGGCTGCAGTAACTGAGGTTAATATAATGTATCGTTAGCTTCTTTGCTCTGTTCTTCTCTCCGGTGACGGCATGGTGTATGGGGATGAGGAGGATGGATGGGTGCAGCTCCGTGCGAGCTTTAACCTTCTCAGTTGGGGCATGCAGACGCAGACATGGCATTTACGTTGCACAGATAAGCTTTGTCTCTAGATGTGATCGATATCCATGCTGATCATACAAATTTGTGTGAGCTGGTGTACTTGATCTTTTCAGTCCTTCTCCTAGCTACATCTTTGTCAAGTATGGTATTGGGTTGAGGAGAGGAGATATTACAGTTACGTTATCAGACATGAAGGATGGCATTAATGGCTGCTCAGCGTCAGCACTGTTGAGTTTGACAGTAGAATGGGAACATCGGTAGTTGCAGTACTGCAGTCATATGGTGTCACTTCATGTCAATATATCCAACATAATCAAGAAGTTTAAAGAATCATTTTCATGATTGAATAGTATATAGAGTACGAGTAATTAAATTCTGACAAAGGGTTCTGCGAGATCATTCAATGTCATTTATCTACTTCTACTGTTGTAATCAAGTACTATTGGCACAAAGTTATATAAAAAAAATTGTTTGATGATTTTTTCTTCTTCTTTAGTTTTCATGCAAAATTAGTTGGGAACAAATTAAGAAAGATTTCATGCATGATCTCAAAAGCTCATTTAGAACATTGATTGGTTATACTACTGTTTCTCGATTCTACTTTAGATTGAACAATTGTGATTTTATCCAACGCGATTTGGCTCGAAATGGGCTTGAGGAACACTTGGATTTCAACCAATAGCAAAACTTTTTTAGTTCTATGTTCTTAGTTTCTTAGGACTAGAAAAGTTTTTAATTAATTATCAATCACTTTCATGATTCAGGTACATGGTGCATGACTATAAATCATGATGCAGTTATTATTTACATGAATAATTACTCTAATATATTTTAAGATTAATTTTTATCGGATATAAAATATCTCGTTAGATGTTTGACCTAAAGAGCCGTTATGCTAGGACAAATATCCTCAGTGATTTATTTCCTTCCAAAGAGTATGAAGCTGTCCTGAAAGAATCGTTAAGATGGTAGCTTCACTTTTTGCTCTAATGACTATAGATTGGTATGATCAACCATAAACACATGTTTGAGTTGAGCTCGTGCACTTGAATAGGCATTCACCGGGCAAGGTGGAGTGTACACATGATATATGAACAACATAATTAAATAGTCCAACTTATTCCTTACACTTTTTTCTTGCATCCTTAATGAGAATATAATTAAAATCCTACATTAAAATTATATGAACAAGATCATGAGTTTATAAGATGAAAGATATCTCTATTAGTATAAGACTTTTTGAATAGAGCCCAAAATAAATTCATGAGGATTTATGCACAAAGTGGACAATATCATACTATTGTGGAGATATATGAATTCTTTTGGTGCTAACAATTGGGAATAGTGGCCTTAAACGAAAGAGGGGGCTTCCAGAAGAGTGAACTCTAAGCAAAAAGTCCAAGTAGATCAAGGGTAACCGAATGCTTGGCGAAAATTCTGGAGGAGTGAACTCTAGGTGATGAAAAGTCTTAGAAGAGAGGAGTGATCGGATGTTGGGAGGCCTGAAGCAGGTCAAGAGTGATCAGATGCTTGAGGGGAGATTCTGACCATGAGAATAATGGTAGTCATTCGTTTGAGAGGAGAATTGTTGAAAATACAATCAAAGTCTCACATTAAAAATATATGAAAAAGATCACGATTTTATAAGATAGAGGTATAAGACCTTTTGGGTAGAGCGCAAAAATAAATGTATGAGAGTTTAGGCCCAAAGTGGACAATATCATATCATTATAGATATATATAAAATTCACAATTGGGAATAGTGACCTTGAACGAAGAAGGTGAGGGGGGGGGGCTTCTAAAGAAGTGAATTCTAAGCGAAAGTCCAAGTAGGTCAAGGGTGACCGAATGCTTGGCGAAAATCCTGGGTAGTGAAAATTTCAAGCAAGTCAAGGGTGACCGGATGCTTGGCGAAAATCCTGGGGGAGGTGATGAAAAGTGGTAAAAAGTCTTAGAGGAGAGGAGTGAGTGACTGGATGTTTGACGAAAATCCTGAGAGAGTGAACCCTAGGTGGTGAAAGTGATGAAAAGTCTTAGAGGAGATGAGTGACTTCGATTGATCTGATGCTTGAGGGGAAACCCGGAGCAGGTCAAGGGTGATCAGATACTTGAGGGAAGGTCTAGACTATGAGAATAATAGTGGTCTTTTGTTTGAGGGAAGGATTATTTGGATTACAGTCAAAGTCCCACATTGAAAATATATGAAAAAGATCATGGATTTATAAGATAGAAGATATTTTCATTAGTATGAAGTCTTTTGGATAGAGCCCAAAAATAAATTCATGAGGACTTAGGCTCAAAGTGAATAATATTATATCATTGTGTAGATATGTGAATTCATAATTGGAAATAGTGGCCTTGAACGAAGGAGGGGGGTGGGGCTCTCCTAGAGAATTGAACTCTATGTGAAAAGTCTAAGCATGTCAAGGGTAACTGGATGCTTAATGAAAATTCTAGGAGAGTGAACCCTAGGTGGTGAAAAGTCCACACAAATTAAGGGTGATCAAATGCATAGCGAAAATCTTGAGTGGTGAAAATTTCAAGCAGGTCAAGAGTGACCGAATGTTTGGCGAAAATCCTAGGGAGTGAACCCTAAGTGGTGAAAAGTAGTAAAAAATCTTAGAGGAGAAGAGTGACCGAATGCTTGACAGAAATCATGGGGGAGTGAACCCTAGTCGATGAAAAGTAGTGAAAAGTTTTAGAGGAGAGGAATGACCTTGATTGACCGGAGCTTGAGGGGAAGTCTAGAGCATGTCAAGGGTGATAGGAGAATGAACCCTAGGTGGTGAAAAATCCACACAAATTAAGGGTAATCGGATGCTTAGCGAAAATCCTGAGTGGTGAAAATTTCAAGCAAATCAAGAGTGATCGAATGTTTGGCGAAAATCCTAGGGAGTAAATCCTAAGTGGTGAAAAATAGTGAAAAATATTAGAGGAGAGGAGTGACCGAATGCTTGACAGAAATCCTAGGGGAGTGAACCCTAAATGATGAAAAGAAGTGAAAAGTTTTAGAGGAGAGGAATGACCTTGATTGACCGGATGCTTGAGGGGAAATCCAAAGCATGTTAAGGGTGATCGGATGTCCCGGACACTACAAAAAAACATTCATTTAGCAATGAAATTTAGCAACAAGAAATATTCATCACAAATTCGCAATGAATTTTGCGACAAAAAAAAGTAATTGTCACAAATTAGAATGACATTTGTGACAAAAATAACTAAATTCATCGCCATTTGGCGACGAATCCAGGATTCGTTGCCAAGTTGAAAGATCTTTGCCAAATTGAAAGACATTTGCTCCAATATTGAGAAAAGAGCATCAGTCGATTGATACGGTAATCAATCGAATGATAATCTATCAAAACATTTGAATTGGGTAATCAGTCGACTAGTGTTGTACACCAATCGACTAATATTGATTTGAAGAAGCACAGAAGTAAGTATGACTCGCATGATCTATTCGACTAATGAGATCAGTCAACTGATGTTTTATATCAATCAACTGATGTTGATTTGAAAGATCTAGAAGTGAGTGAGACTCGCGTGTTTTACTCGACTGATGAGATCAGTCAACTAGTGTTTATATCAATCGATTGATGTCACATTTGAAAAATCCAGAAGTGAGTGGGACTGGCGTGTTGTGCTTGACTGATGTAATCAGTCGAACAAAGTATCCTAAACCCTAAAATATGTTTTTGAAATTAAATTATTTTAAAATTTCAAATTTTTGGCGACGAAACCTAGGTTTCGTCGGTAAATTTTGCAAAAATGAAATTTAATTTTAAAATAATATTTTTTTTTTATAAATTTATAATATAATTTGATTTTATAAAATATATATTAGAAATTGAATTTAAAATATTTTAAAAAATTTCAAAAATATAATTTTTTAAATAATCTATAATTTTTAAATAATCTATAATTTTTATAATCTCCAATATTATATGTTAGATATAATTTTTTTATTGCATTAAGTATATTAGGTAGTTTTTTTATAAAACACATGAGGAGGAAGAGGACATTAATTTTAAATTAAAAGAAAATAAAAACAGGTTTATTCTATAATTTTTAACTTTTCAAGATAGATTAACTAATCTAAAGAAAATAAAAAAAGAAATTCCATTGAAATATATTAATTTTATTGACCAATCAAAATTACCTTATCGAACCTGTAATTGTCTCAAAAGGTCGAATATATATATACTATTAGAACTTTTGAGCAAGAGTAAAAAGGATCTTATGAGAATTAGGATAGAAAATGTGAAAGAGATATCAAACACTTTACGAAAGCATTTCAAAATTGATTTACCTAAGAATAAGTTTTCAATTTTTTTAAATCCATTGTAATTATTTTTTCATTTTTTTCTAATAAAAATAAAAAATTGAAAGAAAAAGAAAAAATGGGTTTTTCTTTTTTGACACAATTCATATTTTCATGGAATGATCATAAAAAATTAATGTATATGAGGAATAGTGACTTCAAAGTCACTGATCCTTAGATACCTACATTATGGTATTTTTGAGCTGAATCAATTTAGAAAAGACAACAACTTAGGGATTTATTAATAAGTAATGTTGCTCTAATATCTAACCAAAGAACTACTATAGTATCGATCAAAAAAACTGTTGTAGCTACTGGACGATGAATAAATATTTTAAAATGAAATTTATAATTTTTTAATTTTTTTCCAAATTTACATTATCAATTTTTAAAATATATTTTTGGAAAATTAAATTATTTTATAAATTTAAAGTTTTGGCTATGAAACCACTGATTTGTCACCAAATTTGGCGACGAAATCGTGTTTTCGTAGCCAAATTGGTGACGAAAATAGGATTTGTCGCCAAATCCAATTAATAACCCACCCAAAACCTAGTTCTCGATCCCCCTCCCCCCCCCCCCTCCCTCTCCCTCTTCCCTCTTTCGACGGCTCTAGCGATCTCGACGTCTCCAACACATTGTCTTCAGGCATAAGGTACTAGATCCTTCCCCTCGCCTTCCGCTCCGTCTCCTCACTGACCTTTGGCTCGACTGGCTACAGCCGGCCTCGGCTGGCTGCGATCGGGCTTAGCTGGCTGCGATCGAGCTCGGTTGGCTGTGATCGACCTCGGCTGGCTATAGCCGGGCTCGACTGGCTCCTGCCGAGCTCAGTTGTCTCCGACCGCCTCCGACCGACCTTGGCTAAATTATTTCTAGGATGTGTAAATAAAAGCCCTTCAAGCAGAGTTATTTTTATTTGTAATATTACTACGTCCGACCTTGGTTGAATTATTTCTGGGATGTGTAAATAAAAACCCTTCAAGCAGAGTTCTTTTTATCTACAATATTATTCTTTATCATGTTATCATATCTTCAATCATTTAGGTTTAGTGACTGGAACTTAAATCATGTTTGTTGGTTTAGAATTCTGAAAAGGAAATTGCTGACACATTTTTTTCCACATCACTATTTGTGTCCATTGTGGATTATAAAGGTATGATAGAATGACTTGGATGGATAAGCATGTAACCCTTTTGTGTTTAACTTTTTGAATGAATACCCTTAAAAATTTTAGGATAGACAATTGTTCTAGTTTAAAATGACTTATATTTATTTATGGACTCTTATATTTGATTGTTGACTTTGTAATGTTGTTTGTGCATATCTATATTTGAGGTGTTTGGAGAGACTCTTGTCTTTGTTTATCTTTGTTAGGTATACCTTCACCTGTTACTTTAATAATGATAGCATTAGTGTACTATCTCATGTTTCCATTTTCTTTGTTATTATTAATATCTCTCCATTTGTATGTGAATTAATTATATATTGACCATTAGTGTACTATCTAGACTTTATGTATGAAATTTTTATTAATATTTTAATAAATTGGAAACAGATAAAATACCGAATGAAAGGAGTTTGATGTATAAAAAAAAATTTACCTGGACATTGGGGTTTAACTGATGAATTTATGACTAGGTTGAAATAATTTTTGAATTTTTCATCTAGTAATGTTGAGTATATGAATGACAATAAGATAAGGTGTCAGTGCAGACAGTGCCACAATAGTAAATTTTTAGAGTGAATAAAGTTTCAGAACACCTTTGTAGATTTGATTTTGCCGCAAATTACTATAATTGGACATGTCATGGTGAATCGTTCATATTTGATGAGTATTATGAACAAAACATACAAGTCTCAGTTAGAGGGGATCAGAGTTATTATAATCAATTAAATTCATATCAAAGGATACTAATTAATGCAGCGGGTTAGAATTTCATTCTCAAATCGAAACTCGGTGCAAGTTCTAGTTGTCCTCCAATAGTTGAACAAGTGTTTACTACTTATGCATCACCATTGGAGGAGTTAGAAGTACTAGGTGTTGATGAAAATGTGAATAATGAAGCATATCTCTAATTTCAGAAAGTGTTGAGTGCTATAGATGAACGAGTGTGGGCTGGTTGTGATAATCACACTAAATTATCTCTCACTTCAAGACTATTGAATGTCAAGACAGAGCATAATATGTCCGAAGATTATTTTAATGATTTTGTTCAAGTTATTTGAAATACATTGTCGTATGATCACATAATGCCAATAATTTTTACAGTATGAAAAAACTTGTGAAAGAATTATGTTTTCCGGTGGAAAGAATTGATGTTTGCAGAGATAGTTGTATGCTATATTGGGGAGATGATGAAGATGCAGATATTTATAAATTCTATAATAAAGCTAAGTACAAGAGTACCAGAAGGAGTTAACAACGACATAAATCATACATTCAGTTATTTTATTTACCTCTAACTCCTAGATTACAAAGACTTTATGCCTCAAAGGTCATTGTTGAACACATGACTTAGTAAACAAATCATCAAACAAAAGAGAAGCTAATGTGTCATCTATCAGATGCAGAAGTGTAGAAATTTTTTAATAGAACATATCCAGGATTTGCGAAGGAGACTCGAAATATTATGTTATGTCTCTGTATTGATGGATTCGCTCCATTTGGAAAATTAGAAAGAACTTATTCTTGTTGGCTAGTCATCTTAACTCTATATAATCTTCCACATGGGATGTGCATGAAAACACCCTATATATTTTTAACATTGGTTGTGCCTAGTCCGCAAAATACGAAGAAGTTAATAGATGTTTATATACAACTACTGATTGCAGAGCTGAAATAACTATGAGATGAATGTTTTCCTACATACAATGTTCATACTAATCAAATATTTGTAATAAAGGCTGCTTTTATTTGGACCATAAATGACTTTCCATCTTACGATATGCTATTGGGTTGGAGTACCAATGGGATCTTAGGATGTCCAATATGTATAGAGAGATGAAAGTCAATCAGATTGAAACATAGGAAGAAGTCGAGTTATTTTGATTGTCATAGATAATTTTTAACATCAAATCATAATTTCAAAAGAAATAAAGAAGAATTTACTAATAATAGAATTGAAAGAACATCTCCGTCATTGAGATTAACAGATGAACAAATTTGATACAGAGTGCTTAACTTTCCATCTGTTATTAAAGAGCCACATGGTACATACGAATATGAAAGTAAACATAAATGAACTAAATGAAGTATATTTTGGGGTTTATCGTATTAGAAGAGTCTTTTGATTCATCATAATCTTGATGTAATGCATATTGAGAAGAATATTTTTGATAATTTGATAAATACAGTGATGGATATCATCGGAAAAATGAAAGATAATCTGAATACAAGAAAAGATATGTTACTCTTGATGTCGATGAAAGTAGTAGACCAAAACCAAAGGCAGTTTATACATTGAATAAGGATCAGAGACATGTTATTTGTGAATGATTAAAATCATTGAGATTTTCTGATGGTTATCTCTCTAATCTTGGGAGATGTATCGATATGAAAGAATGCAAATTAATTGGTTTGAAAAGTCATGACTATCATATAATCATGGAAAGGCTAATTCTTATTGCTTTTAAGAAACTCTTACCAAATTTTGTTTGGGGTGACATTATAGAGTTAAGCATTTTTCTTCATGATATTTGTTCAATAATTTTGAGACTTTCACATATGGAGACGTCAGAGAGAGACATTCCAATCATTTTGTGTAATTTAGAAATGATATTTCCACCCTTATTTTTTGATTCCATGGAACATCTTTTGGTTCACTTGCCATATAAGATAAAAGTTGGAGGTCCTGTCCATTTTCAATGGATGTATCCATTTGAATGGTTAAATTTTCATTTTCTATAATTCGTTATGAATGAATAAAATTATCTAAATTTATTATATATTAATATCTAATCCAATTTGCTATATTACAATCATATTCCTATATCATTTGAAGAAAAAAGTAAAAAATAAGACACGTGATGAAGCCTCTATTGTTAATGCATATATTATGGAGAAAGTAACAACTTTTGCATCATATTATTTAGAGTCTCACGTTCAGAGCAAAAGACGGAGACCGAGAAGAAATGATGAGGATCCTATTAAACTCAATTTGAACTCATTCTCAATTTTTAACTATCATGGTCGATCAAGTGGACCATGTAAGCAGAGATATTTTATTGGTCAAGAATAGCGGGCATCCCACATATATATTTTACTAAATTATCCAGAAGTAATATCATATTTCAAGTTAGTATATTTTTTTCTATTTTTTTTATTTCTTATGTCGTAAGATTTTTGTGTTATAATTTAATTTTTTTTATTGTAGGATTTTCCAAAACTTAAATTTGAAAATGTTGACACAATAGTTTAATCGCTTCTACAATGAAGAATTTACACCATGATTCAAATCATATGTAAACAGACAATCTAAATATGTTCTACAGATGTCTTGACTTTTAAATATATTTATTTGACTTTAGGTTCATGATAATCAAACTCATGTTGAGCATGAATTGCTAATCCATTAGTCGTGGGGTCCAAAAGCATGGGTACGCACTTAGCCGACATATTTCATAAATGGATATAATTTTCATACTCAAGAATATGAAACGGGGAAGACTACAATGAATAGTAGAATTTGTGTTCAGTCATCCAATGATGGAGGTGCAAGCAATAATTTTTATGATTTACTAGATGAAATTATAGAGGTAGAATATAATTTGACCCTGTTAGAGGGATGAAGGTGAATCCACAATATAATTTGATTAAAATAAATCATAAGAGATTATATAAGAGCTATGAGTTATTTGTGCTGGCACAACAAGCGATTCAGGTATTCTATGTTTCATATCCTAATTTGAAACATGATAAAATTGATTGATGGATTGTTTGTAAAATGAAAGCATGGAAAAAAATTGAGGAACATTAGGAAGATATCAACAAGAAAAAGTAGTGAATGTTAGGACTAAAGGAATTTAGATATCTCCATAATGGTATGATATTGTTCACTTTGGGCCTAAGCCCTCATGGTTTTGCTCTTGGGTTCTACCCAAAAGGCTTCATATCAATGGAGATATTTTTTCCTTATAAGCTCATGATCTTTCCCATGTATTTTCAATGTGAGACTTTGTTTGCAACCTTGCAATCCCAACACTTTATCTCTTGTTTGCATTATCTTTAATTATTTATTATTCCACTGCTACTAACACTCTGATAGAAAGAATGACAAAACAGACGAAAACGAGATGTGCACTATTCACCCCCCTCCTCTAGTGTCATTTGCGTTCCAACAATTGGTATTAGAGCCCAGAGGACTCTTAGTTGGACTAACCTCTAAGGGAGAAAGAAGGCCAAAGATTGAGGGGGAGAAAAGGTATGATGGTAAATTCAGTTTCTAAATTTCATATTATTTGCTTCAAGTGCAGGGAGAGAGGACACTACAAAAATAAGTACCCTACTTGTAAGACTCGGATGACACAACCGGCGGCAAAGGAGGAATCAATGTCGAGAGTCCGGAGAAACAAAGAGCACATTGGGTACTTCAAGTGCAAGAAATCCAACCACCACAAGAATTAGTACTCGAAGAAGAAAAAGTCCACGGAATTAGGGGAAGTGATTCAGGTCAGTAAATTAAGAATTACGAAAATAGCCATTTTGAAATGCATGTTAGTAGTAATCTTTGTATAGATCATGTTAAAATAGATAATGTGTCATGCTCCGAGGGTATACTTGTTCGTAAGACCAGACGGTACCCCCTGTTAAAATAGATAATGTGAGAAACTAATCGACACAAAAGCAATTCAAGCCAACACAAATAACAATGCAATATTAAATTACTAATTTTCTAAATACTAATGCGTGTATGTATGCATGTACATGTGAATATACTAAACTATACAAGATAAATTAAACTGTTATAACAAAACTCCAAAATTCGATGAAGAAAAAAATCATACACAGTGACAGAGGAAAAAAAACTAATCAACTTGAAAAGAAGAATTCAACTCGAGTGGGACCGACAGCCAAGACCTCTGAGCGACACGACACATCCTCTATATGTTAACCTGGAGGTCAAAGAAAAACAATGGATAGTGAGTAAAAAATACTCATTGGGTATAAGAAAATAGTGCATGATACTAAAGTGCAAGGGAGTCAAAGGGAGCAGTCTCAGGTAATGTTAATTACTAACATAAATAGGTGCGCTAACATAATGTCTACAAACCTGATCAACCAGGCATGACCAATGCATGAAGTGCACATACTGTACATCCAAATCCTACACAAACAAATATATAACAAGCTCATAACAAGCACTGACTGCAGGAGAAACACTCTACCACGGACGGGTCCTGTGGGCAGTCAGGGTAAGTAAAGAGTGTATGCGGGAGAAACACTCTATCATGGATGGGCCCCATGGGTAGAAAGGATATATCAATAGCTATCTAGCTACGGACTGCGGGAGACATGCTCTACCACGGACGGGTCCCGTGGGCAGTCCAGATACAAAGCGATAATAACCAAGTAAATAGTAACCATAACATCTAATAGTAAAGCTCTACAAGCTACAATATGGTCTAATCTCACTAACGTATAGGCACGAACCTAAATAACTAATACAGTTCAGGTAGGATACTCGATATCATATACTACGGTATGCTCTTACTAACATATAGACATGAGCCTAAATAACCGACACAATTCTCGTAGGATACTCGATATCATATACTATGGTATAGTCTTGCCAACGTATAGACACGAGCCTAATTAACAATAAGGGCTTAGTAGGATACTCGATATCCTATACTACGATATGATCTTATAAATGTACATACATGAGCCTAATAGACAACAAGGCCTAGTCAAAATATCTCAACTATACTACAGTATGATATCACTAACATATAGGCACGAGCTTCAACAACTAACACGGGTCTGGTAGGATACTTGATATCCTACACTAAGGTATGTTGTCGCTATTATACAGTCATGAATATAAATGTCGTGCCAGTAACCTAGTTCATCCTTTTACACCTATGCTATGGTACAATATCGCTAGCATAAAAGTACAAGTATAAATAATAATAAATAGTATGGATAACAAGGAGACTACATGAATATCAAGTAGAATAAAACAAGGACAAACAACTAAGTATCATCTCAAGAAGCAAGTAGAGAGGAGTCAAGGTAAGTAAGTAGTTGCTTCCTAATAAATATATAAGCAGAAATAATCATGTACTAAGAATAAAGAACTAATGAGGTCAAAACAGAAACTACCCACCTCTACTATAGAATGTCCTAACCATTTTCAAGTTAGAGGGTCTGTCTCAAGCTCAAATCTATAGTCTTACATAAAGAAAATCTAAGTATCTATAACCAATTAATTAGTCTATTAATTAATCACCGTATTAATTAATCAACTACCCATTTGATTAGTAATTTAATTGACTACTGATTAATAACTAAATCAACTTTTAATTGATATCTAATCAATTTATTAATCTGATTAGTAATTTAATTATAGTTAATTAGTAAATCAATTAGCTATCCTGATTAATAATCTTAATTAATCATCTAGTAATCAATTAAGTATCTAATTATTAATTTAATTAGCCTATTTAATAATCTCAACTAACTCCCAAATTAATCAACCAAATTGATTAATCTACTAATCTTATTTAATTAATATTAATTAATCAATTAACTATAATAAATATTCATGTTACTTTTCCTGATTCCTCGCTTCCTTCTTCTCCGACAATGTGACAACAAGTGGCGATCGACGGTGATAGCGATCTGATCACGACGAGAAGGCGGCTGGAGGTGGCAATGTCGACGCTGGAGGTGACGTTTGGTGGCGGTGGCAATTCAACGGTGGTGACTAGAGGCGACAATGAGCTTCTCATGGTGATGTTTTAACAACGGAGGGGGGAGGCTAAAATGGAGGCGGAGGTGATTGCGGTGAGCACAGACACTAGAACGTGGTCGCGTGTATAGAGGGATTAGCGAGATGAAATAGTAGGGTGGTGAGCTGCTACTGTTTGCAAAGACTATGCCAACGGCCGATAGCATAACCAGTGATGTTGTGGAGGGAGAATAGGGATTCCGCGTCAGCTGCTCGCAACATCGGCGTCTGGTTGAACACGCAGTGGCGCACGATTGAGGGACGGGGGAAGAAGGTTGGCACGGGAATAGTAACTTTAATTAAAACATAGGGTTTGATAAACAACTTAGGCTTACATACTCAATCAACTCATTTAAATGGGTAATCTAAATAGACTTTTCTGAAGCCTAACTAATTTGTCCTCATAAAATATTCAAATAATTCCTTTAAATTCCAAAAAAATTCAAAAAAATCTAATAAATTCTATATATTTCTATAATTTTATTTTCTTATTATTTACCAATTATATTATTATTATATCCATAATTAAATTTAATTATGTCAAATTTTAATCATTTTAATTCTTATCATCTCCCCCTCTAATAAAAATTTGGTCCCCAAATTTACTAGTTAAGGTGTAACACTAAGGTATTCTCATCTAAGAGGTAATACTATGTTAATCCATTCTAGTATTTGGATAAGTCCTTAAACGTCAAGGATTAAGCTTCCCTTCTAAAGCTACATGATGATCTACTTCTAAAGTAGACGATCACTACTCTATGTGTTATGAGTCTGTCATGCTTCTGCTACTCTCTCACTATTATCTACCTAATTATTATGGCCAAAATTCATCGAATGAAAAATGGTTTTCTCAATTGCCTCAAAAATCCATTACACGTGCTTGTAGTAGAATTTCTAGTGTCTGAATGGTGCATTTTGTCCGTATGTATGTTTGTCTGAAATGCTACACTAAAATGAAGTTTTATACCCATGGCTAGTTGGAAACTCTACTAAGGGATCCAAAAAGTTAGTCATACGGATCGGTAGGAAACAACAGACTTGGTTAATCACTCAATGATCATCCAAATTGAGTCATGCCCCTTCCAAAGTTCATTGTACTATGTTCCCATTTCCACTTAGGTACAAAATAAAGTCTTCTCATGTAAGCTTGTTGGTCTTTGATGCTCTCTGTGCCATTTTGATGTTCTGCTTTCACTTGGGTT
>JBBUKS010000059.1:4682763-4706938 GCA_038050645.1 Hedychium gardnerianum | reverse complement strand
CTTTAAAGAATTATTTTTTCTAGCAATATTAAGTTGTTCAATAATTGAGAGATTTATATAAAATTAATATACAATTTATTTTTAAATTATACACAATAAACATATTTATCTAATAAGTATTATATATAAATAAAAAAATACCGAAATTGTATCGGCACGGCACGAAACGATACCGAAACCGTATCGTTCCGGTCTGACACCGAAACCTCGGCACGGGTCGAGATTTTAAACCTTGGTCATTGCCTTATGCTCTGTTTACTCCAAAGCATGGATGAAGAATGGAAAGGAATGAACGGTGGAAAACTATCCTCAGGGAAGGGAAGAGAAAGGCAAAGAAAAAGGATGAAACAACAAAGGATGGGAGGGGAAGGATTCCTTTAGTGGCCAGTGACCTGCATCTTACGGTCGCGACACTGTGAACACATGATGACCACGGAGAGGCTGTGATTCACCATGAGCTTGCGGAGACAATGAACTTGCCCGGTCTCGCCGCTCATCATGGTCGGAGAGAGGCCAATCGTGGCCTCATCGCGAGTTTACGACAAGGCCGCGATGGGCAGTGAGGCTAGACTTGACTTGGTTGTAGTGCATGATGCAGAAACAGTGGCGGAGCTTGCTGGTGGAGGCTGAGAAAAACCCCATGTCGTTGTCGCCCTTGCCCAACCGCTCACGTTCGGTGATCACGATGTTGTCGGAGTCGATGTAGCCGACGTTGTTGACCTACTGGAAGTTGAGGCTGCGCGGTGGCCTCGCCTCTCGTGACAGCCGCGGAGATGACGATTGCAGCCTGGTCGTGAGTTCACAGGGAGGATGGTTGCGTCTCCTCTCTCGTGATAGCTGCATAGAGGTCAATCATAGCCTCACGGCCCTCACCTCTCACGATGACTACAAAGAGGTTGATCATGACCTCGCCTCTCGACATCCACGCCTCTCGATGGTCATGGCACTCGCGACGAACTAGCATAGGTCACTGATTTTTTGTTTGGGATAAGCGGAGAAGGGATGGAAAGGTTGTTCCGTCCGAATTGGGCGGACAAAAAAAGGAACAAAAGCGGATGGATTTGAAATCCGTCCATCAATTATTTTTTTGTTAGGTAAACAGACGAGAATGTCTCGATTCTTGTGCAGGTTCGTCCTTCTTTAATCCGCGCTTCGGAGTAAACAAGGCATTAGTCTAGAGTCAATGAAGAAATGTAAGATGCTAGACTCAAGCCAACAGTTGATGTAGTCGTTAACTTCTTTTTTTTGTAAGATCACTCCCAATTTTTATATTTCCACATGAATGCATTGATTCCTCAAGGAGCTGAAGAGTATTACCCACAATTGGCTTTGATATGCAGGTGCCTAGTTTTGAGATATAATACACCTGTCAGAAAGCAAGGAGGGACCCTCCAATGATTGAGGGAACTAATAAAGCCCTACTCCTCCTTTTGGCACATCTACCTATGTTGTTGAAGTGTAGAAGGAAGGAGAAGAACAAAGAAAAAGATTGGTTAGTCTTAGTTAGTCAAAGAGAATCTCGAACCTCATGCTCCACATGCATTGTTTTATAGAAATTGGATGATTGTACATGTTAATGTATATTTATAATATCACATTTATGATAAAGTAAAATTAACTTGGTCCTAAATTATACATGGATAATCACTATTGATTTTTCTAACTACACTATGTTGACTCCCTTATTGTGCCTTCTTTATGAGCTTGAGCAAGTATCAGTCTTCATTTCCCTTAATCTCGCTTCTACTAGAGCAGATTCAATATTTGATTCATGCAAGGGAAGCTATGATTTTTTGTTCTTGGACCAGCACCCTCGGCTTTGGTTATGTTGCCTCTCTTATCTTTGCTCATTCCATATTTCCTTCAACCACCTCTCCTTTGCACCTCCTTTTTGACTTCTACCTCTTGAAGGTGTAAGGTACATAACGATACCCTATAGGTAAGCAACAGTTGAAATTTTTTAACTCATCTCTATCCTCAAAGAACTCTTTGGTTACTCTTATAACCATGTTGATGAAAAATGATCTTGGTAAGGTTAAGTTGTATCGCACACCTGGACTGCATTGATACCATATTCCCACTTGGTAGCATGATATGTTTGACACCTAGATACATGCTCGTGTCAGATACATATACCTAAGCTAGAGTAACATATATTCTTGTAATGCAAATGAGTATGCAAATTTAAATCAAACACTACTCTTTTCAGTACAACTCAATACAATGGAAGGAAATTTACAACATCCCACAAGTGGCTAGTACCAGGAAAATATTAAATTAGGTTCTGCGCAAATGGACACATCATGACATGGTATTGTAAATACCTAATTCAATAGAAAAGCATACATAGAAACCTAAATGTAAATGGTTCATAACCAATATCTAAAAGTATTATCTGTTGGTGGTATATCAACTATTTCAGTTTAATTTATTTCCTTTTGATCCAGTACATATCATCTAAGAAGCATTATAAATGGAAGAAAATTGTCTCGATAAAAAGTATAATTGTAGATGCATGATTAGGGTAATGGCAACCCATAGGTTTCTGATGGTTGGCCCATGATAGAGGTTTGAGTTTATGCACAAACATTCAGAAATGGATGCAACATCAATGACATGAAAGGAAAGACTCCACACACCTGCTCGCATTCCTTTCTAGAGAAGCAATATACTATCCCAGAGTCATTCTTTGAATATGTACCTCGTATAAAATCTGCAATTTCATCAATGACTACTTTCCCAACTGATGATTTCTCTCTTACCTATACATGTAATGCTTGAGAAATTAAGATTACCCAAGTTGTCACAGAAGAAAATAATGTAACGGTCTAATTGAGTGCAAGCCATACCCTGTAAAAGAGATTGGGTCTGTTTACTGTACTGACAAACTTGACACATTTTGGAATATGCAGCATATCCATCAGATCTACTTGAACCCTATAAGTAGCAGTTGCCTATAAACCACAACTTATTACTCAACTAGTCAAGGATATCAATTTATCCATACAAATAAAATGGAAAAAAAAACTTACAGTTAATGCAATCAAAGGAACATTGGCAAATTGAATTTTCAAGATTCCCAAACTCTTGTAATCAGGTCGAAAATCATGGCCCCATTGACTACAGCAATGTGCCTCCTGTTAGATGAAAATTCAGGAAGAAAAATCATTTCTCCCTTTCAGAACATGCATTTAATACTTCATAATTATGCAAGAATCAAGATAAGACAGGGAGGGATATGCACTCACTAAAAGGAGTTGTTTTGAAAACAGTGTAGTTATCTCATGCGAGGACTTTCAAATGTGAGCATTATTGTAAGGAAAGAATAAGCATGTGACTGAAAATCTGAGGCGTTCAATTGAAAATTTACCACAATAGATTGCTTTAGTTACTCCATTACAAAGTTCATGGTGTGTTTGAGTAACATAAATTCTTAATTACTAAAAAATTCCACTAAAGAAAAATACAACTAATTCTACAATCTAATTTAATAAATTTATGAAGATCAAAAGCATTAATCCTGCCTACAAAATAAATCATTTAGCATTGATTGCAACCAAGGAAACAACAGACATTCATCACCAGAATTGTTTCCTGTTGAAAAATATTACTTATAAATCAGATAGACTATAAGTAGCAACAATTAAGAATCTCCACCAAGTAATCTAAAACAGCTAATCTAAAGCAGCATACCAAAACAGTTTATATAGCACCAGAAAGTCTACTCGCATCTATTGTTATGAGGGAACCTAAAATGATTTATATAGAACCAGAAAGTCTACTCACATCTATTGCTATGAGGGAAAGGTGTCCAGCACGATGGCACTTTTCGAGTTTTGACATAAATCTCTTGCTTTTTGAAATTTTTTCAGGAGTTACATACAATAATTTCAGTTCCATTTCTCCCTTATCAAGGGCATTGAAGATAAGTTTCTCATTCTCTTTGCTAGTAGTTGAAGTTAACATGTAGGCTGGAACACCTAAAGTAGTGAGTCCTAAAACCTGAAAAATTATGCATGTAAAAAATAACTGAAAAGAATGATAACTAATTTAACTTTGTTTCGATCAAACTAAGAGCACCTGATCTTGAATAAGAGAAAGTAAGGGACTAACAACCAAAGAAACCCCATCACGAAGTAGAGCTGGAAGTTGATAACAAAGGCTCTTGCCACCTCCTGCAGCCATTATAACCAAAACATCTCTGCCACTCATGACAGCATTTATAATCTGGTAGAAATGGAGCATGAAATAAGCTAAAAACAAGTACTTTACTAATTCGCTCGAATACTTCCAGCATTTTTATATAGATGTCAATCAAGCAATTATTAAAAGCTTGAACTAAGAGGATGAAGAATTGACTTAAAGCTTCTGCACAAGAAAGTAATGTAAGATATTTTTAACTAGCCAGTAGAGTATTTTCATGATAATCACATCATGCTCAAATAGGCTAGAAGAAGTTATCAACTAATGAAACATCTTATATTGCTTTTGATTTTAAGGTTGAACATATTGCTTTTGCTTTTAAAGTTGAACATTCTGTTGCAGCTAACAACAGATAAGGCAGATGAATACATCGTAAATAAGATACATATCACAACTTTGTGAGGACATCAAAAGATGAAACGGGAAAATTACTTCAGTATTATACAAGAATACTTCAAAATGGCTTTTATTTTCTCACCAGAGACTATCAAATTGCTTGTTGAATAACTTACCTATAGGAATATGTTCAATGCAGTTTAGATACCTTCAACTCCATTATTAAAAAATTGTTAGATTCAAAATTGAATAATTTTTGGAAAATTCCACAGTTACAGAATGTTGCTATTCTGGTTAACTGAATATGTGATCAGTTACACTTTCATTGCTCTAATCCACTTACAAAAGAAAATCATATTTGTTTGCTAGAGTACTTATTGTCACCTTCATTTTTTTAATAGTACTTTGCCAATAAACTAATTGTTATATACCAAGATTGTAATATGTCTTGATATTATTAATTCTTTTAAGAAAGTAAATACTAGTAGACTTACTTATGCAAATGTTTAGATGTGTACATCAGTGTTATTGTGCCTTGCCTCTAATGTATTGGTGTATTCTTCCACTTGTATCTTCTCATGTTAGTATCCTTTAGGTGAACCAAAATTTTTACAATTTAATGAATTGATATAAAAAAGAATAATCCTAATTTGTATGTGTATGTGACTATGTGTGAAACATAATATCAATCATCTGTGGACTTCCAAAAAATTATCATCAGAATAACCTAATATTTGACTTGGAAGATTAACTAGCATAAACAAGCAAGGTCCAATGATTTCAGGATGAATGTACGGTATAGCATACCTCTCTTTGATTTGCTCGATAAGATGTAATGCCAAAAACATTGAACCCAACGTCTTCAGCTCTGGAATCCCATTCAAAATTAGCAGACCAATCATCAGTAGAAACTGAACTGTTGTCATGTACTGCATCTTGGGATGCTTCACATTCTTCCAACAAGGCCTTCAACTCAGATTGTCTTTCACACAACTTTACTTGGCGATCAAGCAATGCTTGGATCTGACCTGAGAAGTCAAATTCCCAAGTAAATGGAAGAATCAATACATATAACTCCGATATGAATGTGCATGCCAACAAAGCAATGTGTAGAGATCTCTATAACTGTTGTTCCTTTTCAAATGTCTTTGCTGTATATGATGATCATTCCAGTAGGAATCTAAAGCTTAGTGAACCTAATTTACCACTGAAAACTTCAAGGTTCTTTTATAAATGATAATCACATTTACCTTCAACAAAAATAAGGCCTTTCTTTACCATTCCAAAATATTCAAAAAAAGAAAACGAATTACAAATCTCATAAAATCGAAATAAAACACAATGAACAAAATTGACGATCAAAGGAAGCGACATTCAGGCATCCTATACGTTCCCTTGTCTGAGAATGCCCTAGATGAGTTTCAAAGCCAACAGGAAGTAAGAAGATCAGGAGGATACCTTGGACGTCCTGGAGCTCGGCTTCGACACAGATTAGCTCCTCTGCGACGACGTCGGCGGCTTCCATTCCGCGTCTCTCTCGCCTCGCCTCGCCTCGCCTCGTGGTCGATTGGTGCCCGGCCCTCGCCCGTTGCTTCTTGGTTTACCGAATTGCCGAACCGGGCCGGCCTGAAATCGTACAACCCGCGGATCCAACTAGGTCTATCGAAGCTAACAAACGAATTAAATTAGATAAAATTTCTAATTTGTCAATATTTTGTTTCTGCAAATTAATTATCTACAATTCAAACAAACTAATTATTTATGTAATATAATAATTTAAATTTCTTTTAAACACAAGTATTTTGTGCTTGTCTTTAATTTAAAAAAATCAATAATTTCATGCAAATGCTCTATTTATTTTAATTATTTCTTATTTTGTCGAATCTGACTGGACACCCCAAATCCTCCTCGGCACCTAACGGATGTAATAATGAAGAGGCGGTTCTGTATCGTCCGAGGTTATACCTAACATACGATTTCAAAGAGCAAGAGGACGAGGTATGATCATCTAAAGGGAAGGTTCACTGTTTCTTTCAGCACTTAATTCCCTTTTTCGTTGTCAATTTTGAGAGGTGCCTTAAGCATGGGAGGGGCATGGTGTATTAATTTTGGCAGTGACCGCTGGATTAAATTAGGTGCGACAATTATAGTTCTGCTTGCATAATCAAGGAGGAGGTATAAGACAGGACCATCGATTGGGAAGGCGGAAGAATCAAACTGAACGAACTAAATATATAGTCTGAACGATCCAAGCCGACAGAACTGATAGCATTAATTAGAATAATTAAATGAACTGAATAAATTAGGTGGGAAGCGGCTGATATATTACATATTTAATTATATAACCACCAAGGAAATAAGGGTGACGCCTGCCAGAAAAAAGGTCGTCCCGGTCCATCAGAGCACATTGTTTCCAAAGAGGCAACAGCGTAAGCAAATTAAGGAGCTGATTGTCCAGATGGATCATTATGTCCATCTTCCCCTGCTCTGTTCCAACACAAGACAGTAAGACACGGCACATGGTAAAGTTTGGTTAATTATAGGCCCCCTTTGCTCTTACGAGTGCCTTCACGACGACAACAAAATAAAAACAGTACAGATAACCATCATATTGTATATTCTTTTCCAATTTTCTATTCTCCTTTGTTTTCTTTCCAATTCTCTGCTATCTACTCTTGATTTATCTTCACCTTTCTGCTCCGAGTGACCAATCCATGCATTATGTTACCTCAATTCTCTGAACTTGTTGATCTGTTTTTTAAAATCTGCAATTGCATAAAAATGTAATTAGTTTTGCTGCCTGTTAACAGGATTTCACTGATATATTTCTCCATGAATCAGCGAATTCCTGATCTGTCTCCGTTACTTGCTCTGCCGTGCCTTCTCTCGCCGGTCGCCGAGCAAATCCAACCGGAGCTCACGGGCCTGGCCGAGGTCCCCGAGACACACGCGTGGCCCACCCTCCACGACCGGCCTTACGGCGTCGACGACCGCGTTCCCGTGGTCGACCTCGCTCGCCCAGACGCAGTCCGCCTCGTCGGCCGCGCCTGCGAGGAGTGGGGTGCCTTCCTGCTGACGGGCCACGGCGTCCCAGTCGAGCTGCTCCGCCGCGTGGAGGAGCAGGCCCGTCGTCTCTTCTCGCTCTCCGCCGCCCACAAACTGAGGGCCGCTCGCTGCGACGGCACCTCCACCGGCTACGGTTCCGCCTTCATCTCCAAGTTCTTCTCGAAGCAGTTCTGGTCGGAAGGGTTCACCGTCGTCGGCTCCCCTCGCGACGACGCCCGCAAGATCTGGCCCGACGGCCATCAAGACTTTTGGTGCGCGACTTCAATTTAGCAAAATTAATTAGCGGGTTTCCGCCATCGATGACCTTGTTTCATTCATGCAGTGGCGCGATCGAGGAATACAGCAGGCGGATGGACGATCTAGCGCGGAGATTGATGCGTTCGATGCTGCTTTCTTTGGGCCTTAGCGAAGAGGAAATCAGCTGGGTTGGTCCGCTAAAAGCCCAGCATGAAGCTGTTCCAGCGGTACAGCTCAACTACTACCCGCGCTGCCCGGACCCCGACCGAGCCATGGGGCTCGCGGAGCACACTGACTCCAGCCTCGTCACCATCATCCACCAGAGCAGCGGCGTGGCCGGGCTGCAGCTCCTGGGGGACGGCGGCTGCGGCGCAGCCCGGTGGGTGGCCGTGGCGCCAATTACGGGGGCATTGGTCGTCATCGTGGGCGATCTCTTTCAGGTGATGTCCAACGGTCGGTTCCGGAGCGTGGTGCACCGGGCCGTCGTTGACAGGAAGCGGGCTCGCATATCGGTGGCGTACTTCTGCGTCCCTCCGGCGGAGTTGAAGATCTCTCCCATCGGGAAGCTGATGGGACCCGGCCGGGGTCCCGCGTACCGAGGCGTGACTTGGCCTGAGTACTTGCGCCTGAAGAAGAAACTTTACAACGAGGCCCTCGCATCACTCAGATTGTCGGCAGGGAAAGGAGGAGAAAAAGAAAAACTGGAAGTATATATATGATTATAATTGAAATTTCAACTTGAGGTTAATTGTACAAATACATGTTTTCTGTTAAGAGAAGCAAATCGAACACTCAAATTAATATATTCACTGTTACGATGGAATTTGAATATTTGTTGAGTGTTTCTTGCTGCTTCCCCTTCGATACTTAAGTGTAACTTCGTGAAAAAACAAGTGTTTCTTGTGGAATGAAAGAGATTGTAAAAGAAAATCATACATTATTCTTCTTAGATTATCGAGTTCTTTTTATTTTATCTATCGAGTAAGAATTCTCCCATTATAAAATCCTTTTCACAACGATCATCGTCCTCCAATAATGGCAGCCCCTTAGTAAGGATCATTGTATTCATTCTTTCGCCATCTCCTCTGACTCTTTCCCTCCCCGAACGTTTTATCTCTTCATCTAACACTCATCCATGAAAATTCTTAAACACCTCCACAAGTATATTAACGGACTGATGACTAATACATAAAATGTTATCATCACGATATCTAAAAATCAAATCATGATTAATAACTAAGTTCCTGCCCCTCCTCATATACCGGTTACTGTTCAGACTGGTAACACCCGTGATATACTTCCTCCGTGTTAATTATGAGACGGGCACTGGAGTGAGCATTTCGCCTTTTTTTTTACCATCATGAGAAGTCTGCTCCTAAGCGCTCAAGCATCATCCGTTTCTTGTCTTTCTAAGCGTAAGCCCCAAGCCCAACCCACAATACTACAGCAGAGCTCATGTAACGCAATCTCTCTGGCTTCCCGCATCCTTGAGTATAGATTATTCTCAAATATCACATACTTTTATTAAGATACTTACTTTATTGAATATTAAACATTGCCCTTTGTTTTCCTTCTAAAAAACCACACATTCATCCTTCTAAAAAATCGACGTGGCCCCTCCGACGATCGAGTAAGCTCTGGACTGAGAGAGACGAAGCTCTCATATACGCAAGGGAGAGTGCTTCGAGAGAGAAGAATAGCCTCCGCTTTAAGAGAGAAACCTCCCTCGGCTTCCCGCATTCTCAAGCATAGATTATTCTCAAATATCACCTACTTTTATCAAGACACTCACTTTATTGAATATTAAACATTGCCCCTTAGTCTTCCTTCTAGAAAATCGAGTAAGCTCTAGACTAAGAGAGACAAAGCTCTCATGTACATGAGGGAGAGCGCTTCGAGAGAGAAGAATAGTCATCGCTTAGAGAGACCCAACTTCTCGCATTCTCGAGCATAGATTATTCTCAAATATCACCTATTTTTATCCAGACACTCACTTTATTGCCCCTTTGTCTTCCTTCTAAAAACCCAAAAAAATCAATGTTGCCCCTCCGACGATCGAGTTAGCTCTGGACTGAGAGAGACGAAACTCTCATGTACTCGAGGGAGAGCGCTTCAAGAGAGAAGACTCCCCCCAGCTTCCTGCATCCTCGAGCATAGATTATTCTCAAATATCGCTTACTTTTATCAAGACACTCACTTTATTGAATATTAAACATTGCCCCTTTGTCTTCCTTCTAAAAACCACGCATTCGTCCTTCTAAAAAATCGATGTTGCCCCTCCGACGATCGAGCCAACTCTAGATTGTGAGAGATGAAGCTCTCATGTACACGAGGGAGAGTGCTTCGAGAGAGAAGAATAGCCTCCACTTCAAGAGAGAAGACTCCCCTGGCTTCCCGCATCCTCGAGTATAGATTATTCTCAAATATCACCTACTTTTATCAAGACACTTGCTTTATTGAATATTAAACATTGCCCTTTTGTTTTCCTTCAAAAAACCACACATTCATCCTTCTAACAAATCGACATGGCCCCTCCGACGATTGGGTCTGCTCTGGACTGAGAGAGACGAAGCTCTCATATATGTGAGGGAGAGCACTTTGAGAGAGAAGAATAACCTCCGCTGCGAGAGAGAAGACTCCCCGGCTTCCCGCATCCTCGAGCATAAATTATTCTCAAATATCGCCTACTTTTATCAAAACACTCACTTTATTTAATATTAAATATGACCCCTTTGTCTTCCTTCTAAAAACCACACATTCATCCTTCTAAAAAATTAATGTTGCCCCTCCGACGATCGAGTCGGCTCTGGACTGAGAGGGACGAAGCTCTCATGTACGCGAGGGAGAGCGCTTCAAGAGAGAAGAATAGCCTCCACTTCGAGAGAGAAGACTCCCCCGGCTTCCTGCATCCTCGAGTATAAATTATTCTCAAATATCACCTACTTTTATCAAGACACTCACTTTATTGAATATTAAACATTGCCCCTTTGTTTTCCTTCTAAAAAACCACACATTCATCCTTCTAAAAAATCGACGAGGCCCCTCCGACAATCAAGTTAGCTCTGGACTGAGAGAGACGAAGCTCTCATGTACGCAAGGGAGAGTGCTTCGAGAGAGAAGAATAGCCTCCACTTGGAGAGAAGCTACTTTTGCCAAACTTTATATAGCCGATGAGAGGGAATATCCATGTAAATGGCCACATGAACCTCAGGCGAGCCACATAAGAGACCGCACGAGTGAACTACCACCCATAGACTAGCCACACGCTGGAAGGTAGGGGGCCAAGGACGATAAATGTTGGATCGTACCTCTATCACGGTCAAGCCATATTTAGCAAGGTGTTGTCTTCAGTGTAGGTTGTTTGTGTTTGTGTTAGCCCTAAGAGCCAATATGAGACCTTTTATCATAAGTTAATAAAGCCCATGATTTTAATACCCACATTTTATTTTGGATACATATAAAATAAAATAAAAGACAAGATCTTATTAGATAAGACTTGGAAGTTGAGTAAGTCACGAGACACGATCTTATCGGATAAGATCATGTAAGATCGTGTCAACCATAGATCTCAACTTATATATAGTAACTAGCACTACTACGACGTGGGGAGGTACGAACATGTTCGTGAGACTGACAATAGTGAGAGACTCCAATTGTACTCGTGAGATGTGCAACGATGGTATGCTCATGTGGATACCATAGAGGTGCGAACGTGTTGATTGCGCTGTGTTCGGCTTGACTCTCCAGATTCACAAAGGATTCATGCATCGAAGATAATCTTCTACACCAACAATTAATTAGAATTCGTATAGATCTCTAGTGGATTTCTTTTCTACTACATTTTTATCATTGATTTTGCTACGGAATCCAATAGTTGTATCAAAGCCACTTGCGAATTCGATTAAATCATTTTTATGTTTGTGTTTATATCTGATATAAATGAACATGTTTATTGTGATTAGAGGTATGATTTATGGGCAGTTTTATGAGCGGTTTTGATGGGTGTTTTTGATTAATCTGGTATAAAACAGAAACAATTTAATTTGATTAAGCAGTTGTGATTGTAGCATGTTCATGTTAATTCAATAATATGAACGCGCTATAATCTAGTTTCATTTGATTGATCAAACGATAGCGGATTTCACTATGATTGATATGATTACGATAATCTGTTGTGAACAAATTATAAGATATTAATCGTTCTGTTTATGTATAATAATCAAAATTGTGATTTAATTACAATAATGAAACAATATGTTTTGAACATTTTGAACAATAATACCAAAGAGAAACATGGCAGCAACTCATTTCATGAGTTAAGGAAATCATTTATTTTTCGGGGGATCCACCCCCCATCCTCGACAAGGGACGCTACCCCCTTGACCCCCTGCTAACCGACCCACCAAGGGTGCTTCCCCTTGGACCCCCTCAAGGGCGCTACCCCTAGGACCTCGGATGTTTTCGCCACATAAATCTTTAATGGCATAAAGTTAGGAATGCACCATTAGATGGGCAGAGAACAAATTGTATTGTTCACCCAATTATCCAAAAGTTGCATTCAATGCAATTGGTAAATATTACCTACCTAAATAGCCAAATTTTGGATGATTAGCCAAAGCTAACTCAAGATTAGGTCAAGCATGGATCCTGGCCCACTAAAATGTAATCTCTATTGAGTTTGGGGCTAGTAGTGTGAGTAAACTATATTTGTTCACATCCATGACTAGCTCCTAATCTCTATTGAGTATGAGGCTAGTAGTATGGGTAAACTATGTTTGCCCACATACATGACTTACTCCTACCCAACCTTACAATTTAGTGGGAGAATCTTTTAATTAAAGACTTAATTAAGTGAATTTATTTTATGATACTTATTTCTGCACTTAATATTATTGTAGATTACCATGTCTGCAAATACACATACTCTATCACTGTGATCTGTCCTTGAGAAGGATAAATTTAATGAAGCTAATTTTCTAGACTGGTACAGAAATTTAAGGATTGTCCTTAAATAAGAAAGGAAACTATATGTCCTAGAGCAACCTATTCTTGAACCACCTGCTTCTAATGCCCCTCGTGCTGAGAAGGATGCTTATAAGAAGCATCAAGATGATACTTTGGATGCATCATGTCTTATGTTTGTCACCATGAACTTTGAGTTTCAGAAGCAATATGAGAACATGAATGTTTATGGTATAGTTGAACATTTAAAGTGACATTATCAAGAGTAAGCAAGACATGAGAGGTTTGAGGTATCAAAAGTCTTATTTTAATGCAAGATGACAGAAGGAAGCCCTGTAGGAACTTATGTTCTTAAGATGATAGAATACATTAGAACCTTGACAGGCTGGGCTTTCCACTGGGCCAACAGTTGGCCACTGACTTAGTTCTACAATCGTTGTCTGAACACTATAGTCAATTTGTCATTATTACAAAATGAATGAAATTGACAAATCTTTGCCTGAGTTATTAAGCATGTTGAGAACTGCTGAACAAAAACTTAAGAAGACCAAGTCTAATACTATATTGATGGTGCAAAAGGGCAAAGAAAAACGCAAGCCTAAAGGTAAGGGTAAGACCCAAACCAAAGGCAAGGCAAAGTCTTCTGCATTGAAACTCAAAAGAGGGGTGGTTAAGGAAGGAACCTGCTTCCATTGTGGTCAGACCGGACATTGAAAGAGAAACTGCAAAGTATACCTAGAGGAATTGAAGAAGAAAAAAAGAAAGTGAGACATTTGCCTCAGGTATGTATGTTATAAAAGTCAATTTATCTACTTCTTTATCATGGGTATTAGATACCAGATGTGTTTCTCATATTTGTACTAATATGCAGGATTTAAGAAAGAGTAGATCGTTGACAAAGGGTGAAGTAGACCTACGAGTTGATAATGGAGCAAGAGTTGTTGTTATAGTTGTAGGATCTTATTTTTTATCTTTGCTTACTGGGCTTGTTTTAGAACTTGAGAATTGTTATTATGTGCATGCTTTAACTAGAAACATTATTTCTATTTCTTGTTTGGACAAGAAACATTTTTCATTTACAATAAAGAATAAATATTGCTCTATTCATTTAAATGAAATATTCTACTATAGTGCACAATTAATTAATGAACTCTATGTTCTAAACCTTAAATACTAAGTTTATAACATAAATACAAAATGATTAAAATTCAATAATTTAAACCAAACATATCTCTGGCATTGTTGCTTGGGCCATATAAATGAGAAGTGTAAGTACCCCAGGATAGTTTTGATGTTGATCAACCGAGTTAAGTTAGGTCAAGTGTATTTGATGCCTTGTGTCTAAGTGTGCAGGGACTTAGGAACGCAAAAAGTCGAGCGAAAGACGCAACGAACGAGAAGGATGATATGGGAAGGGAGCTGACGGGCTTGGTGCATCCGAGGAACGAGGAGATGCGGAAGAGTACACTAGTGGAGCGAGAAGGATGCACGCGGTGCATTCGAGAGATGAGAAGCCGAGAGGAAGTCTGCTCGAGGAGAAGGTCGGAGTTGGGTTCAGGTGAACTCAACTCCGGACGGTTGGCTCATCACCCAAGTGAGCGGAACAAAGAATGGTCAACTGCTGTGGTTGATCATTCCAGGCGCCTCCATTAAATGGAGGCACCCTGATGACTCAAGGTGCCTCAGTTGTCTTGAGACGCCTCGGATGCCAGCCACTAGAGGTGCCTCGAATGAATTGAGGCGCCTTAGATGCCAAGGAGCCATTGTGGAGCCATTGCATAGCGGAATCCACCTCAGCATCACTAAGGTGCCTTAGATAAATAGAGGCGCCTCAAGTCCGACAGATCAGCGAATGAGTTGTTGCGTGTGAATCAACCTCAGCACAACTGAGACGCCCTGGATCACTGGAGGCACCTGGAATGGTGACATCAACAAAATGATTACTTTGACCAAGAGGCCATAAAAAGAGGCCTTGAGCTCGAAGTTTAGAATAACACACTTTGTAATTTCATTTCTATTTTCATACTTATGATTCATGCTTTCAAACGGTATAAGGGGCTTCTCCGCCTCTGACTTATTATCGAAGAAGGAGCTTCTTTAGTGAGTTATCATTGCCTTGGATTAGCAATCTCCCTGGTTGTAAACCAAGTAAATTCGGAGTCTCTTATTTCTTTAATGTTATTTATATTTAACTTATAGTGTGTCCTTGCTAAGTAGAAAGCAAGAGATTTGGAATTTCAATTTGTAAGTTATTCACCCCCTCTAGCCGGTCTACCCGATTCTTCAAGTGGTATCAGAGCCCGACCACCTTAGAAGGACTAATCGCCGACTAAAACAACAAGGAAGATGGTCGGATCAAGCATCCACCCACTAAAGTTTGAGGGGGAGTTCATGCTTTGGAAGCGTCGAATGGAGGTGTTTTTTAAAATCGATTTTGACATATTATTAAATATTAAATATGATTTTGAAGCACCCAATGACAAGAACAGAGAAGAAAAGGAAGAGCACCAATGGAACAAGAAGTAGCAGATCGAGTTCATGGCAAACGGTAAGGCCGAGTTCCATCTTCTAAGCATACTACCGCCTCAAGAAGTCAATCGGATCGGGGCCTACGACTCCTCCAAAGAACTCTAGAAGAAGTTCATAAAGCAAAATAAAGGAACCTCATAAGCTAAGTTATCAAGACTAGATTTGCTCAGAAATTAGCTAAGCAACCTCTGGATGGAAAAGGAACAAAAGGTGGCATAACTGCATGCTAGATTGAAGGAGTTGATAACTGGCCTCAACAACCTTGGTGAAATAGTAACGAATCGAGACTCACTCAAATACGCTCTAAATGCATTTTCAAGAACTCAAGAGTGGACCTCAATTGTAGACTCGTATTATATTTCAAAAAATTTAGAGGTAAGTAGTTTATGTTGGTGCTGGAAGCATTAGCTAATCAAACCTGTGTTTTGATGTTGGCAAAAGTTCAATGTTAAGCTTATCATTGATCTAATAAGCTTGACTAAGTGTGCAAGTAACTTAATCAGAAAGTTCTAGTTGAGGCTAGGCAAAGAAGTCCTGATCGAGTGGACTGGGCAAGGAAGTCTTGGTTAAGGTGACTGGGCAGAAGACTTGGCAGATCGAGGATGTCAGACAGAAGTCCTAGGGGTCGAGGACACTAGGCGGGAAGCCTTGGGGGTCAAGGACATCAGGTAGAAGTCTAGACCGGTCGAGGACCGGATGTCTAGTGAGAAGTCCTAAAGGTGAAGATCGAATGCTGAGCAAAAGTCCAAACAGATCTGACGAACCAAATATTTGGCAACAGGTATATTCTCCCGAGAGAAATAGGTGAGGACATGTTTTTCGTTAAGGGAACAGTAGACGTCAGGCCGACCTAGGGTTTCATTGAAAATCTGAAAGTCAGGACCGGATAGTCGGAGACAGTTAAATAATTTTATTTAAAATTATTCTATGTTTCTGTGCTAACTCTATGATGCAGAAAGTTTAAAGCTTGGAAAAGTTGATATAATGTCTGGAAGAGATCTAGGCGTCTAGAAGAGATCCAGGTGCTCTAAGTCGATTCAGGCACCTTAATTACCTCAGCGCGTAGCAGGATGAGGTGACAACCTTTAGTTAGTCAGCGCATGTCAGCATCCAGGCACCTCAAAGGGATTGAGGCGCCTGGGATGCGATAGACTCGACCAGGATAGCGCTTCGCTCAGAGTTCGCCACGTTAGTGACCGAGGAGCCTCAAAGGGATTGAGGTGCCTTGAAGAGGATAAGGCGCGATGAGATCGGATCAAATCAAATTGGCTCATGATTGAGGCTCCTCAAAGGGAATAGAGGCGCCTGAATAGTTCAATAAAAGAAGGCTCAACCAACAGCTTCATGACACCAATTCCTATGACTTTCATACTCGCGTGCTGCTCTCAAAAACTCTCTACGACGCCGAAACACTACTCTGATGACTACGCTCAAGTTTCTATTCTAAGTCATCGGTATACTTGTTTTTAATTATTATTTTTCAATTCAATATCTTTTGTACTTATCGAGCTACTAGTGGATTGTCTAATGAAAGCAATCAAATGATCGTGAGCCTTGGACTAGCTGTCGTCTGACTGTGAACCAAGTAAAAAGAAATTATCTTAGCATTGTTTTTGTTCTTATTTTTGCTGCGTTATCTCTCGAATTTTCCAAAAATATGAAAAAGCCAAGAGCGTTATTCACCCACCTCTAGCGCTTTCTACAATCCTACAGTTTAGAAGAACTTTTTTCTACATTCGAATTACACGAGTCAAAATGTGCATGTCACGCCCCAGGAGTATACTTATCTGTCGGAAAACGAACAATGCCTCCCTTATAACAATCACAATTTCCCTGATACATAACCACGCAGTTGATAATAAATCCAATCCACGCAATTATATCAACATCTAATAGAATGATATATAAGAAACAAACCACAATCAGGTAGAAACAATATGTGCGCGGTGGCACGACTTAAAACTACAATAAAGTATCCGAGACCAAAACACAACGAAAACCATAAACCAACGCAAAGTTCACTTATTACAATATCATAATAGAATCCAAATGAACTAAAGTGTACCAAAAATGCAAAAGTTGAAATAAAAACCCTCCAGTGACTCGGGACAGGCAGACTGGAATATCCCGGCGATAGGTAGCAAATCTAGCTGATACTTGAGGAAAAATAAACATATACAAAGGGAGTGAGTCCAAATGACTCTGCGAGTATAAGAAAGATAGTGCATGATAATAATCAATAGTAAGAGATCAAGGAAACATACAGTCTCGCTGAAAGTACTCTAACATGTATATATGACCATGTACTGTACATAAGAAAACTCTGCAGAAGTATAGTCCCACATCTTTATACAACATAACGATACAAATTTACCATTCTAACTCAGTCATGTAAAAGGTATAAGACCTAACTTCAACACATCATTGGATGTTGTCCAGAACCGGAAGGGTAGATCCACAACAAACCTCTACCGGAAATGGATGAAGTCAAATTTCAACCATCATTTATACACAACACAACCCTAAATCCATAGCTAGCCTATCCTTACCTTCTGTGGACAATTGGGGTTATGGCCGAAGCTAGTTAGTAGGAAGGAACAGTGCTGTCGGGATTCAACTCTGCTGGAATAGTAGCCACAAGCCTTAGGATAGGTCGGAACAACAGGTATGGCCGGAAAAACAACCTAAGCATTAATCTACATGGACACCAAAATGAAAACATCACCATCTAACACTTACTTACTGTTGATGGCTGTCGGAGTTGATCTAAGGTGGCCGGAGGCCAATTCTGGCCGGTAGTATCGAGGCTCCCTTTCTTGCAGTTCACCGAAGATTAAATTGCTAGTCGGAGCTATAAGATAGTCGACCTCAGATTTGACCTAGGTCTAGTGTGATGAAATCCAAGGTGAGGAGAAGAAGAGGATCGGTGACAGTGCCCAAGTGGAGAGGAGAGATCGAGATGATGTCACGGCGGTTGGTTGCTTCGGGAAGGAAGAGCTCGGGTCGGCGGCGACCAGTGCAAGGGGTAGGAGGTTCATGGTTCTCACAATCAACAACTCCAGCTAAGCCCCACCATAGAGGCCCGAGGAGAATGAACATCGTCGGTCTACCCATGGTGGTTGGAGCTCTTGGGAAGAAGAAGCAAATCGAGGGGGGGGGGGCTGATCGTCGACTGTGAGTCGAGGGAAGAAGAAGAAGTCATGAAGGGAGGCGGCGTCGAGTGGTTTGGTGAGGAAATGTCGAGTGGTTGATGAGAGGGGAAAGGTAGTTTAGGTTTTAAAATAACCTAAATTAGGGTTTGTTATTAAACCATAGGTTAATAACACTTATCATCTCCCAATTTAAATAGAATTAATTCTAAATAATTCATATAAATTTGATTAAATCCCCAAAAATTTCCAAAAGTTCTCCTAAATTTATGTAGGGATTTTTCCTTGATTAACACCCATTTTTATTTTATTTTATTTTATTTATCATATTTAACAGTGCAGATCTAAGAAATGAAGAAAAGTCAACTCAGGACCTAGCATTACAAGCTAAGAAGAATAAACCGGATTCAGAGTCATCCCTTAACAAAAATGAAGAAGCATACATGGTAATAAAGTTCAATAAATTTTTTAGAACTAACAAAATTAATGAGAAACGGGTCGTGAAACTGAGAAAGGGGACAAGAAAAGTTAAATGCTACAACTATTACGAGGAGGGTCACATCAAGAACAACTGTCCCAGATTAAGGAACAAAAGGAAGGAGAAAAGTAAAATATCAAAGAAAACTAGACACAATAATCTCAAGGTAACTTGGAGTGACTCATCTTCAGAAGAGTTCGAGATCGAGGAAAACGCTGGACTAGCACTGACGATTAACCACCAAGAGTTTGATCCTTAACTATGTCGAGACAATAGTTTGATCACTTCTGCGATGAAGAATTTGCACCATGGTTCAAATCATATGTAAGTAGACAATCTAAAATTTGTATACACATATCTTAACTTTTATCTGAATAACATATTTATTTGACTTTAGGTTCATACTAATCAAGCTCATGTTGGGCAAGAAATGTTAATCCATTTGGCATGGGGTCCCAAAGCAATGGTACGGACTTGGCCAACATATTTTATAAATGGATATAATTTTTATACTCAAAAATATGGAATGAGGAAGACTACAATGAATAGTGGGGTATGTGTTCAGTCATCCAATGATGGAGGTGGAAGCAATGATTTTTATGGTTTGCTTGATGAAATTATAGAGGTAGAATACCCTAGTTCAGAAATGTAAGTTATCTTATTTATGTGTCGCTGGTTTGACCCTATCAAAGGCATGAAGGTGCGTCCACGGTATAATTTGGTTGAAATAAATCATAAAAGATTATATAAGAGATATGAACCATTTGTGTTGGCACAACAAGCAATTCAAGTTTTTTATGCTGCATATCCTAGTTTGAAACGTAACAAAATTGATTGGTGGGCTGTTTGTAAAACAAAAGCACGAAAAAAAAATTGAGGAACATTGGGAAGACATTGCATATCAACAAGAGGAAATTACAAATATATTTCAGACCGAGGATTATATTATTCCAACGTTACGAGATCCCAGCAGAGTAGTGATAAACATTGATGCAAGTGAAATTCATGAGAATGATGATGATGAGGAGGAGGAGGAGGAGGGTGATGACGACGAGGATGAGAATGACAATAACAAAGTGGACTTTGATTTTTGACGTGTAGGGTAAGTTTTTTTAGGAATAAATTTAGTTTTAATCTATAAATTTATAAAAATTGTAGCTTAATTAATTGTCCATATACTGTCTCATTATTAAATTTATATATTTTATCTGTGTATGCTGACTATTTTTTTCCTATAGGTCATTGGATGTGACATTTGATCGTCATATATTTGTGCACTATTAGATCTTCATTATGCATATTGTAAGTTTTTTTATGTTCTTCATTATGCATCAAGTTTTTATTTAGTTTGTCATAATTTTAACTTTTGGTTGACAGTTTCGACGAGGTGGTCATAGACAGAGTTCTGGCTCTAGCCCGTCTGATACATCGCCTGTCAGCACGGTACCTACGCCCCCCCTGATCAGGCATGATCTTCCCATTCCCAGTCGCCAGTCCCATCTAGTTCACCTTCGCCACTCCAATCGCCAATACCCGCCAAACACTCGTCTGTTGAGATGTTCGATCCTCGACAACATATAGTCCCTTACGGAGACTCGTAAGTATTACAAAATATTAAATTTTTTTAACTATCTTAATTATCTAACATTGTTTGTTTGTAACGTTATGATAGATTTGAAATTTCTGTACATATTATTCGCGAGATTAATAAAATCGTGAATAACCATTGGGGAGGGGACTCACTATCATACTCAAGCACTCCAGGACCCACAAAAGAACTTTGGTGGAATAAGTTTAGGGTATATCCCCTTAATTTTATATATGAAATAATTAAGCGAATATATAATCAATTGTTTTTTTTCATTACAGCGGTCTTTCACTTGGGACCCTTATCAAGAGATGGAAATAAAGAAAATTTTCAAGAAAAAATGTGGCGATCAGATTTGGCATGTACTGAATCATGCTAAGACTAGAGAGAAAAAGTCAGTATGTGTCACCGAGGAAAAATGGATTGAGATCAATAATTTTTGGAGTACCGAGGACAGCAAACAAAGGAGTCACCAGAATAAATTAAATCAAGCTTATAATTCTGGTGACTCGTCTGCAACATATGCGGGAGGTTCTATAAATATCGAAGAGCATACACGTAGATTGGTATTTTTTTAACTCTTCTAATTTTTTTAAAAAAAAATATTTCTAACTATTACATTATTTCTAACTGTATTATTTTTAGTCCAAGGAATTGGGGAAGGAGCCGGAATTTATAGACACTTTTACCCGCACTTTCCAAAAAAAAGATAAGTCTTGGAGCGGGGAAAGAGCTAAAGCTGTTAAGGTTTGAGTTTATTTTTAATCTTAATTTATATGAGAGAAATGATCTATCGCTATCACAGAGAAGTTCAGGTGATAGCGATGATAATGAGGGATCTAAGTCGTCTGTTAGTAATAATTTAGATTTATGGTTGGAGGCAAGTGGGGGAGTGAAAGGGGGAAGGATATTGGATATGTGTTCTATGAGCAGAATCCATAGGCCTGCTCATACATCTTCTTCTACCCCACTAGTAGTAATGGCATAGATTCATAACTTAACTGAAGAGGTTACTCATTTGAAGGGCATAATATTAGAAAGGGATCAGCAAATGATATAAAGAGATCAACACTACAAAAATATAGATCAACAAATGATGGAAATGTGCCAACAACAAGAGTTTATTATGCGACATTTTCAGTTAACCTCCGCTCCAAGTCGTATTCCTCCCTGTACTGGTGATGATGGTAGTGATGACGACGATAATGATTCTTGATGATTTTGTATGAATGTTTGTAATTAGTATTTTTGAAATTTGTTATTTTATTAAGTTTCTGAAAAAAAAAATTGTATTTTTTTTATTAGTATTTTTATCTTTGTTTTGAACAGGGTTGGTAAGGCCAAGAAAGGTAGTGGTTGAAAATCTACGTTCGAAGAAGTAAGTCTTTACCAATTTAATTTTTTGTTAATTTATAGGATTTTCTTTTTGTTAAAATGATACTGCCAATAATTCACTAGTTTATATATATATATCTTGTAAAAGACAGATATGGAGTGTCAAAAGAGTGGGGTCAACTCCACCTTGTAAAATATCAATGGATGAATCAAAATTATGGGACCAAGTGTTGATACTTTTGTTTTTTAAAGTTTAATAAGTGTTGATACATTCTTAAGAAATATTTTTTATGATCCAATTGATGACCAAAATGATACTTTTTGTTTGTTTGTTTATTTTCTGATTCAGGAAGAAGAAACTGATTGAAAGGAAAAGGATCTGCCGAGGAACCCTAGCTCGATGATCTCATGTTTTTTAGATATTTTGGTATAGTTTAGGGATGTTGGATACATTTTTAGGTGGTTTGTTTGATGAAACTTTGTATTAATTTTATGTTGTTAGTTGTATTATTGTTGGTTGTATTTTGATGAAGCCTTGTATGCGTTATTGTTGTAGTTGTTTTCCATTTGGATATGGAACATCTTTGTTTGATGAAACAAGTTAGATTGTTAATGTATTGGTGTTGTTGGTTATGTTGTTAGTTGTATTGTTGTTATTTTTGTTCATTTATATTGTTGTTAAAATATAAACAGGTTGATTACAGAATAAAATGGTTCTAAAATATATATATATATATTTTGCAACAAATCCCATATTCATTGTAAATGTATCGTAAAATGCTGTTTATCAGAATTTTGTGACGAATATGAGATTTGTTGCCAAATTCATTGTAAAATTTTACAAATTTGCAACGAAACTAGGTTTCGTTGCAACTTTGCAATGAATCTGAATTCGTTGGAAAAATTTCCAACGAATCTAGATTCGTTGGAGAATTTCCAATGAATTAGTTTTTCATTGAAAAATATCCAACGAATAACTATATTCATCGCAGATGAGCAGTTATCAGATTCTGTGACAAATGTTGTTACCGTCGCCAAATTAGCAATGAATTTGGCGATGAAAAAAAATTTCGTCGCCAAATTTGCAACGAATTAACATTATTTTGTTGCAAAATTTGGCGACGCTATTTTTGCAACGAATTTTTTTTTGTTGTAGAATTCGTCGCAAATATATCTTGCAATAAATTTTTTAAGAAAATTCGTTGCCAAATTCGTCGCCAAATACCTATTTTTTTTGTAGTGGAGGGAGCTCCTTCATTTTCGATAGGGAGCCGCTCCTTGCTTTTTTTTTCTTTTTTTTTTAAATTAAAATGAGTTTTTTTATTTTAGTTTTTTCTTTTAATTTGAGTGGTAGAGAGATATTTGGGAGAAATATATGGGACACATAAAGGAGTTGTTGAGAAATTTTTTTGATAGTGAAGAGATATGTGAGATTTTTTACTTTTGACGTTGTGCTGATGTGGTATTGAGGGAGCTCTTGGAGAACTCCCACCATTGTGGATGCCCTAAGAGCATCTATATGAGCTCCCATTGTAATGAGTGACAATTAAAAGGAGTTCCATCTCATAATGGGAGGGAGCTCCTTCCAATAAACTTTAGGTTGGGGAGCCGCTCCTTCTGAATTTTTTTTTAATTAAAATAATTTTATATAACTACATTTTTTTATAATAATTTTTTTAAAGAAAGAGTGGGACTATAAATGAGTTGTTGGTAGGTTTTTTAATAGTAAAATAATAAGTAAGGTTTTTTTTTCTTTTAACGCGATATTAATGTGTCATTATAGGAACCAGAAAAAAAACTCTCCAAGAACTCCCGTAGTTGGCGATGCTCTAGAGTTTACTTTTTTTTAAAAAAAAATGCCATTAAACTCTCTCTTAAATTTATCATTTTTTTAAAAAAAAATAGAATTTTAATAAAAAAAATTAAAAATACAAAAGTATATTAATAAAAATAAATTAAATTAAAAGAATTTTAATATATTTTTAATAGCTAATTAAAAGAGAAAAAAAATAAAATTAAAAAAGAAAAATTAAAAATTAAATAACTAAAAATTTAAAAATTACTTTGGTGCTGTTTTGAAACACCATCATCTTGGTGTTGATTTTGTTAAAATATCACCACATTGATGTTGATTTCGTCAAAACATCACCACTTTGGTGTTGATTTATTAAAAGTATAAAATACGCAAAAAGTTTTAATAAATAAATAAATAAGTGGAAATAAAATCTGAAAATTTTATAATAAAATAGTGGAGAATTTTTGGAGTATAACGAAATTTTCCGGGATTAATTT
>JBBUKS010000059.1:4655143-4682663 GCA_038050645.1 Hedychium gardnerianum | reverse complement strand
CTATGTACTCTTGTCTTTATTTTCTAATAAAGATTCCTTTGAGTATCTTCTGACTTTTGCATGGGTCAAATAAACTCACTACTATTTGAGACAGTGCAAAACTCTCCTTTGCCCGGGACAAAGATGACTTTAGCAAACTCTTTACTGTCTGAGACAATGCAAAACTCTCTTGTCTGAGACAGAGACGACTTCAGCAAATTCCTCACTGTTCGAGTCATGCAAATCTCATTTTATTGTCCGAGATAGTGCAAAACTCTCTGTCAGAGACAGAAATGACTTTAGCAAACTTCTTACTATCCGAGACAGTGAAAAACTCTCCTCTGTCTAGGACAGAGACGACTTCAGCAAATTCCTCACTGTCTGAGACAATACAAAGCTCCCTTCACTGTCCAAGGCAGTGCAAAACTCTCCTCTGTTCGGGACAAAGGTGATTTCAGCAAATTCCTCACTATCCGAGAAAGTGCAAAGCTCTCTCTATTGTCAAAGATAGTGCAACTCTGTCCAGGACAGATATTACTTCAACAAATTCCTCACTGTCTGAGACAATGCAAAGCTCCCTTCACGGTCCGAAACAGTGCAAAACTCTCCTCTGTCTAGGGTAGAGATGACTTTAGCAAACTCTTCATTGTCCGAGACAGTGCAAAACTCTCCTTTGTCTAGGATAGAGACGACTTCAAAAAATTCCTCACTATCCGAGACAGTGCAAAGCTCCTTTCACTGTCCGAGATAGTGCAAAACTCTCCTTTGTCCGAGACAAAGACGACTTCAGCAAATTCCTCACTGTCTGAGACAGTGCAAGACTCTCCTTTGTCCTGGACATAGACAACTTCAGCAAATTCTTCAATGTCTGAGACAGTGCAAAACTCTCTTCACTGTTCGAGACAATGCTAAAAATTCTCCTCTGTTGGGGACAAAAACACTTAGTACTAATCTTTCAATATCAATCCTGAAGAAGAAAGGATACGGAGATATTGAGGCATGAAAAAGGTGGTTGAAAGTCAATTGGTGGGATGTAACATACCTTAAGTCACCCATGATGGATACTCCTCTACAAGGCATTAAAATAGCTTTTATTTACCAACCTCTGTCAGGTCCAGAGTTGAATATTCCAAGTTATGATAATCTTGGTCATTTTTTATGGTTAATGGTTGTCTTTGGCGAATAAAGTCTGGAAAAGTAAGCTGTTACGCCCCCACCATGAAGAAAGTTGAGTAAGAAAGATTATTGCAAAAATACCAGGACAGTTAAGAGATACATATCTCCACAAAAGTTTAACTACTCTTACATAAGGATGAGATAACGGAGGTGATAATAACCTCCTCAAAATTATGAAAGTTCATAAAGCCATAAAGGCTGAAATTAGAAGGCAAAATAAGTTTCGGATTACATGATTCAATCTTTCATCTTATCCCTTGGGATGTTGTCAGTCACCTTCTGAACGTCAAGGAAGTCAAGAGAATTACCCTACGGAGGGTAACCGACCTCTTTGAATTGTATGACAGCTCCATAAAAACCATGTTCAAGGAAGGAAGCAGATTTAGCATCTAACAAGTCATAAAATTACTCAGATCCTAGGAATTCTTTCTTTTGGGCAGCCCATTTTCCCTCATCAGCTTCATAATCAGACAATTTCTTTTTTTTAGGAAAGGTTTCTCTACCTTTGATGACTCAAGTTGATTCTGCACCTCTACCATCTGCTCCTTGAGATAGTTTCTCGGATTCATTTATTTTTTCTTGAAGATGAACAGTTGCTCTAAATAATACTTATCTTCACTCTAATGAAGGGCATCATCTGCTCTTGCTATCTTTAGTTCCATAGCTTGATGCTCCAATCGAGTCAGAAGTTCCTTCTAGCGAATTTGCATCTTGCTATATTGCTCAATCGGAATGGGAAGGCGACTTAACATTTCTTGTTGAACTGTCAAAAACTGATTCATAATTATAAATAGTTAGCCAAAGATTAAAAAAAAAAAGATAATATTTATAGATCTTACCTCTTTACTGGAAGCAGCCATAACCTCTGCTAAGCATGTTAAGGGAATCTTTCAAATAGCCTTTATCTTTCCCTTATCTATGCCTATAATCAAAATACTAGGAACTACAGAAGTGGAAACGTTACCATACAAGGATTATGAAAGGGGATCTATATGTTGAGACTCGAAGTGGTTGATGGCTTGGGAAGGCCAGAGGGTGGCGGAGGTGCTGAAGGTCTAGCAGACAATTCCATAGATGGAGAAGATAAAATACATTCAGATTTGGGGGCATTTTATCACACAAGATCTTTTCAGTGGTCGCGAGGGTACATTTAATTCTTCGGAAATTAAAGGACTTGGTTGGGTCTCTAAGGGAGTGGACGAGCTACTATCATCAGAAATAGTAATATTGGTGGTACTCTTGGAACCCGATCGTTGTAAATGCTTCTTCATGGATGCCCACAACATCCTATCTCTCGTGAAAATATGATAGTGAAAGTTTTGATTAGTTAGTATAGATAGGAAAGAAATTGTTAAAATCATACCTATTGGGAAAGTAAATTCCACTCCTTTCGGGCTCAACCCGAAATGACAAAGGTCTTCGTCTAACAGAAGGTTCAATCAAAAAAGCAGTTATCTATCAGACGGACTGCTTCTTGATAAGAGGGTTTATCTTTGTAAGTTTCTAAGATTGGTTGAGGAGGAAGGGTTGTTGTCCATATTGTTGGATAAACAGAGGAAAAGGAGAACGAATGAAGAAGAATTGACTCTTCCAGAGTTTCGATGTGGTTAGAAACCTTTCAGAAATTTAAGAGGAAGACGAGAGCCAAAATAGAACAAACCATTCTCTACTCTTTTGATGAAAAAGAAGCAATTAAAGTTCACCGGAGTAAGAGGGATATTCAGATATTTAAAGAATATGGCAACCCCACACATTAGTCAAAAAGCATTAGGAGTAAATTTACTTATAGGCATTTGAAGATAACTACAGTTTTCGACAAGAAACGGATTCAGGGGAAAGCGCAATCCCCCTTGGAGTTGCTCCAAAAAGAAAGTGGTGTAACCTGTGTTAATGCTGGCAACACAATATTTAATCAAATATTTTGACGTATGACTACGATTAAAAGTTAAGTTTGGTAAAATTTAACGAATTGATGTCAAGTACGTAGGTGTAAATAATTTGACTAGTGAAAAGTTCTAATGAGTGACGCTAGGCAGCTAAAGTCTTGATTAGGAACCAAACAAGAAAATTCCTAGCGAAGAGTTAGGTGAATGAAAAGTCATAGTGAGTGAAGTTAGGCAGCTGAAGTCTTGATTGGAAACTAAGTAGTGAAATTCCTAGCTAGGAGCTAAGTGATTGAAGTTCTAGTGAGGGAAGCTAGGCAAGCAAGGAAATTCCAAGCTGGGAGCTAGGTGAATGAAGTCCAGGTGGAGTAAGCTAGGAGCTGAAGCTTGGCAAATAAAGTCCAAGTATGTGGAATCAGCTGGGAGCTGATTGCTTGGCAAATAAGTCCAAGTGTATGAAATCAGCTGGGAGCTAATTGCTTGGCAAATAAGTCCAAGCGAAATCAGCTGGGAGCTAATTTCTTGGCAACCCAAACTAGATGGGTCAAAATCTAGTCAAGTAAGTGCGATTAACTTTAAATTATATATCCTACTCATTACGTGTAACAACTGCAGGGAAGCGATTCAACGGTTCCAAACGATCGAAGGGAGTTCGGGACAACTGGCTGGTGATAACTCTCGACGAGTGAAGTCGGAGAGTCTATGAGACCATAGGTGGGTCGGGGCGACCAGAGTGTACGAGCTACCGGAGAAGCTTCCAAGTGACCGAGCGATGGCGTTAGCGACAACCTGAGCGAGTCGGGTTAAGATCATATTTGACCCCTCTATAAGCGACCGGAGAGCCCTCAATCGACCGGGTAGCGTCGTTATAGTTATCTACTGGATAGAAGTTGCAATCACGTCAGCATGAATCCAGGAAACGAGTGATCCCCTAGTCGATCAAGAAAGTACTATATAAAGGGTTTTGAGGTATAGCTCAAAAACAACAAATTCAGAACATCTCTCAGTCTCTCATGCTCGTGCTTTAGTGTTGTCTCGCTATTTGTGCTACGACACGTTGCAACCCGCGCTTCATTTTTGATTTGCAGCACCTAGAGTAACATTTTCATTTGTTTTTGTATTGCCTTATTGCAATTTGTGCTTAACTTTTTAGATTTTTTTTTTGTAGGTTTCTCCACCTAGGAAAAATTAGAAATAAGAATCACATTTATAATTGTTGCATGTGTCTATACTTCTGTTTTAGTTGGTCAACTACTTGCATGCTTAATCTTAGTTGAATCTTTTTAAATGCTTACATTGGTCTAACTATACTTGATTGAATCAATTTCTAAGTTATATTTATTTTCGCTGTGCTACTTTGATTGATTTAACTATTTCAGTTATTTTTATTTAAATATCTGCTCGTACAATTCATAACGTTGTTCACCCCTCTTCTAGCGTCGAGTTCGATCCTACAATTTGGTATTAGAGCGGGTTGAGCTAAAAGAAACTAGGAAAGCTTGGTGAAGTGCATGTCTAGGTTAGATTATCCTACCTGGTGCATCTAGTTAAGCAAAACTAGCAAAAGTAATCTAACCTCATTCTAAACTAGTTAGACCAAGGTATCGTATTAAAGTTGGTTAAGCTCTAGATTCTTAAGTTAACTTTGTCTTAGGAAGTGATCATTGTTCTGATAATCAAGAATACCCCTGCTTCGCCACTACTTGAATGTTAATTTAGGAAACTCCTACTTAATTAACCCAAATCAAAACCTGAATCTAACACAAGGCGAACTTTGTACTCTGAGTCGGGACAAACAAATAAATTAATTAATAATCCGAGCTTAGCCCGAACCAAAATCCAGCCTTAGCTACAACCAAACCAAACCCAAACCAAACTCATATCTTATCTTAGACCTCAATACAACTTGAACAAAATATTTGTTTTAGAAATATCTTTAAAGGAAAGTTTCAGCATAACCCACCATCCTCTCTTCGATGGAAAAAGTTTTTCCATTTAGAGGAGAAGGATGTAAGATATTCTTAAAACCAACCCAGAATATTGGAAAAGCATATAGAATAGAACCAACTTGCTAAGAAACACAAAAGGTGAGCTATGTTAAATAAACTTATGGACAAACAACATGAAGCAAGAAGCTCAGTCAAATGCAAAAGCAACCACCATAATTCTGTGCAGTTTAACTCAATCTCAACTCGAGAAAATCATATATTTTAAAGATGTGAAAGAGCTTTGGTTGAAGCTAAGTGCCAAAAACAAAAAAAACAGAGTCAGAACAAGTATGCTACACTGCACTCATTGCCAAATCAAACTCAGATAACTCGACAATTCAGCACGAATGGATGTTGGACAATGTTTGCTCCAAACACATTACGGGAATCAGGAGATGTTTACCTCACTCAAACTCAAAGAAATGGAAACAGTCTACTTCAGAAACAATGGAAAGCTAAAAGTGCTCGGGTCAGGTAACATAGTATAGAGTTCAAAATTATTCATTAAGAAAGTATTATTTATGGAAAATTTGAGCTTTAATCTGCTTAGTATAAGTCAACTTTGTGATACTGGATATAAAGTAAATTTTGTCTAACAAATGTATTGTTAAATCTACAACAGAACCTAAGTTGATTCTGCTAGGAACTAAGAAAAATAATGTTTATACTATTAGTTTACCTTCTTCATAACATGCATGTTTTGTCTCACAACAAGAGAAAACAAAGCTATGGCATAGGAGGCTAGCTCATACTCATGCTAGACATCTGTTAAAGATAAGTCAAAGTGGGTTAGTCAGAGGTTTAGCAACATTAACTAAACTAGACACTCTAAATTGTGATGCACGTAAAAAAGGGAAACAAACTAGATAAACCCATAAATCAACCAACTCAAACCTAACAACTCATATTCTAGAAAGAATTCATATGGACTTATTTGAAAACAACAAAGTTAAATCATTAAATGGAAGTCAATACTGTCTAGTAATTATTGATGAATTCTCAAAATTCACCTCGACCTATTTTCTTAAACATAAAGATGAAACCTTAGATAAACTAACTATTAGGACCGAAGAAATTTAGATATCTCTATAATGGTATGATATTATCCACTTTGGGCCTAAGCCCTCATGGTTTTATTTTTTGGGGGGCTTTATCCAAAACGCCTCATATCAATGGAATATCTTTCCCTTATAAGCCCATGATTTTTTTCATGTATTTTTAATGTGGGACTTTATTTGTAATCTTGCAACCCAAACAATCCCCTCCTCAAATGAAAGACCACGGGGGCCCCCTCAAGAAGAAAGTATATCCGTTTGACGTCCGATCCTCGACTCACCAGGTCTTCTTGTCTCTCGGTCCAACCGACCTACTAGGTCTTTCTGCCCTTAGTCCGCCTGAACGACTTACTAGGACTTCCTTGCCCCTCAATCCAAATGACTTACCTAGTCTTCCTTGCCTAACCGCAACTAGGGCTTCTCTACCTGGCTGTTCACCAGGACTTCCTACCTGGTGTTCGGTCCTCTTGATCCAGACACGAGAACCCCCACTTTCTTTGTTTGAGGTCAATATTCTACTCACATGGCTCGATTAGACCATAGCTCTTGTGCACAGTTGATGGTTAGACCTTCTGGCAGTCTGGACTCTAATACCAATTGTTATGACCGAAGGAATTTAGATATCTTTACAATGATATGATATTTTCCACTTTGGGCCTAACCCTCATAGTTTTTTCAGGCTTTACCCAAAAGGCCCCATACCAATGAAATATCTTTCCCTTAAAAGCCCATGATTTTTCCCATGTATTTTCAATGTGGGACTTTGTTTGCAACCTTGCAACCCCAACACTAACTATATTCATTAAACAAACAAAAAAATGAAATGAATATTAAGGTTAAGAAAATTAGACGCGATCATGGATGAGAATTTGATAATCAGATATTTTCAAAATTTTGTCTATATAACGGTTACAAACATGAATTTTCATGCCCAAGAACTCCTCAACAAAATGACATAGTTGAAAGAAAGAACTGAACCCTAATAAAAGCTGCTAGGACAATGCTAAATGAGTTTAATCTACCAAGCTACTTCTGGGTAAAAGCAATTAGCATAGCTTGCTATATTCAAAATAGAAATCATGTTAATAAAACTCAATAAAAAAACACCCTATGAACTATTTTTTAATAAAACAACCTCAATCAAATACTTTAAAGTTTTTTGATGCAAAGCCTATATCTTAAATACAAATGATAATCTACCAAAATTTATAAGTAAAATTGATGAAGGAATTTTTGTAGGGTATGCAACGAATAGTAGAGTAGAATCTATAATAAGAAAACCCTTAAAATTGAAGAAACCTCAAATGTAACCTTTAATGAAGAAGACTCAACTAAAACTAAACAATACCTTCAATTGGAAGTTGAAAAGTCAAACGAGATTAGACATGAGTCAGATGAAGATCAACCTCAAAAACAAATTGAAGATCAAACTATAAGGACAACGAGGATCTGCATTAATAGAGCAGTTGAACAAATTACAAGAAATCCAAGCTTAGGAGTCTGAACTAGGTCTATTCATCGAAATCTAAGTCAAATAGACTTGATATCAAAAATAGAGTCAAAGAACATAGATGAAGCCCTACTTGACCCAGATTGGTGATGCGCGTAGATTATATATATTTTTAGACACTTTATATTGCACATTTACTTATATTTCATTAACATGATCTATATTATCGCACCTCACTTTATTATGTTATCATACTTTTTGCTCCATATCGTTCGGAGATATACTTTTTCTTTATTTTCATTGACAGGATGTGTTTTGGAGTAAAATGGAACTTAAATAGAGAGCAAAGTAGGAAGTAGAGAAGGAAGTAGAGCAGCCAGGGCCAAAACCCTAGCCGTGTCTCCCAGGCACAGTCAAGGCACTGGCCGTGCCCCCTAGGCATGGGCATGCCTCAGCCACAAAAGCAACTCAAGGCACGACTGTGTGTCACAGACACGACCTTGTGATATTTCTAAAGAAAACCAAGGCACGACCATGTGTCTTAGATACGGCCATGTGCTATTCCTAGGAGAACTTCAGGCACGACTGTGTGTCCCAGACACTACTGTGTCTGACTAGCAGTGCTTCCTCAATACTGGGTCGTGCCTCACAAGCACGACCATGCCTCCACTATACTAAGCCTCAAGTGTAGGTCGTGCCTCTTAGGCATGGTCGTGTGCTAGGAAAACATGGGTTGTACCCCATGCCTATAAAAGAGTTTTTTTACCCCTTTCTCAAGGGGAGATTGTTTTTCCCTTCTAGAGAGAACATAAGGTTCATTATCACTCCATTTCCAGAGATTTCTCCGGCGATTCGAGATGAATTTCTCTGATCCATCCATCATCCGAGCATGGAGAGCACTTTTGAAGACCAAGACAACAATCGACTAAGCATTCCTTCCCTCTTCTTTCTAAATTAGGGCTAGAATGTTCCTTTTCATGTCTTTGTGTTTTCTTTCCTTGTTTATGGAGTAAATGTCTTGTATTCTAGGGTTAAGGAGTAATTATGATGTGATTGATGATGTATGAACTATGAATATGCTAATTTTCTATTTCTATGAGATGTTACCTCTTATGCTATATGTGTTGTGTCTTGTATATGTTTGACAAAATGTGTATGTGAATAATGCATGTAGATCTAGGGTGTTTACTTCTACATTAAGGTTGCTACTAGACTGGATAATCGGGAGATCTTTAGTGACAAAGAATTCTCATTCAACCGAACTTTTATGCCCTTAGTGACAAAGGACATCGACACTTATTCCACTTTCTAGAGTTAAAAAATCTTGACCTAGGAGCTAACCCTAGTTACATAGGAGTAGTGTGGAGAATTAGGAGATGAACATGCTATAGGAACATTATCTAACATCATAGTGAAATTGAAAACTTAGAATCGCTCCCTAAACCAATTTTCACAACTCACTTCCCTCTTTTCCCGGACCTAGACCTCACACACACTTTCTCTATCTCTCTCTCTCTCTCTCTCTCTCAAGCTCTTTCTCATTATCTCTCTCTAGTTCACAAGCCTTTTCACAACTTCAATTAGTCTAGCTACTAGCTTTACAAACTCACTAGTGCATTAATCCACAGTCCCTGTGTATATGATAATCTTTTATATTACTGACGACGTAACCGTGCACTTGCGGTAGCGATCAACAATTGGATTATAGCTATGCAAGAAGAGTTAGCCCAGTTTGATCGAAACCAAGTTTGGGACTTAGTTTCTAAACCAAGCGACAAATCTATTATAGGAACACGTTGGGTGTTTAGGAATAAATCAAATGAAAAATGTGAAATTGTCAGAAACAAATCATGTATTGTAGCTCAAGGTTTTAGTCAAGAAGAAGGATTAGACTACGACGAGACTTATGCCCCTGTAGCTAAACTTGAATCAATTAGGATGCTATTAGCTTTTGCCGCTCAAAAAAGATTCAAATTATTTCAGATGAATGTAAAATCAGCATTCTTATATGATGTTATCAAGGAAGAGGTCTATGTAACTCAACCACTGGGATTTGAAAATTTAGAAAACCCTAATCATGTACTCAAATTTAAAAGGGCACTGTATGGACTTAAACAAGGTCCTAGAGCCTGGTATGAATGATTTTCTACTTAATTTCTAAAGGATTTAGACAAGGCAAAGTTGATCCAACTCTCTCCATCAAAACTCATGCTAATGCCATTTTAATTGCTCAAGTATATGTAGATGATATTATTTTTGGGTCAACAAATAGTTCATTTATAAAATACTTCAAAGTCACCATGGAAATCAAATTTTAGATGAATTTAGTAGGGGAACTCAACTACTTTTAGGATTACAGTCAAACAAACTAGGGAAGATATTTATGTGTGTCAAACTAAATATGCTAATGATCTATTTAAAAGATTTAGAATGAAAAGCTCTAAAAACCTAGCAACCCCAATGGCCTTAAACACGAAATTAGATAATGACCCGAGTGGAAAAAGTGTAGATGTCAAGTACTATAGAAGTGCAATAGGTGGACTGTTATACCTCACTGCTAGTCACCTGATATTCTCTTTTCAGTAGGTATGTATGCACGATTTCAATCTTGTGCTAAAGAGTCACATCAAGCAGTAGTTAAAAGAATTTTAAGGTACATAAAAGGGACTCAAAATGTTGAACTATGGTATCGAAGAACAAAAACTTATTAGGGTTTACTGACTCAGACAATGCTGGATGCAAGTTAGACAGAAAAAATACTAGTGGGGGCTGTCAATTTCTAGGACAATCCCTAATTAGTTGGAGTAGTTGAAAATAATATTGTGTAGGTCTATCTACTACTGAAGCTGAATATATTGCTATGGGTGGATGTGTAACTCAATTGTTATGGATGATTAATACACTTAAAAATTATGGACTTGATTACAAAAAGGTCCAAGTTCTGATAGATAATATTAGTTCTATTAATCTAACTAAAAATCCAATACATCACTCTAGAACTAAACATATAGAAGTCAAATATCATTTTGCTAGAGAATACATATCAAATATGTTGAATCAACATCTAACATAGTAGATATATTCACAAAATCTTGATAGAAGCCGAATTTAGTACACTCTGAAGAAGACTTGGGTTATGCAATATAGACTAATTTCGATGATTTGACTTTATTTGACTATGTCTTAACTAAATATACATTGCAGTTTACTTATCTTGATATTTGCATTCTTTTTTTTTTTACAGTTAACTTATCTCAATGCAAATTATTTATCTAATTAATTGAGTTTATTTATTGTTTTCTCTTCTTATTTAATCCATTTTTTTATATATGAAAAAGAGGGAGAAAAAAGAAAAAGGGGTTATATTTTAAAGTTTTTAAAAATATTTTCAATTACTTTCAATTACATGTTTTTTTAAAAAAAATATAACTTTCAAAAATTATTTATGATTAAAGGGGAATTAAAATTTTAATTGATATATTCATATATGATTGCACTAATTTTATTTCTTTGTCATACATTGAATATATAACTCATATTTATTGTTGATTATTTTTTCTAACTTTAACTTAGTTTTCATAGTATCAAAAAGGGGGAGATTATTGATGCTAGGAGCATAACATTTAACCCAAGATTTTGATGTATGACTAAAGTTAAAAGTTAGGTTTGGTGAAATCTAATGAATTGATGTCAAGTGTGCAGGTGTAAGTAATTTGACCAGTGAAAAGTCCTAGTGAGTGAAGCTAGGCAGCTAACGTCTTGGTTGGGAACCAAGCAAGAAAATTCCTAGCTGGGAGCTTGGTGAATGAAAATTTCTAATGAGTAAAACTAGACAGCTGAAGTCTTAGTTGGGAACCAAGTAGTAAAATTCCTAGCCGGGAGTTAGGTGATTGAAGTTCTAGTGAGTGAAGCAAGGCAAGCAAGAAAATTTCTAGCTGGGAGCTAGGTGAATGAAATCCAGGTAGAGTAAGCTGGGAGCTAAAGCTTGGCAGTTAAAGTCCAAGTGTGTGGAATTAACTGAGAGTTGATTTCTTGGCAAATAAATTTAAGCGAAATCAGCTAGGAGCTGATTGCTTGGCAAATAAATCCAAGCAGAATCAGCTAGGAGTTGATTACTTGGCAATCCAAACTAGATGGGTCAAAATCTAGTCAAGTAAGTGCGAGTAACTTTAAATCATATATCCTACTCATTACGTGTAATAATTGCAGACAAGTAGTTTGACAGTTCCAAACGATCGAAGGGAGTTCGGGGCGATTGGCTGATGATAAATCTCAGTGAGTCAAGTCAGATGGTCCAAGAGATAGGGGCAACTGGAGAAGCTTCCAAGCGACCGGGCAATGACGTTATCGACAACCCGAGCGATTTCGGTCAAGATCAGATTTGACCCCTCTATAGGTGACCGGGGAGCCCCCAGGCTATCGGGTAGCATCATTACTGTTATCTACCGGATAGAAGTTGCAGTCATGTCAGCATGAATCCAGGTGACCAGGGATCCCACAATAGATCAGGAAATTATTATATAAAGGGTTTCGAGGCATAGCTCAAAAATAATAAATTCAGAACATCTCTCAGTCTCTCGAGCTCGTGCTCTAGTGCTCTCTCGTTGTTTCTGTTGCGACACGCTGCAACCTGCGTTTCATTTTCGATCGATAACACCTAGAGTAATATTTTCATTTGCTTTTGTGTTGTCTTATTTATTGCAATTTGTGTTTAACTTTTTAGATTCTTTTTCTGTAAGGTTTCTCCACCTAGGAGAAATTAGAATTAAAAATTATATTTTATAATTATTGTGTGTGTCTATACTTCTATTTTGGTTGGTCAACTCTTGCATGCTTAAACTTAGTTGAATCTTTTTGCATGCTTATGTTTGTCTAACTATACTTGATTGAATCAGTTTCTATGTTATATTTATTTCTGCTGTGCTACTTTGATTGATTCAACCGTTTTAGTTATTTTTTATTTAAATATCTACTTGTAAAATCATAACACTATTCATCACTCCTCTAGTGTCGAGTTCGATCCTACAACCTGGAGGTAGTTGGTGAGGACTATTTAAAGGTTTGTGGAAGAGGATACCATGATTATAGGGAATAGCATAAAGAGGTCGTATTTGGGCTTTCTCAACATCGAAGAGTTCGGAAGAAATAGGGTAACCAGATCTGAGAGGAGGAGCCGGAGGCCATGAATTTACTTGAGGAAGGAAGACGACGGTGCATAGCGGAATCAAAAAAACACGAACGGTGAAAGAAAATGCTGGTAGGTGTTGAAAGTTTACCTTAAGGTAAAAAAACCCCAAGTCACGGAATCATCCGATCAATCTTGAAAAGGCGCGCTACATTTTTAGAATGTTCGATTACTTTAGAAATTAAAACATGCTTTGACTTAGCATTTATTGAATCAATTAAATATATTTTAACGTAATTTTTTAAGGAGAAAAAGGAAACAAATTTTAGAAATTGTTCTGATGGAAAAAAAAATAACAGATACATCTTGATGTTGTTGATTTATTGGACACAGTTAAGGTTAATGGAATCTTTAACTTAAGAGTTTGATAAAATAAAACTAATGCATTAAAATGAATTGCATCTAAGGAAAAGATGAATGTTATAATACCCATGACTGTAGCAAAGACACTTACAAAATAGCCTAAAAATTTTTAGTTTGCTCTAAAACAAGCCAAGTGAAATTAGAGACGCTAATCCTGGATAAAATGAGCAGAAATATTATCAAAGGATAATTCAGGATCTAGGAAGTACGTGAGGGCACAATTTGGAGGGTATCCTGCTTTTCTAAACTGATTAACTGCCCCTTTATACGCGTAGCTGAATATGAAGATAGTCCGTGCTCCGAGGATATCGAAGAAATCAATAGACTTTAGAAATCCTTTCTTCTTGCTTCCCCAACATTCTTTTTCGCTGGCTAGATAAATTATTAGTTCTTCCAATTTCTACTTGATTTGTTCTAGCTCAGTCTCAAGTACTTTGTTCTTCTCCTTCTCTTTGGTCGCTTCAAGCTCTACTAATTCACGACCTACTTTGGTTGCCTCTAGTTCAGTATTTATTCTTTTGATATGCAATCAAGTTTGGTCACTTTATCCTTTAACTCAATCTCAAGACGTTTGTTTAAGTCGATATGATGAGCTTCATTTTCTCAAGTTTTCTGGATATTCTCCACTGTGTGCGAAAGACATTTGAGGAAAGCATATTGATTTGCAAGTGACTGCACAAATACATATACTTAATTTAATAAATAGAAGAATGGTTCGAGTCAAAACATCACGTTACTTTCATGGTGTAGTCTGTCATATGTCCCACTAGTTGTGGATCTGAACGTTTGAATGACGCAATCAATTCAGCTACTTGGAGAGGAGCTTGTTCAGTAATAAGAAAAGGGACAAAGTCAAAAGGCATGGAAAATAGTTGTCCTAATGTCTTGCTTGATAATTAGGCTAAGGATGCTTCCAGAGGATTCATCACCCTTAGTATATATGCATTAGAGGCAGAAGGTGAAGACCTGGTAGTTGGTGAAGTAGGAACAGTTGGATTGGCTGGAATTTGTGAAATAGAGGCAGGAGGTGAAGCTCTGATAATTGGTGAATCTGGAGTCATTGGATTAGCCGGAAGGGTGGAAGTATGACTAGGACTCGGGCATGCTTGTGACACACTCAGTGAAGGTGGTTGTTTTAATATGCGACCTCTTTTCCGTGGGTGAAGGGACTCGGCAGGTTCCTCTGAGACAACTGTAGGTAAAGATGGCTGAGTATCGACTGACGGAAGTAAAGAAGGACGGGGACTTGGTATTGATTCCGAATTTAGTTCTGTATCCACTTCATCTAACACGATTCTGTTAATGACATATCTATGCTTACTAAGAGATGCTCTCCACATTCTTGTTTCTGCCAAAACAAACTAATGTGAACCCAAGGAGAAGGATATCTCAAGAACCCACAACAAATTGAAAAAGAAAGAAGAAAAGTCGAAATCGATAAGATGGATGAAAAGAACTTTGACCCAATGCTTAAGAAAACACGAACCTTAGTATAGAAGATGGAAGACGCCACAACCTTGTAATTGAAGTTGATAAGTCCTTGAACGCCACAAGGGGATGTCTTGATAAGTTCTAGTTTAACGAAAAACCAACAAGTGAGAGCCTCACCATGCTTTAGATTGAAATATGTTAAAAAATACATGTGTGGGCCACCCCCTTTATTTATAGCTATAGGATGACTTAAAAACCCTAAAAGGCCAAAAGGAAGCCCATTTTGTAAAGGCCTATGTAGACTACTTAACCATTTTAAGCTTATGGGATCATTACAACCCAAATAAGGGTAGAAAATGAACCTAAATTGAACCTACATATTAAACATATCCCTACTACATAGACATGAGACTTAGGTGGCTAATTAAGTTCATCTAAGGCTTGAATTAGGTTGACTAAGCCGCATGACTTGCTCTTGTTCAAACCTTCTTTAATTGTAGCTTTGGCCTTCACATCTTCAATTAGCACATTAAGTGCTTCCTTCATCTTTTTAGCCTTAGCACTTGTAATTGGGCCTCCATTGATGCATAATGGATCATCATAGCCTTAACTTGATGAAGGAAATGATTCAACTCCACCCATTTTGCATGACATAAGGAAATGATTCAACTCCACCCATTTTGCATGACATAAGGAAATGATTCAACTCATTTATACTTGATCACATAAGGAAATGATTCAATGAACTCCACCCATTTTGCATGACGTCTATTCAACTTACTTTGACTTTTTAAATGCTTCAATGATTCATGATCAGTTTGAATGACAAACTCTTTGGGCCACAAGTAATGCTGCCAAGTTTCTAATGCCCTCACCAATGCATACATCTCCTTGTCATAAGTTGGATAGTTCAAAGTTGCTCCGCTTAGTTTCTCACTAAAATAAGCAAGGGGTCGACCTTCTTGTATTGGCATAGCTCCGATACCTATTCATGATGCATCACACTCAATTTCAAAAGTTTTAGCAAAGTTGGGTAGTGCAAGTAATGGTGTAGAACTTAACTTCCCCTTAAATAAGTTGAAAGCTAAATCTTGCTCACTATCCCAACGAAACCCAACATTCTTTTTAACAACTTCAGTCAAGGGTGCATCTAAAGTACTAAAATTAATAACAAACCTTCTATAGAAACTTGCCAACCCATGAAAGCTACGTACCTCAGTTATGGTTTTTGGTGTTGGCCATTCATGAATAGCCTTAACCTTCTCTTCATCAACTGTTATTCCCTTAGCAATAACAATATAACCAAGAAACTCAATCTGACTAGTCCAAAACGAACATTTTTGAAGGTTAGTATACAAATTTTCATTTCGCAAAACAAGTAGAAATTGTTGTAAATGATTGAGATGCTCATCTAAATTTTTGCTATAAATCAAGATCTCATCAAAATATACTACAACAAAGTTCCCAATATAAGCATGCAAAGTATGGTTCATTAATCTCATGAAAGCACTAGGTGCATTAGTTTGCCCAAATGACATGACAAACTATTCGTACAAACCATATCTAGTCTTAAAAACAATTTTCCATTCATCTCCCTCACGCATGTGAATTTGATAATAACCAGACTTCAAATCAATTTTAGAGAAAATACAAGAACCATATAGTTCATCTAGCATATCATTTAATCTATGTATAGGATGACGATACTTTATCGTGATCTTTTTGATAGCTCTACAATCAACGCACATTCTCCAAGTTCCATCCTTCTTAGGCGCAAGAAAAATAGGAACTGTACAAGGACTCAAATTTTCTCGGACATACCCTTTTCTCATCAACTCTTCAACTTGCTTTTGAAGCTCCTTTATGGCTATGGGATTGCTCCTATAGGTCAGCTGATTAGGAATTGTTGCTCCTAGGATGAAATCAATTTGATTCTCTATTCCCCTAAGTGGTGGCAATCCATCAGGAAATACATCATCAAATTCCTACAAAAGAGATTTAACAACATTAGGCAAAGCAGGGTTAAGATTGTTAGTGTTGAAATAAGCCTCCTTGTACAAAAGTACAATCATTGGCGGTTGAGAATAAAAAGCTCTCTTAATCTCTCTTTCTTTTGCATAAAAGCTCCCTTTTTTACTCTCTTTCTCTTGAATTTTATTTTCCCTTTTTCATTCTTTTTTCCACTCCTCTCATCCTCAGTTTTTGTTTTCTCACACTCCTTTTCTTTTCCATTATTTTTTTTCTCATTCTCTTTTCTCTCAAAATCATTTTTGATCCTCAATTGATCTTCATATACTTGCTTAGGAGTTAATGGTACAAGAGTTACAAGTTTACCATGCATCATAAATGAATACTTATTTTTGAACCCATCATGCATGACCTTTATATCAAATTGTCATGGTCTACCTAAAAGCAAATGACTTGCATGCATTGACGCTACATCACAAAGAACCTCATCATGATACCTACCAATGGAAAATGAAACCAACACTTGCTTATTAACCTTAACTTTCCTGCAATCATTTTTGTAGTTTATAAGGTCTAGAATGTTTAGTGGTAGGTAAGCATAATTTCTCAACCTAGCTACATTAGTGCAACTTCCCCCATCTATAATCATACTACACACCTCGTCTTTGATGTGGCAACGGGTATGAAGTATGTTGTCTCGTTGTTCTTCTTCTTCTTCCTTCACTTGCACATTTAGAGCACGCCTAGTGACAAGGGCTTCACGTTCAACTGGATACTCTTTAACATGACTTTCCATCAATGGTGGCAAGGCACTATCATCTTCGGACTCACTCTTAGTTTCATTATTACCATTTTCTTTCAAAATCATAATTCTTTTGTTTAGACATTGTGATGCAATATGTCTCCTTCCCAAGCACTTAAAACATTTAATATCTCTATTTCTCGAAGATTGGATAGGTTCTTTACCTTTGACCAAAGTAGAACTTGCATCTTTATTCTTAGAAAACTCGGTCTTACTCTTAGATGCAACTTTATCATCTCTATTGTTCTAGCTAGAATTCCAAGTAGATGAATTCGAACTTTGCCCATGCTTGGTTGAACCCTTCTCTTTGAGTTGCCTTTCAATTTTCATGGACATATGCACCAAATCCTCAAGCTCCACATAATGTTGCAACTCCACTACATTTGCAATTTCTTGATATATTCAAGCCTTGTAAAAATTGTGTCATGGTTGCTTCTTGGTGCTCCTCCACATTGGCTCGAATCATGGCAATCTCCATCTCTTTGTCGTATTCCTCCACACTCTTGGACCCTTGGGTTAGATTTTGTAGCCGTTGATACAAATCTCGATAGTAATGTGATGGAATGAATCTCTTTCTTATAATTGATTTCATCACCTCCCAAGTGTCAATGGGTCTCTCTTGGTTTCTTCTCCTGCTTAGAATAATGTGATCCCACAATGTAATAGCATAATCAATAAACTTAACAACATCTAATTTTACCTTCATCTCTTCAGAGTAGTTGTGACAATCAAACACTAATTCCACTTTCTTTTCATAATCTAAATATGCTTCTGGATCACTTTTTCCTGAAAATGAAGGAATCTTCATCTTAATGTTTCCTAAGTTTTTATCAACATAATCATTCATTCTTCTTCTTCGACTACCAATTCTAGCATGACCAGATCTGCTACTAGAAGCTCTATCATCAATGTCCTCAGAAACAACATCTTCATCATCATTGTCATCACAGTTATATTGCCTAGCCCTTTGTGTAGGAACTCCACCAACTCGACTCCTTTGCAATCTAATAATTACAGCATCTTGTCTCTCCAATCTATCTAAGATCTGACTAAATCTGATTCCCATGTGCTCCAAGTGTTGTCTCAAGGCATGTTGTTCAAGTGATTCTCTAGGTCTTGCTTCTTCTCCACTTGTCGTCATTAAAGTAATTTGTTGTCACTCAATCACTCAACTCACTAAGGTTAGCTCTTTAAAGAACTTAAAATTAAGGCAATTCCCTATAAGCGTTCGTTGACTAATTGAAAATTTTCAAGGACAAAGAATATTGATTAGGATAAAGAATATAATTGAAAGAAGAATGCAACTTAGCAGAATTGATAATCTTGAATTGAGCGCTGAAAGAAAATTTGCTAGAATTGAATTCAGGTAGATGCCAAAATTGAATCTAGGCAAAATTTATGAGAATGCAGAATTGAAAGATAAAGATAGAAAGAAGTGTTGAAAGAAAAATTATCAGAATTTAATCTAGGCTAAACTTAATGGAAATGCACAATTGAAAATTAGATATTTGAAATAAACGCTGAAAGGAAATTTGCCAAAATTTAATCTAGGCAGAATGTAAAAGGAAATGCAGAATTGAAAGATAAAGACTTGACACAAGTCTGAAAGGAAATTTACCAGAATTTAATCTAGGCAAAATGTAATAAAAAATATGAAATGTAAAGATAATAAGCAGTAGAAGAAATATTCTACTCTCTTTTGTTTCTTCTCTTTTTCTTTTTTCCATTTTTTTCTTCTAAATTTCAGCCTCCCCTTTTTTTTTTCTCTTTTTTTTGATAGCAACAAGGCAAATAAAACTTGCTAAGACTGGAATGATAACAATAAGTATCAAAAGATGAAAAAAAAGAGATAAAGATTCAAGCACAAAAAGAAAAAGATAACCAAATAGATTTAGAAAGACCACAACTCTAATACCAATCGATGTGAACCCAAGGAGAAGGATGTCTCATAGAACCCCCAACAAATTGAAGGAAAAAATAAGGAAAGTATAAATCGATAAGATGGATGAAAAGAACCTCGACCCAATGCTTAAGAAAGCATGAACCTTGGTATAGGGGATGAAAGATGCTACAACCTTGGGATTGAGGTTGATAAGTCTTTGAATGCCACAAGGGGATGTTTGATAAGTTCTAGTTCAATGAAGAACCAACAAGTGAGAACCTCACCATGCTTTAGATTGAAATATGCCAAAAAAATACATGTGAGGTCGCCACCCCCTTTATTTATAGTGATAAGGTGACCTAAAAACTGTAAAAAGCGAAGCCCTTTTTGTAAAGATGTATGTAGACTACTTAACCATTTTGAGTTTATGGCATCATTACAACCCAAATAAGAGTAAAAATGGAGCCTAAATTGAGCCAACATATCAAACATATCCCTACAACATGGACATGAGACTTAAGTGACTAATTAAGTCCACTTAAGGCTTGAATTAGGTTGACTAAGTCGCATGACTTGTTGTTGGTCAAACCTTCTTCAATTGTAGCTTTGGCCTTTACATCTTCAATTAGCACATTAAGTGTTTCCTTCATCATTTTAGCCTTAGCCTTTGTAATTGGGCCTCCATTGATGCATAATGGATCATCATTAATATCTAGAGTGAATTGTTCCTTTTCTTCCATAACCTTAGCCTGATCCATATCGTTAGCTTGTTGGACAACTTGTTCTCTTTCTTTAACTCCATCACAATGCCATGTGTTATTAGGAGCGCATCTAGGGGACCGGATCTAACAACCTCATAATCGACTCTCAATTCATCTAGTGTCGCGTGTCGTAAAATATTCACAGTCATTGTCCACTTCCTTTGGGAGAAATGACTTTATCTGGTCCTTAAAAAAAGGGAGTTTAGTTTAAGGATGAATGAAGAAATAATGTTGATGCGGAGTGGACTTGAGAGTAGATGCTATCAGTGAGTGAGGCCAGGATCGAGAGATGGTATCAAGACCTGGGGCTGAGCCAGGGATGACGTCAGTATCTGGAGCTAAGATTGGGGTTGAGAGATAGGGATGACATCAGTGTCTGGAGTTGAGACTGGGGCTGAGTTAGCGATGACGTCAATGTATGGAGTTGAGACTAGGGCTCAGCTAAGGATGATGTCAGTGTTTGGTGCTGAGACCAGGGATGGTGTCGGTGTTTGGAGCTGAGATTAAGGTTAAGCTAGGGATGATTTGAGACTCGGGGCTAAACCAGGGAAGATACTAAGACTCGGAGTTGAGCCAGGGAAGATACTGAGACTTGGGACTGAGCCAAGGAAGATACTAAGACCTATGGTTGGGCCAGTTATTGAAGAGGAGCCATAAGAGATGTCAGAATTGGACTGCGATAGAGGCGATGGTAGTTGAGCACTTGGTTGAACTTGTATCTCTGGGATGAGTGTATTAGGCTCATCAGACTCAGTTTGAGTTCCTTCTATGATGAGTTTGACCCCTCATAAGTAGCAATCTCCTTATTTTGACATTGATTGACATCTCAGCACGACTCTTGTCTCCATGGAACACATGGAGACTATAATAATCTGCCACATCATAAGACTCCCCTTTAAGTCTAGTCGAAGGAGGCGTAGTCCAACTGACTAGATGGTGATGATCTATCCTCCACTATCCGAGATTATTCTTTCAGAGTGCTAAGCTGAAGTGGCAGTTTTTTACTGAGACAACTGGTTGGGTTCATGTTACTGAGTAGAGGAGGCCTCACATTTAATGGTCGTGATACACAAGATCATGTATCACACTTATGATTGACTGGATGGTGATGATTTGTCCTCCACTATCCGAGATTATTCTTTCAGAGTGCTGAGCTGAGGTGGCGGTTTTTTACTGAGACAACTGGTTGGGTTCATGTTACTGAGGAGAGGAGGCCTCACATTAATGGGTGACATGCAGTATCCACCTCATGTTGTGAGAACACCTTACCGCATTAACTGCAAAGACGTGTGGCAATGTTGCTGCTGACGCATTCTAGGATCTGACGGTTGCAAAGTGTGTGGCACCTTTTTATCCTTTTCATCCAACGGTCTCACTTGAACAGTTGCATAGATAGATGCGTCACTTCATAACTCAACACTGTTATGTTTTAATGGTGGAGATTGCATCAAGATTGTGATCATTCAGCCGAGCAATCCGACGACGGTGAAGATATCTCGCCATCTAACGGTTTAGTAAAACTATGCGACAACTTTATTGTGTTGTCACCAAGGTATATTAGGTTATCCAAAAGTGATGCCGAATTCATTCACTTACATTTGTCTTCTAGTGTCTTTGTCTCTGTTCTTGTCCTCTCCATTTTTTCTGTCTCCGTCAACATAGTAAGTTCAGTGTCTCCTTTCTTCTTTGTTTCTTGATCCTTTCCTCCTTCCTTCCTCCTTTCCTCCATTCCTCCAAAACCTATGGCTATAGATGACTAGTCATAGGTGGTATCAGTCCCAGTGGGCCATATACACCAGGGGGCCATACTAATAGCTCCGACAAACTTTTGGTATCCCCTTCGACCATAAGATTAAGATTTCGGTGTCTGAACACCGACCACACGAGCCACCTGTAGGATATATTATGTGCTTTTATGGCCAGTTGGCTGGTGGCCTTAGATTTCCCCTCCATCCCTTTTTCCAAGAATTGGCCAACTATTTCCAACTTTGTTTTCCCCAATTAGTCCCCAACTCCTATCGTTTGATTTGTAGTGCAGTCATCATCTTTCGCCTGTATCAAATTCCACTCGATCGAACCATCTTCCACTAACTCTTTTACCTCGGGCAGACAGAGCTCAGGGTCTTTATCATTGCGGCTAGCATAGGGTGTAGTTTCTTCAATGAGTACCCCTCTTCACATAAGGGGTGGAAGGGTCACTTCATTTTCGTCAAGCTGCCTCAACCATACACTTAGCCAACACCCTAGCTAGACAATCTACCACCTCAGCCAATATTGGGTGACTATAAGCAAGAGCGAGTGTATTTGGATATGATGGGGATCTTGATTGGGTTGAAGTTTAATGCCAGTCTGTTGGTGGAGAATGAAGCCTTGCTTTGCCTGGCGGGGCTAAGCTCGAATGCAGTGATGGTGGATGTCCACTTACGTAAGATATCTTTTGGTTTGCTTTCCTTTTTAACTTACTAACTTTCTTGTTTCTATAGATCAAATCATGTTGCACACTTCAGTAAACAAAACCCTGAAGTGGGACATGACTTCAACAGAGTTTGTGTTAGACGGAAAGGAGGCGGTTGAGAAATCTTCTGAACTATCGAGACCTCGGCCCTCTGTAGCAGCTGAAACTTTTCCTTTGTTACTGATTCTACTGGAGCTACAGCTAGGATTGAGGGGCTTTCCTCTCTCCCACTGGTAGGTATTGTCCTTGAGGCACCAGCTCCCATCATCAAACAGGAAGAATCACCCGAGGTGGTTCGTCTTGAGGAGACTCTAGCTGGGCCCTGTCCCGAGGCCGAGGCTCCAACCGAGACCTGCCCTCTCAAGAGGGACCAACCTTCGAAAGAGCCACTTTCCTCCAACTCCATCATAGTGGTCAGAGGGGAGGGTCGAAGAGTAGCTCCTGAGACTAGGATGCCAAGGAAATGGAAGTCGGCATCCTTGGTCGAGACTTCAAGGAGACAACTGAGATTGGGGGTCTAAAGAAGTCCATAACTGGGACGGGGGCTTCAAAGAGACTGGTGACTAAGGACGGGGCCCCAAAGAGACAGAAGTCAACCCAGCCTTTGGAGGGAAGTATTCATATTTCATGGCCATTGAGGAGCTGCCCCCCAGATGCAAGGGCCACAGAAAAAGCCAAGGCGTCTATGGCTTCCGTGACTCCAACTACTAGTGCTCAGGCTGCTGACCTTGCCCTTAAGCAGGCTCCCTCTATTTCCAGTGGTGATTCTAGACGCCAAGCTTCATCTTCTGGGCCATCACGACAAAACCCCGACTCATCCCAAAAATGACAAGATCATATGCAAGACAAAATATAGATCTAAAGATTATACCTTTGAGTTTGTAATCAAACGTTGAAGAGAGTGTTTAGCTAGACTCGCAAAGCTTGCCTCTATTTGTATCCATGTCGAGTTTCTTCAAGACAACTCCTCGAGCAATAAGCTACATCTCCGATCGGTACTAGCCAAGCGTGGAGAAGGCATAAAGAAGAGAGAGACCGGTAGCGTCCAAGCGTTCTTCCTCGGATCGAATCTAGAGGAAGAAGAAGAGGGAAGTGGCTGGCGGCAAGAGGCTTGGGCAATGACACAAAGGAGGAGGCGACACCAATGAGAGGTGGGAGACACCAACCCTAGGAGAGCTAGGAGGAATCTCAATTTTTCTTTCTTTATGAAGAGGTATTATATATATATATATCTTCATAAGCCCAAACCTAGTTATATAAATTTATATAAAACTAATTTGGCTATATAAATTTATATAAAACCAACTTGGTCATGTAAATTTATATAAAACTAATCCGATCATATAAATTTATATAAAACCAACTTGGTCATATAAATTTATATAAAACTAATCCGGTCATATAAATTTATATAAAATCAAATTGGTCATATAAATTTATATAAAATCAAATTGGTCATATAAATTTATATAAAACTAATCCGGTCATATAAATGTATATAAAACCAACTCGCCTATAATAGAAGTGGTTTATATTCTTCTCCCGATTTGACAAATAATTTGCATATTTATCCTTTGCCTGGTCCAACCAGACTTAATCTCTTTCTCTATCTTTTTTAACTCTTTGAGAATCACATTCTCAAACTCATTTTATGTCTTAAAAAAATACTCGTAATGCATGTAATCCAATAGGTTCTCGGTTATGTTGGTCATTCATAATTATCTATTAATTATGAAAAGATCATAAGTGACACCTAGTAGTACATCATAACCCCCCAATTGACCAAAAAATCATAGATGATTTCAGAATGAATTATGAACCCTTCAGTAGCTACATTAATCAGTGACTCTGTTCCTTTCACGCATCTTATACCCACTTGGTTTACGACATGGTGTATGTGTTAGTCCTCACTAGGCTGACTATATCACACCTAGCCCAAGTAGTAGTTCCTTGTCCTGTAGATTTAAATTACTCAAACACATGTCCAAGAAAACCATCACTTGATATGTTTTGCTTTGGCTAAAGATTTATGAATAATAATCTTGACAAGAGGCCATAAGGTATACGTTTTCTTATAAAAGGAATGGTGAATCCTCTGTGGGCTATCCAAATACCTTGGGCATATTGACTTATACTCAATCATCCCATAACTACATTCCCTAGGAGATGTATAGCTAAGATGTCAAAGTATAAGTCTCCCTGACCAAGGTGACTTGAATTCCTCAAGTCGAATGAAACTTACACTCGAGCTGCAATGAGATCTTCATCGACATATAAAGAACTACATGAAGTCTAATAGCAGGTCACATCCGATGAACTAGTTACCCTTAACTAGCATCCATATGTTAACTCTCAACATCCTAATATTTCCAGCCAGTGAAGATTGACTACTTGGATAAATCAAGGAGAATAACATATGCTAGTCTTACAGAATCGATGATGTCTAGTCTCATCAATTCATCAACTAGGGAAGATTTCAATACGTACATAATTACACATGATGAGATACTCACTAATTGTGATCCAATCATAATTTCTCACATACTATGCATTGTATTGTGGACTTCATTAATTGAGTTTAAAATAAAATCACATATATAGAGAATGTACATCCAAATAGTGATTTTTATTTATCAAATAAAAAATATAATATCTAAGGCGATTGCTTTAGGACACCTCTCAAATATAACAACCCAGGATCAAGAACAATCGAAGGCAAGGGCGGAGACTGTGGCAATGAACTGGAGCCTGAAGGCCAAGACTTATTCTAAGAAAGCTAAAAGGTTAGAGGGCTAGCTCCGTCAAGCACGAATTGCCGCATAGGATTCTGAGGAGATGGCCAAGAAACTGCAAGTTGTAGAGGAGCTGGCCAAATAGACCCAAGAGGAATTGCTCCTAACCCAACATGACATGGTCCTACAAGAGGCAAAGATAGTCACCTCAGAAGGCCAACAATTGTAGTTTCATCATGAGTGTATTTCATATAGAGTTTTTATTAGTATTTTGCATTTATCTTGTGATATTTTGGAGCATACATTGCATGGTTTATTCCTTTTTAGTATAGTTATGCTATTTTCTTGTTCGGAGATTTGCTCTTACATTTTTCATTGATAGGATGAAGAACCAGAGCTAAAACAGAGCTAAAAGAGCCTTAGAATAAATACATAAAGCAAGGAACATGCTCTAGCCGTATCCTAAGACATGGGCATGTTCCTCGGGATGAAAAGGAGTAAAGACGAAGCAAACATGGGTATCACGGAGTCACACACAGCTCGATCGTGCATTTTTCACAGGGTCGTGCGTGTCTTTCTAGGAAGACCCATGATTGTTTTTCACACGGTCGTGTGCCACTTTCAAGGAAGACCTAGAATCGTGTCCCACATCTGTCGAGGCCACAAAAAAAGACATGGTCATGTCTATAAGTACCCTGAGGTAATTTTAATGTGATCAACCGAGTTAGGTTAGGTCCTTTGTTGTTTGATCTTAGTGTCAAAGTGTGCAGGAACTTAGGAACACAAGAAGTCATGCAGAAGAGGCAGCGGATGAGAAAGATGGCACGAGAAGTGAGTCGACGAGCTCAATGCATTCGAGGGATGAGAAGTTATGGAAGAGTATACCGATGGAGCGAGAAGGATGCAGTCTGATGGATGTGAGACGAGAAGGACATGGTCCGAGGGATGAGAAGTCGGGGAGGAAGCCTGCTCGAGGAGAAAGTCAAAGTTGGGTTCGGGTGAGCTCAACTTCGGATGACCAGAGATCACCCAGGCATTCAGAAGGACTGGAGGCTCCCCAAAGTAGCTGGAGGTGCCTCAACCGCCAGGCGCTGGAGGTGCCTCAACCGCCAGGCGCTGGAGGTGCCTCAACCGCCAGGCGCTGGAGGCGCCCCGATCGAATGGAGGCGCCTTAAGGATCCATACAATGGAGGCGCCCTGGAGTCTCTGAGGCACCTCACCCGCCAGTTTGATGGAGGCACCCTGGACTCTTGGAGGTGCCTCACCCGCCTGAGAACAGAGGTGCCCCCGGTTGCTTGGAAGCGCCTCAACCGACCACTGAAGACTCGTTGCAGCGAATGAGATCTGGAAGCTGATTTAGCCCAAATGAGACGCCCCCAACTCTTGGAGGCGTCCCCAACATTGCCAAATCAGCAATGGATCAGTTTTGATCCATTGGAGGAGCCCCCAATCAATGGAGGCGCCCACATGACTGTCAGATTAGTAAAACGGTCACCTCGACCATTTTGCTATAAATAGAGGTTGTGTCGTCTTGTTTTAGGATAACACACTCTGTTCTTAATTTCCAAATCTCTGTTTTATTGTTTATGCCTTCAAAGTCTATAAGAGGCTACTCCGCCTTCAATGAAGGGATTTTTAGTGCTTTTCCATTGCCTTGGATTAATAACCACTCTGGTTGTAACCAAGTACATCTTGCGCCTCTTCTTTAGTTTTATGTCTTTTATTTATTTTATTAACTAGTGTGTGTCCTTTCTAAGTTCAATAACAAGAGAAAGTTTTAACTTTGATTTGCAGGGCTATTCACACCCCTTTAGCCGGGCCAATATGCTCCTACAGTGTCACCCTGTCGCAGATTTTGCAAGTTCGGTATTTTTGAAAGTTCTTTCTTATTCTAAGGGTTGGGGAGGCTATAAAAGGATTCACAAGGCTCGTGGAGCCCGAGGAAGAGTTCCCTGATGACAAAGAGCCTTAGGAGAGCCGTTCCAAGGAGCAAGTGGAGTTCTCATCCATGTTTGGAGTTGGAGGAGCAGCTCGGAGATAGTTTCGCTTCATAGAATAAGCCTTTCTCTATTTTCTCTTGAGTTTAGATTGTTAAAGCTTATTTACTATGTCATCTTGCAGTAACTCCATATTGGATCATTGGAGATGAGAGAGAGGGGGGGGGTGAATCTCGTCCGATTAAAACCTTTTCTTTTTACGTAAATCAAAGTAGCAGCGGAATATTAAAATAAGAAACAAAAGACATACTTCTTTTTTACTTAGTTCGGAGCCCAACCGACTTCTACTCCAATAACCCACGACCCTTTGGATTATATCGATGGGTTAATCCACTTAAGCTCTTCTCTCCGAAATACTTTCGGAGAAGAAGCAAACTCGTACACAGAAAATGAGGAGGATAGCAACACACTGC
>JBBUKS010000059.1:4576195-4599958 GCA_038050645.1 Hedychium gardnerianum | reverse complement strand
CGTTAATTAGTTGTTTAACTCGTATAATATTGTTAGCGAGTTTATTACTAGAATTAATCTAGTACTTATGTAGATTTTGTATTCCTATTTATAGGATCCGGATTCGAGACAGAGCGTCGGATCTGAGGACATCCGACATGAGTTATATTGAGGCGGGTACTTCTTACGTTGTTTCTCTAGTTGATTGACCTTAGTGCATGATTTACGCTTTGGATATTAATTAGGTATCTTGACTCCATTCTTATTTATCATGATTTAATACTTGATGCTTGACCTTAGAGATAAATCTCTTTGCGGTTGATACAGTCTCTTATTTTGATATTCATATGGATCAGTAGTTGCTTGCTAATTTGTTATGTACTTTCACTGTTATGGATATATGTTTCGGATATGCCTGTGGTTTTGCCATTTGGAGTTGTTTTAGATCGGTGATATATTTTATTTCTTCATGCTCATTGTGGCATTTCATTTGATTACACGCTGATAACTAAGTATTCCTTTTGGGTGAGAGGGTTATTAGTCATATTTTTCCTGCCCGCTCGGTCACTCGGGATAGTGACAGCTGGAGTGTGTGCAGTATCTCGGGTCATGCTCACTCAACCACTCAGGGGTAGTGGTCGTATCGAGTGTATGCCGACAGGAATCTTTTATGATGTAGCTAGATTTACTTTTTCATCTTGTCCACTCGTTCCACTAGAGAGTAGTGGTTGTATGGAGTGCATACAGGAGTCACGGTCTTACCCATTCGATCACATTAATGTAGTAATGGCTGCAGTGGTGAGTAGGAGTGACTATGTATTGCATATACATTTGCACTTGCATGTGCATTATTGTTGTGGATTTATGCACGGTTGGTCGTTTGTGGACCTTGTGTGGAGACTTGATACATTGGTTGTATTTTTCCCGCTTGTAGAGGATTTATGCTATTTTATTGATTCTATTGAGTATTGAGTAGTCGGATTCTATATTATTTTCCGACCACTATTTCACACCTAGTTGATCAGACTTGTTTTAAGTAATTTATATTATTACTGTTCCTTGGATCAGGATAGTATTTCTCCTATTTGAGACTGTATACCTTTGTTTCCATGTCTATATTATCATGCACTATCTGTCTTATACCCGCTGAGTATTCTTTTGTACTCACCACCCCTGCTTCTATTATTATTTTCCTTGTTAGCAGGATTATGATTGGGTCACTTGGAGGATATCTGCCCATGCCGTCCCACTCACATCGAGCTCCGAATTTACTTTCATTTTGTGATGGTTTGTTTTTAGCTTCCGCATTTATTTAATTCATTGGTATTGTATTAATGGATTTGTATCCAGATTTTAATGTGTTTCTAGTCGTGTATTTGGTGTCGTAAGCCGGGCCGGCTCGCAATAGTAAGTTTTTGGTTTATCTCGTCGTGTAGATCATTTTTATTGTTTAGTTTTTATCTCTTATACTCTACGTGATTGTGCAATACCCGAGTAGGGTATTTTTATCTTTTTTTTACACTACGTGGATGTGAATACTCGTGTGGGGTATCTATATGCATGTTGTGTCTATATGTATTTAGGATATTGTCAGTCGTACAGGGGAGGTGTTGTTCGATTTTCATTGGTTAAGTATACTCCCGGGGCGTGACAATTTATTGGTAACAGGAAGTAAGTAGTTTACTGGTATTGCTTATTGTAGTTAATTTTTACCTTGTTGTATGTTATAGGTATGACTTGAGGTAGATCAGTCACTGTTTGTGACCGTGGTCCGGGTCAACCACGAAAATGATTTGTTTAGTCAAGACCTGAACCTGTTGCTTGAGAGGTGAGATTTTCTAGGGTTTCCGATTGAGGTTGAGTCTGATAGCATGGGTCAGGTTAATCGCACCCTTAAAAGAGGTCCAAGGCTTCGGTCTTAGATAAATTTACCAATCATACCAACCCAGACTACGATTAGCTGGGTGATGGATAGAGCCCGAATACCAGGGTTGACTCGATTAGTTAAGGACAGATTTATTCTAGTTCATGGAAACCATGATCGTTTAGTTACTCATATTTGGTTAGATAACCAGGAAGACATATATGAATTCATGACTTGCACTGATACATAGAAGGCTGCATTAGCTGCATACGATCTATGAGATTAGGTTATTATTTGGTGATTCATTAAAAGAGGATTTTTGGGATCAACCGTTATTTGGATTTTATTTCGTGATGCCTTTGAAAGGCATGAGATAGACATTTTGTAGGTAAGAACGGGTAAAGTTCTTATACTCATATCATATGGTTTGGCTGTATCTCTGCCATCTGGAGAGGTGCTAACCATCAACTAGGAAGTCAAGGGATGTCCCTTGGACTTGGTAGTAATTCTCTGTCAGTGGATCTTCAAGTGCTTTTTATGACATAATTGGACATCATCCTGGGCATGAGATGGGTTGACTACCCACAGTTGAGTGTTGAGCGAGAGTTGTCACTTTTCGATATTCGGATGGATTTTTGTGGGAATTATTGGGACCAGGGATGATGAGATGTCTATTATTTCAGCACAATAAGCGTAGATGTTATTATCCCAGGGTTGTCAGGGGTATTAGTTGTCATTAGTTAAGGCTGTGGGAGATGTTTCACAGCTCTCGGATATTCCGATAGTTTGAGAACTTTCAAAAATATTTCTGGGAGTACTCCCCGGCTTGCCTCCGCAAAGGCAGGTGAAATTCATGATTGAATTGATCCCAGGTACAACACTGATATCAAAGGCTCCGTACAGAATGACACCAAAGGAATTAGAAAACTTAAGATACAGTTACAAGAGTTGTTAGATAGAGGATTTATCCGCCCTAGTGTGTCACATTGGGGAGCTCCAGTGCTATTGTCAAAAGAAGGACGGGTCACTTAGATTGTGTATTGACAATCGACAATCGAATTCAGTGATCATCAAGAACAAATATCCCCTACCTCATATAGAGGGCTTATTTGATCAGTTGAAGAATACATGTGTGTATTCTAAGATTGACTTAAGCTCAGGCTATCATTAGCTTAGAACAAGAGATGCGGATATTCAAAAGATAACATTTCATACCCGGAACGGGCATTATGAGTTTTTGGTTATGCCATTTGGGCTTACTAATGCTCTGCTATTTTTATGGAATAGATGAATGAGTGTTCCTTGAGTATTTAGATCAATTTGTTATTGTCTTCATTGACGATATTTTGATTTACTCACGGATTGAGAAGGAACACGAACAACATCTTCACATAGTTCTGGAGACGCTATGACGAGAACGTTAGTATTGCGAAGTTCAGCAAATATGCATTTTAGGTTGTCTGTAGTGGGATTTCTCGGACATGTGATTTTGAGTAGGAGCATATCTGTAGGCCCTCGGATGATAGAGGTTGTTAACGGTTGGGAGCAACCGAAGTTGGTACAAGAGGTCCGTAGTTTTCTGGGATTGACTGGATATTACCGGAGGTTTGTAGAGGGTTTATCCAGCATCGCTTTGTCATGGACTCAATTGACCAAGAAAAGAGAGAAATTTACATTAGACAGAGGCTTACGAGACAAGTTTCTAAGAGCTCAAACAAAGACTGGTTACTGCAATCGTCTTCGTGTTTCCCTCTGGGGAAGATGGATTTATACTCTACACGGATGTTTCGCTTCAGGGTTTGGGTGCAACTTGGATGCAACACGAATGAGTGGTATCATATACTTCTCGTCAGTTGGAGAAATACGAAAATAATTTTCCTGTCTATGATTTGGGAAGTGACCATTGTTATTTTCACGCTGTAAAGATGGAGACATTATCTGTATGAGGTTCTAGCTAGTTATCGAACGACAGATACAGATTTGATATAGGATTTTTCTCGGAGTTGAAACTAGTAGAACAAGAACAGACAGAGCATGATATTGTGATATCTAGGGTTGCTCAGTTTTTCCATTTTGGAATAAATAAGAAGCACAGACTAATGATAAGCAATTGCAGTATCTATGTAGCAGAGTGTTTTCAGGACCGTAGATGGAATTCTCGTGTGATGAGAATGACATCCTAAGTTTTCGTGGAAGATTGTGTGTAACTAGGGCACACCCAGTCAATTATGACTTATTTTTGAAAGCGTATAGATCTTGAATCACTATTCATCCAGTTGGTACCCAAATGTTTAGAGATTTGAGCGCTCTACAGGTGGAATGACATGAAAATGGGATATAACGGGATTTGTGGTTTGATGTTTGATGTATCAGCAAGGAAAGGCTGAGCAACAGACAGAGTTGTTTCAAAAGGTTTTGATACAGGAATGGAAACATGAATGTATCACTATGGACCCAGTGGTAGGGTTACCCCGAACGCGGAAAGGACATGATGTAATTTGGGTGATCGGGGAGTGATTAACCAAATCTGCACACTTTCTACTAATTTGTAGTACGGACTTTTTGGATTGCCTAACGGAGACATACTGTAGAGAGATTATTAGATTTCACGATATATCTTAGAGTAATACATCATATAGAGATCCGTACTTTACTTTACAATTTTAGCAGTGTTTTAGCAAGTTTCGAGTACAGAGCTTCATTTTGGTACATCTTTTCATCGCGAACAGATGGGTCAGAGCGTGCTATGCGAACACTTGGGGATCTGTTGAGATCTTGCGTGTTAGGTTTCAGAGACAGTTGAGAGGATCATTTACACTTGGTGGAGTTTGCATACCTCTACGAATAACATTCAACTATTCAGATGATCATCGTTTGAGGCTTTATTTGACAGAGCACATCAAACACCTACTCTGTGGAAGAAAGTTGGTGAACAACATATTTTGGGATCACGTAGTATACAGCATGACGCTGAGTTAGTGTGTATTATCCGACGAGAGATGTTGGAAGCCAGGGAATGGACAAAAGAGTTATGTAGATCAAAGACGTAGACCCTTGGAGTTGACTGTATCGATCATGTACTTCTACGTGTCATACCCATCAAAGGGTTTAAAAAAATTTATTTGAAGGGCAAGTTAGCTCTTTGTTATATCAGACCAAATTAGATATTGGAGAGGATAGGTAGAGTAGCCTATCCGTTGGCACTACCATACAACCCTTGCAGGGAAATACATTATGTGATGTATGTATCCATGCAGAGGAGATTCTTGTGCGGATTCTGGAACACAAGGAATGCTTATTACAGAACTAAATCATTCGTCTTGTCAAGAGTGGGTGATAGTTTCATACTGATGAGGAGACTACCCGAGAGCTTGAGGATGAGATCCAAGCTTGATTTTCCCTCACCTGTTTACTTAAAGTGTGCGTAGTATTTTTGGTGCATAGACTGATTGACTGTGTTAATGTGGTTACCACACTTGAATAGTAAATTTGGAGACCAAATTTTTATTAGTGGGGGAGAATGTAAGATATGACAAAATTTAAAATTTAGGGCTTTAAAAATAAGAAATGACTTAACAGGAAAAATTTGAAAGTTTTAGAAATTTTTTGGGAACTAATCCAAATTCATATGAATTAATTAAGATTATTTTTAATTTAAGTGGGAGTTGATTAAATCAATTAAATCTAAAGTATAAAATTTGAAAACCCTAAGTTAGCTAATTAAAGTCTAACTTAGGGATGTAAATAAAGTCTCACATTAAAAACACATGAGAAAGATCATGGACTTATAAAGGAAAGATGTCTCCATTGGTGTAAGGTCTTTTAGGTAAAGTCCAAAAATAAAACCATAAGGGCTTAAGCCCAAAGTGGACAATATCATATCATTGTCGAGATATCTAAATTTTTTCAGTCCTAACAAATTTGTCCAGAGGCTTCTTCTTGAAATTCATAGAGGACAGAAGATATATCTAATGACTTTATATTCATCGAGCAGATTGTTGCAATGTGTCAACATCCATCATCTCAAATATTGCCTATGTAAACAAGATCCATTTTCAGTAGACTAAATCCAAGAAAAAAAATAAAAATATTAGTTCAAGTAGTCAAATACTTACAGCAAACCTAACCCCACAAAATATGGATGGACAGTATGGTGTGTCAGAGGTTTTGGCTTCATTTGCTATAATTGTAAAATATGCATTTATGAAATCGCCATGGGTGTATTGAGTCTAATCAAACACTGTCATTAAATCTCACATATCTAATGAGAAATTAAAGTTAGACAATACTGGAAATTCATAACTCTACATAAACAAACAAAAACATAATAACAAATTATTACTATTATTATTATTGAATAATATTCACAACTTCTACTTTGTAGCAGCTACGAAAAATTACATTCAAATATTTTTTCGTGTTAATAGTGAAATTTAATATTCAAATGTATTATTGTCAATACAATATGAAAAAGATAAAAATAGTATTATTCTTGTTTTAATATACAACCTTATATGAGACTTCAATAAAATTAATCATCATTGTTTTACATACTTATGTAACTACGCTATCAACCAACTCACTTTAATTGATTGAGATTCAATAATGCTTTGCTACCACATCATTTTTATTCTTCCTTAAAATATTTCTTTGCCTGCTGAATAAATACATATACAAACATGTCATTGAGGATTAACAACAACAAAAATTAACTACAATAAACTCTACCTTCAATATTTTGGTTTTGACCTTCTCAATCTCAGCAAGCTTCATTTGTTGATTTGATGAAGATGTGACACCTTTGTGTGATGAAACTGTGGTAGCTGTGTTTGATGGGACAGAAGATTCTACAACATCATCCTGAATAATACCCTTGCATTTCTCTTTCCCCTTGGTTGTTTGTTTTCTATCAGTTCTCTTTCTCTTGGGGGCTTGTTCAAATTTAAGAGTCGATAGTGACCTAGTACTCTTTATAGCACACCTCTTCATTCTTTTATGTGTTGGCGGATTTGGCTCTATAGTCTCTTTATTCGGGGTAGGGGCTGCTCTTGCCTCTTCTGATACCTTGTTCTGTAGCAGTGTTTGGAGTTTTGTAATTTTATTTTCTTATTCAGCTATAATTCTATCTTTTACAACTAAAATTCTATCCTTTGCAACTATAATCTTGTCCTTCTCAACAATGCTAATGTCAGCATTACTAGCACTCCTCTCTACTAAATCAACAAGTTCCTTTATTTTTTCTCCTTCTCTTCATTTTCCCTGCTCAACTCAGCAACCATAGTGTGTATTCTAGCAAGGGAGTCATCTTTTACTTTGCAATATTGACATTCAATTTGCTCTTGAACATCCTCTGCTATATGCTCCTAAACATCCTCTGCTTGCTCAAGAAAAGACACATTGGAAAAGTTTTGTGCAATTTGATTATCAGTTTACTCTTCCACATCTGATAGGAAATTAGTTGATTGTAGATATTCCTCTAAATTTGATGGAACCAAAGTTGCTATTATTTTTTATGAAGGTAGTTGGGCAATCATCGTCTTTATTTTAGATATAGATGAGATTATCCAGTTCCATCGGCCAATTCTTGAAAGGACAAAGTTCTTGTGTGGCTATATGATTCTAACATGTTCACATATCCAAACCTGCAATACAATAAGTATGGTTATAAATTTTGAATAAATGAAGTTACAATACAATTTAACAACTTACAGCAAGTAGGTGTGCAAATCCTTTCAGCATTAGAGTTTGATTTCCCTCAAGGCCCGGTGGCTTGGACCTCAGTGAGAGCATCACACCAATGCCCTTCATCTTTGGGGTCATATAGTCATATACAACCTTACACCAATTATATCTACCTATATTTTCAAAGTCATCTACACAATCGAGTAGTGATTTTACTGGTAGTCTAGATATACTGCTAGTAGTAGTAAACAATATGCATATAAAAAAATATAAAATAATAAGTTGACAAAACAAAACATCATATTCAGGAGATGGTTGTTTGCTTATGTTGATCAGCTTGTTCTCTACTTCATTCTTTAAACACTTTTGATCCATGAAATGTTGAGGGTAGAATGGGGTGGAGCCGGCATCTAAATGCAAAGGAACTTCATCGCCATGATCTGGAAGTCCTATAATCAATGCAACATCTTTTCTTGTGAATATAATCTTCTGATTTTGAAAGATGAAACACTTAGCATGATAGTCCCAATTGTCAAATATATTTTGTACAAGGCCTCTGATGTTTACATTATGACGTATGTCTAGGGCCCAAACAAATAGGTTTCTACTAATCAACTCTATGTGTCGGTCATTTAGTTGTAGTGATAATATGAACGATTTAAACTGGGGGACGTTACTTTTCCATTATAGTTTCTTACGATATGCACGAGAAGTAGAAATTCTGTGGAAGGTTGAAGCACTAGACGTCATTTAATTCTGTAAACAAATTCTTAATATCTTAGTGATATATTACAATATTAGTTTTGAACAATAAAATGATATTTCAGCTAATTTTGACCACCAAATTGTAGTAGCTACTATAACATTCTGGTTTAACCACATTGTAGCAGCTATGATTCGGTAGCTGCTACAACATGGTTAAACCAGAACGTTCTAGCAGCTATCAAATCATAGCGACTACAATGTTGTTAAACCAGAACATTATAGCAGCTATGAAATTATAGTTGCTATAACGTGTTGACCAGAACATTATAACAACTACGATTCAGTAACTGCTACAACGTGGTTAAACCAAAATATTGTAGCAGCTACCCAATCGTAGTTGCTACTGTTGGATCGAAGAAGATGAAAGAGGGGGGGTGAATCTCGTTCGTTTAAACATTTTCCTTTTTTCAAATAAACATAAAATAAAGTTAGCAGCGGAATAGAGAATAAGAACACGATTTCTTTTTTTACTTGGTTCGCAGTCTCGTGACTGCTACTCCAAGGCCCAGTGATCCTTAACCACTTTCATTGGGCAATCCACTAAGTATTGAATCGTACAAAATTAGGAGGATAACAATAACAATGATATCTCCTTACAGGAATGAATGCAAGCAAATACAAAATAAACCGACAATGAAGATGGAAGTGAACGTAGAATGTCGGATAGCCTTCCGGCGTTGTAGTAGTAGTAGCTTGCACTAGCAATGAATAAACGCAGTAGAAGGTCGAATGAATGAATAAGTGAGTTACATGGCTCGGAGCCCGAGGTCTTTTTTTATAAGAGACGTTCGGTCGACTGATCTCTCGTTCCATCGACTAATCCTTTCAATCGACTGATCCTTCTATTCGTCAAATGAACTCTACGTCTTTCCTTCTTTGCTCTAATTCGATCCGTATGATCTCATGGTTTTCACTGATTGGTCGACTGATAAAGTTTATCCGTCGATGGATCCTGATGTATACCTTTCTGCATTAATTCGATCTGATCTTTGTCGTTACCAAATTTGGATCGGTCAAATAACTAATCTTATCCGTGGATCGAACAACCTGCTAACCATATTTGCAAACTTCATCTGATCTGTGCCACGTTGGCCGGATCAGTCAACTGAACCTCCCGTTCGGTCGACCGAACCCTCAGTCAACCCAAAACTTTGTTTATCTGTAAAACAAAGTTAGCATAGCAATATAATATGAATATGCATGAGTTAGATAGATATGAATATGCATGAGTAATATAGACAGTTAGGACTGTCTTGATCTCAACTTAAAAACCTCCGTTAGTTTCTTCGGTTGGATCAGTGCCTAAGGTTTGTCACTACCAAAACATGACCTCACTGCACTCCCTCCAAGAGCTTACCTCAACTTACCTGTTAAACATCTGGTCCTTCAGACCTGTTTGAACTTTTTTTGCTCAGTGTCTGATTGACCTAATCCATTAAGATTTTTTGCATCACAAAGTTAGCATAATAGCAATAGTAATGCAAAATAGTGTTAGCAAACATATACTTAGGTTTACCAAAATCCGCTAGTCCGGTCGACCGCGCGCGATTGACCGGAAACCTTTCGGTCACACATGCTTAGAGTCCACTCCTCCAAGACTTCTCATTACTTAGAGTTACCTCGTCCTAGGGTTTTGCCTTTGCTTAGAGTACACTTCTCTAAGACTTCTCATTACCTAGAGTTACCTTCCCCTAGGGTTTTGCCTTTACATAGAGTTCATTCCTCTAAGACTTCTCATTACCTTGGGTTACCTCGCCCTAGGATTTTTTTCTTTGCTAAGAATTCACTCCTGTAAGGCTTTTCATTGCCTAAGGTTACCTCCCCCTATAGTTTTTTCTTTGCCTAACTGCAGTCATGATTTTTCCTTGCCTAACCGTAGTCAGGACTTTCCCTTGCCTAACCACAGTTAAGATTTTTCCTTGCCTAACCTCCAGTTAGAACTTTCTCTTTGTTAGTCATCTGGTCAATCTTGACCTAACTAGACTTCTCACATGACTAGGTCAACCTTAACATAACTCAATTAAATATATTGTCAAACAAACATCAAAACCATGGAGGTCAATTGCACCAACAGCTACAATGTGGTTAAACCATAACGTTGTAGCAACTACCAAATCATAACTGCTACAACGTTGTTAGACCAGAACATTGTAGCAGCTACGATTTCGTAGTTGTTATAACATGGCAGGATCACAAACAAGAATGTTGTAGTAGTTACAATTTCATAGCTAATACAACAACGTTGTATCTACTACAACAATGACATTTGGATGAAGGAAGAAGATGTTCGAGAACTCGAATGGGAACTGAACTGACATTAAAATCTAAACCCTAAATAATAAGGCGAGGCAGGAGACAGTTAAAACATAAATAATAAAATATGAGCACGTGCATAGGGGAGTACACTATAAATTAACGACGGCAGGAAGGGAGGCGAGGCGAGATGACAACAAGGGAGTTGACGGTGAAGGGCGGGACGAGAGAGTTTGAAGAAGGAGTGTTCAAAATGTTTGGGTTTTTTTTTGAGAAGTAAACTAAAACCTAAATGTATTGATTTTTTGCCTGCTCGCCCACTCCGGCCAGCCTTGAACCGATCTTAAAATAACTCAAACCCGGATGAACAATAAATTAAGGAAAGAAAAGTAAAATAACCAAGGGGTGAGGCACCCCTTTGATAATAAAGCAACAAAGGGCATCCCTTTGACGATTCGTCAAAAAGGGGACGTCTTCTTGATTTATGTTCTTAAAAAATTAGTTTAAAAAGAGAGGTATGATAATCATGTCAAAGATTTCTAACAAATAGATTAAAAAATTAGTTTAAATAGATAGAAAAAATATGTTAAATAATATTAAATCACACCATTATTATTACTAAAATATTATAAATATATTAATTAAAAAATCTAAATAAAATTAAAAAAATAAATTATTTTAATGAACCAACGATTAACTGTTGATTCAAATCGATAACTAAAATGATTGTCGATTCACCGATAAATCGAGGGTCAACCCGTAATCAACCCGTCTTTACCAACCCGTTTAAAGATGGGCCAGTGACTGGTTGGACCCGTTGAACCAAATAAACAAATAATCAATCTATTGATCTGATTATGAATCCAAGCCGGATCTAATTTGGACCCAATCATGGTTAGGTCTAGTTAGGGGTGCCTCTTACCATGTTTGACCCAAACTCCTAGAGGCTCATTGTATGATTTCTTGATTTCTAAATACTTGCATGCCAATAAGCTTCCAAATGTGTATTAACTCACTCGAACGCTTGGCCCATCTACTAGTATGAAAATGTTGTTTAAGTTTATATTCAAAGGTTCCGCACAATGAGTATCTTACTGGGCTCATGTGCGAATAGGAAATACACAAACGGACACGAATCAACTGTTGAAAACCTACCAATCCCATCGCCTGTCAGTCATTTGACAAGATAAATAAGATGAATGAACAGCAATATGTTGTCTACATGATTTATAAGAGACAGCAGATGTATCTAGAATAGTAATAAGAGGATCATCCACCACAGACAAACGTAGTATGTATACTAAACCAGTGTGCAAATGTATTCTGCCAATAGCACATTATTTAAACTACGTTCAATTTTTATTCTTGCTAGAGTTGAATCTTTGCATTGAGATGGATCCGTATAGGGTTTAGGAAATTTCCAATAACTTCTTGATATCCTTCTGCAGAAGGTTGCAGAATAAAATGTTAGAGATGGAATTGTAGCTTATTGTCATTAGTTTCGAGCATGTCTTAACAATGGTTTGCGGAAGGAACTGAGAAGATTTTGTTACCTCTATGCTCAGAGGAGATGTGGTTGGTGCGTAGCGGTCAATTACTTTACCATCCTTGTTAACCAAGAACTTTGTGAAGTTCCACTTGATGCCATCCCCAAAAATGCCACCTTTGCTGGACTTCAAGAACTTGTATATAGGTGCAGCACCTTGACCATTTACCTCAACCTAAAGTAGGAAATGAGTTCAACTTGAGATGGAATACAATATTCAGGTACAAACAACACTTAACAAGGTATGCAACTACAAGACCTGCAAAGAATTACAACCGCCTCTAGGCACCGACTCTGTTTTTTTCCCTCAAACATAACAAAACAATTCAAATATATAGGTAATAAGCAGAATAGGCATAGTCCCTTGGTAGATTTATGTCTTGTGAAATTGAAGGCGATGAAAAATTATTAAAATGCCACATCTAACCTTGTCGAATATAGGATATTCAGCTTTGAAGCGAGTGCAAGCAAACTCAACAATTTCTTCATTGCTTCCTGGTTCTTGTCCAGCAAATTGATTGCATGGGAAAGCCAAAATCTCAAGTCCTGTTCCATGCAAGCAATCAAAGCAGTGAGAAATTTGGAGAAATTAACTATCCAAGTGAAACTTTTTTTGTTTGCTTCTCTACTTTCTAATAGCAGACATTGGTTGTGAAAAATTCTAATTTTCAGTTTTAGTTTTCAGAAAAAAAATAAGGTCACTGAAAATTGAAAATACTTAATAATAAATATTTATCACACTATTCACCACTAATTATATTCACATTTCAAAAAAAGTTAATGCTGAATATAAATTTTACTATTCTTTTCAACTTTCAAATTCTATTTTTCCAAAAATGAAATTTGGAAATTTTCAGGGCCAAACAATACCGCATGCCAATCTAGCATCTACGTCAATACCCACTTGGCTAGTCCCTGCTGACTCACATCAGCCAGCTTGGCCAAACTCCAAAAGCTTCCAAGCTTCCCCTGATGTCATAGTCATAGCTACGTTAATCCTATATCCCAAAAGCAGATAATTATAACTAGAGTCAGTAAGCAGTTAGGCTAAGATTACGCTAAACTAGATGCTGGATTAGTGCACTAAACTATTCTATGGTATCCCCTCCTTGGCATTTTCCATCTCAAATGCACTGTTACATCGATCTTTAACACCTCAATCTATGCCAACAATCTCAACCTCCACAGATTCACCTCAACCTTGATCTCCCCATCAGAAGGATCATTAAAGCTAATTTTAGATAAAGCACTATGTTATTGTCGAAGCTGGTTTTGTCCCAAGGGACTGAAGGAACACTAGAAAGGTTAATAACACGCCCTTTGTTCAGGTCTCAAACAAGCTATATGCAAATATTCAATGGTACCCAAGCTAACTCTCTAAGCCAATCTAAAATCTTGAACCATTCACAGTCTGGAAGCTGGCCTTGCCAAGGTTTCATGGAGGCTGGAAATAACCCCTTGGGTAGTCATTAATGCTATGCAGATCAACCTTCACCGAATCTTGATTTCTATTAAAATCATTAATCTTCCCCACTGATGACGTTAACCTCTCACCGATTTAACTGGCACGAACCAATAACCCCTTGGGTAGTAATTGATGCTATGCAGATCAACCTTCACCCAATCTTGATTTCTATTAAAATCATTAATCTCCCCACTGATGACGTTAACCTCTCACCGATTTAACTGGCACGAACCTCAACTAGGCTTAGAATTGAAGACAAAGCATGATTGACTTTTGTATGCCAACATTGAATGACCTGAGCTCTTAGAACTTTATCATTAGATCCTCCTCTCATTGTTGCAGTTCCAAGAAATGAGAAACATTTCAATCTATAACAATGTCGCAGCCATGGATTCTGCCTAATTTAAAAGTAAGAATTGTTGGAGGATTGGTTGAAGGGCTGTAATTTAGAGGATTGAATTTGTTGATGCTTCTAGAAATTATTTGCTTCCTATTGTTTTCTCCCCTAATTATGGGATTTGTCTCTAGTTTAGAAAATCTTTTTATTTCTTATTTTTCTTATTTTGGGACAATCACCTTTTATTTATTCCTTTCAGAATGATTGAATAGATGGAATTTTTTTTTCTTCAAGTTTTATCCTTGTTCTATGGTATCAGAGCTCGATAAAATCTAGTAATGCATAACCAAAAAACAATGGTCAAATCTACTTGTACCTCCATCAATCCAGAAAACCTCCTACCTGATTCCCCACCTTCTCTATCTTTTAACAAGTACTCTTTGCTAATTACTCAACACAAACTGAACGAGAGAAACTTCAAAGGTTTCAATCTGTTATTCTTGTAATCAAAGGCCAATGGGAGTATGGCTATCGCTTTGGAACATGCCCAACTCCATCTATTGATGCATCAATTACCAACATGGGAAGAAAAAAAACTCCCTTGCTATGGCATGACTGATCAACTAAATGGAACTAAAGATTGAGTGCCCAACTTGTTCTATAAACTATTCAAGAGATTTGGGAGGCAATCTAAAGTGATCTATTTTAATCTCAAAAACACAGCTCAATGTTTTGAGATTAATTCTGCAATCTGCATGACTTGTTAAGGTATTCTTAGTGTCACTGATGAAGTAATGGCATGAGATGGACCTTTTTTTTATAATCCAGAGTGGATATGCCTGATTGGGGGGTCTGAAATATAGCAAGATGCCAGAGAAAGAAAGAGTATTTGGATAAGATGCTAGAGAAAGAAAGAGTTTTTGATTTCCTTTAGGGAAAATGCTGATTTCGTTGAGGTATGTGGCTTCTTGCTTGCAACCAAAGCACCACCATACCTTTGAGATGCTTTTGCTAGAGAATAAAGGGAAGAGAGTAACAAATGAATCTTAGCTCCCTGATGGATTACCAATCAAACGTTGTGCTTACTACCTTAAAGAGCAGGATAATCCCTCAGGCCTCAACACAATGATGCAACTATTATAAATAAACCCTATTATCCTATGGAAACTTGCTGGAAAAGACATAGTAAAGAAGCAAACTGAAAGACAAACAATAATCGAGAAGGAACACTCAGCAAGTGTCAATGCCATTATGCAGAGATGGAGAGTGGTATAAACTAAAATTGTCTAATGAACAATCCTTAATAGGCTTTTGAATCAAAGTCAATTGTATAAGGTTGATAGATGCTTCGATCTCCCAACAGAAAGCCTCTGTTGCACAATTGGGTACTTTCAAATTCTCTTTGGATCAAAAGATGAATGAAAATTGTTGGATAGTAGATATTGAAGCTTCTGATCAAATGATAGGTTATGTGGCTATATTAACTCAGTTTCGACCATATGATAACAATCTGAGTTTTATTGTTCTTCATCAATTTCATAATTTTCTCTCAGGCCATCCATCACTCTTATACTTGCTTCAGATTTTACTGATGCAAGATCAGGGAATATTCATCCCACAACACTGATCATCAACTGTAACTATGTTGTTTCTTATGTCTCCCTGTCTATCACCATTGGGTCAGATGGACCTCTGAGCTTGTGGCTTAAAATAGAATAGTTACTTTATTTACAAGGCAGAAGCTCCAGGTCCTCCATGCTTGGATGAGGCCTTTGTCACCCTTTTCACTAGTGAGTCAGGTGAGTTTGGGATAAACCCATTCTCCTCTCTCGTCATGCCCAACACCTTTCATTAGGAAACTTCATTCTATTTTGGGTAAATTTATAATACATACACAAGATTACTGGACCTTGATCTATCTTGGACCTTGGTTAAGGAAGTTGACTAGAGGATGTTGAACATGATTTCCACCGCATTGGATTGCGAGAGTTTTAACATGGTTGAATTGCTAGGAGCTAGATCGAAATGAGTTAAGTTTGATCAAGTTGCAAGTAGTTTCCTCGAGGTGAATAAGTGTGGGATTGGCTTGGTATTAGGAGTTGCAGTGGAAAATTAATATGTGGGATGAAGTGGAATTGTACGATGTAATTGTGGCAAGCTGACAAACAGTCAGCTAGTTAGTTCAAAGTGGTGACTTTTTTGTTGCCTGAAAATTTGCTAAAGCTTGGTAGATTACCATTGCTAATCGCTCATTTCTCTCTCTTCAAAGAGACCCTATTCACGTGGCTATTGCTCTCCATTTATAGGCCTAAAAAAGTGAGTGTATGGCCAATGGTAGAGCTATACATGGTTAAGGCACCCAAGTTGATCTAGCCTCTTTTTGGTGGGCTTTGACTATGGATCCCTTTACCAGCACATGTCAGCACATGTATTAAGCCACATAAATTGTTGAACAATACTTTGCACAAAAAGATAAGAAAATAACTTAGTCTAAAATGAATTAATCAAGGCATAGGTAATTCATTCTAGTGGCATTACAACATTATTTGTTAAATAGTATCCAGCTAATTCAGATAAGGATAGATAAAGCCATTTGAGTTAGCAAGAAAATACCTTGGTCCTTGTACTTCTCATACACCTGAGTCAACTCCTTGTAGTTTGAGTTAGTGAGCCCACTATCACGAGCATAAATACAAGATTAGATAATTAATGAGAAATGCAAATACAACTAGTCTAGATAAATCGATTAATATTTTACAATTAGTGGAAGGATAATGGAAAAGTTAATTGAGCTACAATACCACTGAGATGCGACATTGACAATCAGCAAAGCCTTCCCCTTGTAAATGCTAAGATCAACATCATTTCCTTTGGCATCCTATATTGGGAGCAATAAAACACATGCTGATGTTTTATGATGAACTCATTCAAAAGGATCGCAAAATATAATCTTTTATAATTACCAAAAACTCCAAGAAAACAAAAATAAGAAATAGAGTTTCTGTCTAAAGATTAGAGTTGAAGGAAACAAATAGGAAGATGCCATTTGACCTTAATTGAAGAAAATGTATAGAAAGATATAATTTTATTATAGTTAAACAAAAACCCAAAGAGAGCAAAAGATCCCAAGAAGAAGAGTTTCTAGGGAGAGCTTACAATTGAAGAGAACAATTATGAAGATGTCATCTGATCCTAATTGAAGAAAAAGAATACACAGATGTCGTTGGACCTCTATTAGCAAAAATTATGAGTTTTCCACATTTCAAACCAATGAGAAATGAGAAGATAGGACAAAAAATTTGATGGACTGAAAATCAACTGAATCCTGCTTATGCATAAAAGAAGAGAATGGTTCGAAAAAAGCTCCAAATTAATTAACAGATGAAGCAAGAATGTATCATCACAAAAAATTTTAACACTGTCTAACACCTTCTGGCAACCAGCACATACAAGTCCAGAACATGGAAACTAACAGGACCTGTTCATAAATTATAATATATTTCACGAGGTACACAATTACCCTGGAAAAGTAAACAGTCTTAGAAGATCTACATATCGGTATCTGATGACCATCCAAAACTATCTCAAGTTACAAACCTACCCTAAATATCGGGCATCAAAACCCTAGAGCACCAACTACATCTACACTCTAATTCAAAAAAAAAAAAATTAACGAATTTGCACAAATACAAACAGCACAATCTAAAACAATATAGATACATAGAAACAAAGGTACCAAAATCGCAGTTAGAATGATCCATATGATGGTGAACAAAATAAAAATTTCCTGCAAGCACATACCTTGACGGTGAAGTCGTGGATGGATCCGGAAGTTTTAGAAGGAGCCATATCGGAAGACAAGAAGGCGATCGGAGCGAGACGCGAGCTTGGAGGAGGATTAAGAGAACCTTGGAGGAACTTGCCAACTTGCGATTGCTTTCTTATTTATAGAAAAGAACGCAGTGTGAACAGAACAAGCGGCATCCTGATTAACCAGGTAACACGCGATTGGTCCGGCTCATGCCACAATGAGAAGTGTTGGCGGCGACCCAGAAACTCGCTTTCGTGATTGTGCGCAAACAAGCGGCATTATCAGTGCTTCTATGTGAAGGTCTTCTTTGCAGCCATCGGATCGTAACAGTGTGGAAAGAAATTAATCTGACCCGCCGATTAATAAGCGGCGGAAATTGATTTCGGTCAGATCCAAAAGCTGTGAATGAAACCTTACTATTTCTGAACAAGGAGCTGTGAACAGTGAGGCATTCCATTAATCAACGGCTGTACGGTGGAAGATGCAATACATTTATTATTTTCTGTTTAAACTTATTCAAATTGTTAAAATTAAATATTTTATTTACATTTATTGTATATAAATAGATAAACATTCTAAACAGCTACGCATCTCATCGATCGTAATTGAATGAATCAATTATAATCCCGGAATAACTGTGCGATGATTAAATCTATAATTAAGAGATTTAATATTCGAAATTTAATTATAATGCATTACACGAAATTTTCTTTTCAATAAGAAGCGGATATAAGAATATTAATCATTTGAATGAGTCTCTATTAACACTTTTCGATTTATTCTAGTAACCAGTTGAAATTTTTTGTAGGATCGAATCGATCATTCTAGATCTGACGTTATCCGATTTGATATTTTTTTGAATAAATCAATTATAATAACTCTTCGATTTTAACAAGTTGAGTAAAAATTTATTTATTTATATTTTTTAAATTTCTTAGCGGGAGGAGGGAGGAGGGTTCAAGCAAAGGGTCAATCGGTGGATAAATTTTTATAAAAGAATGAAATTTATCATTTTGATGATTTATGATTATTTTATATTATTGAGAAGAAATAAATTAAATATTGAAGATTTATAAGAACGTTGATTATTTGGATGGATTTTTATTAGTGTTTTTTGATTTATTTTGATAGTTAGTATTTTTCGTGAAATCGAATCGATCATTCCAAGTCTGACATGATTAATTATTTTTTGAATAAATTAATTATAATAACTCTCCGATTTTAACAAGTTGAGTAAAATTTTATTTATTTATATTTTTTAAATTTCTTAGCGGGAGGAGGGAGGAGGGTTCAGGGGAAGGGGTCAATCGGTAGATAAATTTTTATAAAAGAGTGAAATTTATCATCTTGATGATTTGTGATTATCTTATATTAATGGGAAGAAGTAAATTAAGTATCGAACAGATTTTTATATAAAAAAATATTTTTATGATTTTATCAAAATTCAATTTTTGTTCAATTTTATAAATTTACTACGTGGTTACCTCGGCTATATTCTGGAACTAATCTCAAGTTGATAAAGGATTTAGAGGAGACGATAGGTAAATCTCCAATGAATAGAATAAAGTTGTGACCTATGTAACTTGCAGGTTTTGAGTTTAGGGACACAAGTGTGTCTCGGGACAATGAAAATATGACTTAGGGAGATAGATCAATACAATTGAGATTCGGGTATGGTAAGACAAATTGGATAGGGATGAGTAATCAGTTAATAATAAAATCGATTGAATCATATAAATCGAAATTGAATAAATTAAAATTTTTGAACTTAATTAAATTGATCGAATTTTTATAAAAAAATTAAATAAATCAAACCAATAAAATATTAATTAAATCAATCAAAAATTAAAATAATCAAACTTTGATTAAATTAAAACTCGAGGGAGAGTCATGAATACAGAATGATTTTAAACTCTTGATTCAAATTCAAACATAGTCAAATTTAATTTAATTAATTTAATTAAATTTAAAATTTTAAAATCAAGACTGAATCAATTTAATCAAAATAACTGATATTTAAAAAAAAAACTCAAATTAACCGAATCTAAAGTCGATCACTCACTTTTCTATACTCTCCAATTAGTACGATATAATAACTCTTCTTTCTTTTTATTTTTAAAATAATTTTTCTTGAAATCCATTTATATTTTCCTTAACTATTTTCGGTTTAAACTAATTCGAATTGTTAAAATTAAATATTATGTTTTACATTTATTATATATAAATAGATAACCGTTCTAAATAGCTACGCATTTATATATAGTAATAGAATAAATCAATTATAATATCTCTCCGATTTTGACAAGTTAAGTAAAATTTTAATTATTATATATTTTATTTTCTTAGCGGAGGATGGATGAGGATTGAGGATTATGCTTTAGAGGAGACAGTCGTTCAATCTGGGGATGCAGAGTTTAGGAGAGGTCGTCGGTAAGTCTCGACTAGATGTAGTCAAGTTGTGATCTGCGTAGCTTGAGGATTTTAGATTTAGAGGGCACAAGCATGTCTGGGAACAATGAGAATGACATTTGTGAAGACAAATCAATGTGATTGAGATTTGGGTATGCTTGACCAATCGGATAGGAGCGAGCAATCCGTTAATAACCGAACCAATTGAATGATTTAAATTAAAATTAAATAAATTAATTTTTGTTTGGATCTAATCCGAATTTTTATAAAAAATTAAATAAATCAAATTAATTAAATATTAATTAAATAGGTCAAAAATCAAAATAATTGAATTTTTTATTAAATCAAAACTCGAGAGAAAAGGAGAATCATAAATTATGAAATTAAAAATTTTAAACTTTCAATTCTGATTAACCTAGTCAAATTTAATTTAATCAGCTTAATTAAATTTAAATTTTTTAAATTAAAATAGAACAGATTAAATTAAAATAATTAATATTTTTTTAAAAAATAAAATATAATTTTAAATTAACTAAATCAAAATTTTAATTTAATCAATCGATTAATTCGATTTAATCCACTCACTCTTACTTTTCATTATCATCCAATTAGTCTTGGGATAATGACCTAATGATTAGGTCATTTAATAAATAATTAAGAGATTTAAGATTTAAATTTTAGTTGTGATGTATTATAGAAAATTTTTCTTTCAGTGAAAAGCAAGCCTAAGAATATTGACCATTTAGATGAGTCTTCATTAACGCTTCTCAATTTATCTTGATAAAAATATTATTTGATCTGATTAATTTTTTTTATTATCATCCGATTAGTACATATTATTATTATTTTTTCATTATCATCCGATTAGTACAGATTTAATAACTCTTTCTTTTTATCTTTTTTTAAACAATTTTTCCTTAAATCCATTTCTATTTTAAACAGCAACGCATTTCATCTATAGCAATTGAATAAACAACAATGCATTTCATCTATAGCAATTGAATAAATCAATTATAATAACTCTCCCATTTTGACAAGTTAAAGTAACAATTTATTTATTTATATTTTTTCTTTTCTTAGCTGGAGGAGGGACTGTGTAGCTTGAGAGTTTTGGATATAAGGGGTATAAGCATTTCTCGGGACAATGAGAATACGACTTGGGAAGACAGATCAATGTGACTGAGACTTATGTATGTTGGGCAAATCGAATAGAAGTGAACAATTGGTTAATTATCAAATATAAGCGAGTAATTGATTTAAATCAAAATTGAATAAATTAATTATTTTTTTGGATCTGATCGAATCGACCAAACTTTCATATAAAAATCAAATAAATTGAAGCAATAAAAACATTGATTAAATCAATCAAAAATCGAAATAATAATTTTTTTGACTAAATTAAAACTCGAGAGGGGAGGAGAGTTACGAATTAAGAAATTAAAAATTTTAAACTCCCGATTCTGATTCAAACATAGTCGAAGTCGATTTAATCAAATTTAAATATTTAAAATAGAAACTGAATCGATTAAATTGAAAGGATCGATATTTTAAGAAAAAAATGAATTTTTTAATTAATCAAATCGAACTTTTAACTTTGATGATTCATTCGAGGGAGGATTATGCTTTATGAGAGGTGGTCGGTAAGTCTCAGGTGGATGCAGTGAAATTGCGACCTACGGTGAAGTTGTGACCTACGTGGCTTAGGGTTTTAGATTTAGGAGGCACAAGTGTGTCTCAAGTCAATGAGAATATGATTTGGAGAGACAAATCAATGCAACTAAGACTTGAGTATGCTTGGGTATATTAGGATCAAAACGAATTAAGATATTTTTATGATGGTATGATATTGTTCATTTTGAGCTTATGTCCTTATAGATTTATTTTTGAGTTATACCTAAAATGTCTCATACCAATGGAGATATCTTCTTCTTATAAGTTCATGATCTTTATCATATATTACCAATATGGAGACTTCGATTGTATCCCAATAATCCTCCCCTCAAATGAAGGACCACCATTACTCTCATGGTTCGGGCCTCTCCTCAAGCATCCAATCACTCTTGACCTACTCCGAGCCTCCTTGTAAATATCCAATCATTCTTGACTTGCTCCGGGTCTCTCCGCAAGCATTCGGTCACTCTTGATTTGTTTTGGAACTCCTCGCAAGCTGCTTCAGGCCTCCCCGTAAGCATCCGATCACTCTTGACTTGCTCTGGTTCTCCCCTCAAGCATTCGATCACTTTTGACCTGCTCTGAGCCTACCCACAAGCATCCGGTCACTCTTGACCTACTCCGAGTCTCCCCGTAAGCATTCGGTCACTCTTGACCTACTCCGGACCTCCCCGCAAGTATTTGATCACTCTTGACCTGCTTCGGGCCTCCTCTCAACTTTGTTCAAGGCCACCCTAGATGGCTCGACATGGATCATGCCTCTGATACCACTTATTAAGACTAAAAGAATTAAGATATCTCTATAATGGTATGACATTACCCACTTTGTGTAGGATTGAAAAGAGCACTAAAGGGGGGGGTGTGAATAGTGCGTGTCGCTTTTTCACGTTTTTCGAAATATCGAGTACGCAACGAAATTAATAAGAAACAATGCTAAGACTTTCTTTTTACTTGGTTCATCGCCCGACGATGGCTAGTCCAAGGCCCGCACCCGTATGAGTGCTTTCAATGGACAATTTACTATAAGCTCGGTGAATACAAAGATATTGAATACAAAGTACATATAAAACTAAATATACCGACAACTTGAAGAAATGATGAAAACTTGAGTATCGATTGTCGGAGCAGCGTTTCAGCGTTGTAGAGTGGGTTTCAGTGTAGCACGCAAGTATGAAAGTTGTCCAATGAGTTGTTCTCAAGGTGCTGGTCGAACCCTTCTTTTATAGGTTCATCCAGGCACCTCTATTACCATTAAGGCGCCTCTATCAGGCTGGATCTGATCTTGATCCGAACTCATCGCAACTTATCCTCTTCCAGGCGCCTCAATCCTTTTGAGGTGCCTAGATTGCCGACGTACCAATTTCTGGTCGCAGCGTGACCCTGATCGACTTTATCCCATCTCAGGTGCCTCAATCCCTTTGAGGCGCCTGGATGCTGACGTGTGCCGACCAACCGACTACTGTCACCTCACCCTGTCGTGCGCTGAGATGATTGAGGTGCCTCAATCCCTTTGAGACGCCTAATTCAGCTTGAGGTGCCTGGATCCCTTATAGGTGTCTGGATCAGCAGTTTTCAGACTTTAGCTTTTGCATCATAGAGTTAGCATATACAAGATATAATATGAATGCAATATATAAGGTTGACAGTCTCGAGACTGTCTGATTTTGACTTTTGGGTTTCCTGTGAAACTCTAGGTCGAACCGACGCCTACTGTTCCCTCAACGGGGAACGCGTCCTCACCTACTCCTCTTAAGAGAGTTTACCTATTGCCAAATATCTGGACCTCCAAACTATTTGGACTTTCGCTCAACATCCGATCTTGACCTCCGGGACTTTTCGCTAGACGTCCGATCCTTGACCCGCCTAGACTTCTGCCTGGTGTCCTCGACCCCTGGTCTTTCTGTCTAATATCCTCGACCCCTAGGACATCTGTCTGATGTCCTCGATCTGCCAAGACTTCTGTCTAGTCCCCCAGACCAGG
>JBBUKS010000059.1:4548029-4566573 GCA_038050645.1 Hedychium gardnerianum | reverse complement strand
ACCTCCTCCGTGTTGGTCCTGGGACGGACTGGCGGGGGCGCTGGGGGCGAGCGTTTCGCCTTTTGCCACAATTTAAGTAAGTTAGAGAATAATAATACAATAACATAATGTACATTAAGGAAATAAAAAATCAAAGCTCTCCCTAACTCTAGCTCCTTCGAGTCAAACACTCAAGCTACCTTAGAGGTGAAAAGTGTCGGAGAAACGATGGTTCCGGTTGGATTTGATCATGTGATTTTAATGGTTTGACAATATAACTTAATTTAGGTGGGCGTTTGATGCATCGAGCAGGTATAGTATTTGGGCATGCCAAAATTGAAGATGGTAAGTTAAAGATTTCACATAATTTTTCTTTCAATAAACTATGAAAAATATTTAAAATGAACATAATCATCGTTTAACTATAATATAGAGTGTCATAAAGAAATTGATACCAAGAAGTGTTATCACTCACAATAACTGTTCTTCACATCCAGATGAATAGATCTTGATACTACAACGTAAGTGGACTTCAAATACAATTAGATTTAGCACAGAAAAAATCATATACACAGATAATTGATGCGTGTAACTTGGTTTAAACAAATATTTATATCCCAAAATAACTGCTTTACAAGGTCCGATAAACTCTTCCTCTAACAATCCAACTGCTATTTAGCTTTGTGAATGTTGACTAAAAAGAAGGATCAGCAGAGAAGTCAGGTTCATCTGGCTTCTGTAACTTGGGCATACTTGTGACTTTGCTCTTGTGAACACCCTTTCTAGCGGTTGTAGCAATCCATGGAACCCCAAGATTTTGAGTTGGCTGTGAACTCGCGGAATACCCATGGAGTTCGTCTTCTTGAACGGTCTCATCGGCAATTTGCTCATCTGTTCGGGAGTTGAATGACTCCCTCAAGCTCAAATCATGTGCCATCTTCCTACGCTTGTACCTTCGCCAGTACGCCTGAATGAAGCAAGCACCCCATGTTCTCCAGTGATGGGAGTAGTACCTGAAGGTGTGCTGCAGCTTTCTGCTGTGGAGACGCCGGAATTGACTGGCGACGAACTTGAGATCCTCAGCTCGCAAAGCAAAGGCCTCAACCTCAATGAGGGCTCTCACAGTTCTCGTGGAAGAAGGCAAGTTTGCGGCAGCCTTTGGAAGAAGAGCCCAAGCTAGCAGTTCCTCACCGCAGAAGTCACCAGGCCTCAGTGTTATGGAATTGAAGAAACCAGTTCTGCCTCCATTAGTAGTAGAGCTATCCAATCTTCCACGGATAATGAAAAGCATTTCAGTGACAGGGTCACCCTCTCGTACAATGTAGGTCCCTTCTGTGCTTAAAGACGACACAAGACGCTCACATATGGCATCTAGAAGTTGATAATCCATCTTAGAGAAAAACGGGACCTGCAAATTGGAATTGTGGACCAAAAAAATCATAAGTAAAGACTTAGAACTTTGATAAAGGCTGCAAATTTTTTTAGTTTTCATTATGGTCAATAGCACAAACAAGTCAACAACACAAACATAGAATCAATAGGAGAAAAGAAAACGGTTTAAAAATTTGGCAAGATTATGTGTGTTTCAAGTCAAATTGATAAGAGGTCTTAGTATCATCTAACAATCTTCTATTGATTGATATTTCCATCTAGGAACTAATTGTAACTATTCTTGATTTGGGAGACACCAGATTTACGTAATCTGATGCCTTATTACTGGGATCATCATCACCAAACTGTGTTTGCCGCAACTTGTTTGTCATGTCATTTTGTTGCAGAAAAATTGCTATAATACTCTTGACATGTAAGGTTGAAGCTTTTCATATGTTAAGACAATAAAATGAGGCAGCATTTTGTATCATGGCAATTAATTTTAAGTTTATTAAGTCAAGTTTGCAAATTAGATCAATAAAATGAAGCAAGTTTACCCGTCGGACTAGGTCCAAACATAGGTGACGCTGAATATCTCGCCGAAGGTCTGCAGGTAAAGCCTGCAATATAGATTCTTCATCCACTCCACGAGTAGCAAGCCACTTGTACTGAACAAACCGCCTAACCCTTTCCCGTAGATCATGTGGAAGATGGCGATGTCTCATCCACTCTTCTGTATCTTTCCGCTTCAATCTCCACTCTTCAAGTCTTACAGTTATGGATTGTAGATACGTCTTGAGTGCAGAAACAAATAAAGGAGCCAAAGTGAATCTATTATGGAAACAACTCTTTGGAAATTATATGGACAAACTATGCCATACAGCAAATTTACATTTCAAATAGACAAGTTCCATAAAAGACCAAAATTTACAAATTTAGTTAAGCAAGTTAAGAAGAATTAAGAAACTCTTGAAAAATTCTCACAGGAGAGCCAAAAGCCGCAGAACAATGAAGTAATGAACTCGTATTGTCAAGACATATATAGCTTCCTAAAAGGCACCCCAAGTTATTCACAGCAATCTAAAAAGAATGGGCCAAAACTGATTCCGAGGAACTTGAATGAATTTGACTTGTGTGCAAGGATACCTACTGTGAGTGGTTAGCTCATGCTTTGAAGAACATGAGTGCATTTGTTTAGACCCTAATTCGTAATCCACTATCACCATTGTTAAAGAAAAATGCGCATATATTGATGAAGTACGCATCCATGATCTAATGTTACCTATTTGCCACAGATTATTATCCCAAGAAAATATATGAAATCTTTTACTTGCAGCATCATGAAGTTGTATTTGCATCAAAACCTCTAACCTTATTATGCAAATGCAATATGGCATAATGCAATGCAAGGGAAGAGTATTTATCATTTGGTCTTAGTAAACCTTAAGAAGTTTAAGATGCTTACTAAATTAAAATATCTCATTTATAAAACCAAAGTATTTGATGAAATAGCACTTGTGTTATTTCCCGACAAGGATAACATAAACTCAAGAGGCAATTATATTATAGCTCCCTTCTACAGGACCAGTAGCAATGGAGTTTGTGCCCAGGAATAAATCTTCAGTTGACACGAGAAGCATGCAGGATGTGATAACAGAAAATTTCCAGGGTAATTTGATAAACATATAATAGTTCATATTACTAGGCAAAAAAAAAACAAATAGAAATGGCCATTAATATCACATTCATCATAATTAATCAACTAAATCATTTTGTAAACCTCTTATTATCATTTTCCACAAAAAAAAAAGTGCAGCTTGATTGTGCTTTTGAAATTGAAGGTTAACTCAAGAAAATAGTAGTAGATAGAGTTTAATATGCTACCTGCATATTTCCAATCAAGTGCGCAAACAAAACTAGTCCGAGAATTGCAATCAGAATAGCAAATAATGTCTCCCCAACGAAAGTACTTGTCGTCAAAGTTTGACCATAGGAACTGATAAAACAAATTAATAAATAAATAAATAAAGCTGACAAATGAGAAAAGGCTAAAAATTAAGCGAAAGATTCTGTTTTTTTTTCACTTTCTAACTAAACAAACAATATATGAAGTAAACAGAGACTTACGGTAATGTGATCCTGGGACAAAAAGAGACGAAGGACTATTACATTCTAGATACTAAACAACAATATAACTAATATATCAGAGTGCCACTCTATAAAATACTCATACTGCATGACTTATTTAAGTCATATGGTTTAACATCTTTAAAGACACTATACCTGGTCCTGTTAGGATGAAGTTTGATCTTAACATTATGTTTACATAAATGAAAAGAGAAGAAATGACTCCAAATCTGTGCCAGTTAATACTGAGAAACATTAAATGAACTATACAGTCATTATGACAATATGTTTGCAAAGTATTTGTAATACCTCAGATTTTGCAGACCCCACCAAAGACAATAAAAGTATTTTTTGATGAATTCAGTAGAGAGAGCTCCATTGGTTAATGCATTCTGGAAAATACCATACTGGAAAATGCTGTTACTAGGATTACAGTTGTTGAACACTTGAGTAGTAAAAGCCCAATTCTGGCGCGGTGATTCACTGATAGAACTGCAATCTAAAAATCTAGTGTTACAAGATGTCTTATTTTCGTTCCTGCATTCTGATTTCCAGCATGTCATCTGCCGTTCTGCTGACAGTAAATACCATGAAGCTCCAATAACCTGAAATATTTGGTTAGAGAGAATAAAATAAAAAGACAACAAGCTTGATCTTTCATACAGAGAGCATAAATACAATGATCACAAGGCTGATTAGAATTACAGGGCTAAAAAATAAAATATTTGTTACTTACATGACTAGCAATCATGTAGAGTAGTAGATTGTATGCAGCACCAGCCCAAGCAGTCTTCGTTACAACGCCATCAGCTTTAACAATTTGAGAACTTAATGGAAATATGAGATACAGCCTTGGTATATATTGTACAAGAACAATCAGCGCAAGGGTAGTGTTGTTATGGTCAGCTCTTGAATTTTTGACAGCTGACCAGATAAGAATCTGCAAGAAAATGGTTGTCTCACAATGGCAAACCAAACAATTTGCTTCAGTAAATTGTAAATTGTATGGAAAGGTAAGTTTCCTGTTTGCAATGCATTCAAGTATATAAACATACTAGATTGACGGACATAAAAAAAAACAAATGGATTGAAAGCCACCAAGTCAAATCAACTTCATCAAAGATGTTTACAGCTTTCTCAAATAATTAACCATATAATTAATTAACTCCAAACAACTTTTTGTGAACATGTCTAGTTATTATATGGTAACGACAATGAACATACTTTTCTTTTCAAGGTCATTGTGGAACTATAAATCTTTCAAGGAAGAACCCATATAGAAGGTAGCTATTAACATTATACATGCCTGATCAAACCAAGTTTAACCATGAAAAAAATAATCAATTTACAACTAAATAATGGAATATTTTGAATATTTAACCTTGATCCTAACTCCATCTCAATGTTACTTTTGCTACCATCACATTCTTACGATTATCTCTTGAAATCATAAAATCTTTTGATGATTTACTAGCAATGTGAAGCAATGAATTGCTATCCAAATATCTAGCTTTCTTTGAATCAAGACTAGTTTTGGTTGTATAAATAAAGGTATAGTGAGACACATAAATAATCATTTCCAAGAACAAATTTGAAAGAAGTGTTAAGGTGAACCTGTGGTAAGGGAAGTGCAGCAGCTAGGTCTATAATAAAATCTGATCTCAAATATCTCCTAGCAATCTTTTTAGGGTCCATCACAAGCTCCCCCCTTCCAAAGACTCTTGAACTTGGAGCCACATATGCAGTTCGAAATTTTATCACTATGTGAAGTATGTAAAATAGATCAGCTAGCGACCGCAACAGGGTAACAGATACACTTAAGTTGTCATCCATCTTAACACATGATCTGTCGTTATCTGTCTCCACTTTAGGCAAATAGAAGTACAAGGGATCTATAAACAACGCAAGTAAGCATGAGATAAGGAAGATTCTATTCCATTTCAACACAATGCTACTCCCTGGGTCAAATATGCGCTTGCTCCAAGGCTCATGATCTTCAGCAAAAACTATGGACTTCCAAGAGTTGGAGCTACTGCCTTTACTGGATAAGTTTCCACCAGCCCTCATTCCCTGATTTGTAGTTTTAGCTGGGTTTTGCTTCCCATCGGGATAAAACCTGTATAACCGATCAGTCTATTGTAAGAAACCTTGAAAATAGATATCAAAATATTCAGAAAACAACTAAAAAAAAGCCCCATGCTAGAATCTGGAACGACATAGCAAGAAAACCATGAAAAAAGTTTTAAAAAACTAAAATTAGTCTAGCCAATATGTAAATTCTGAATACTATCAAGAATAATCCGAAAAAAAACAGTAAATTATTCTTTATAAGCTAGGGTACTAACAGAAATCAAGTCGTTTCTTCGTCAATTTATTTTTTATTTTAAAAGATTGTTCCTTTCTAACTATCTAACCATGCTATTTTTCAGAACTATTGATTTCTCTTCCTAGAAAGAGAATTCCACCAAGTTCAGATCTTTTTTTTAATCAATCAGATATTGTCGAGATCACAAGAAACAAGATTCTACTAGAATTACTCACCTTACGGTTCTCTCCCTAAACTCCGTCTCGTCGTCTACCCTCCTCGACCCAAACATCGCCGCCCCAAATCCAAGCGAGCCCAACTCACCGCGGATCTACAAAATATGACAGCGGCATCAGCTTGCCTCCACGGCAACAACGCCGCGTCTTCCTTCTCGGTCGCAGACGGCTAACCCCAGAAGCCGTCAAAGCGAGAAAGACCAAGCAAGACTAGATCTCACTCGACTTAGGCCTTAGGTAGGCGCCAAGGCGGGATCTTTCCATCGCCTGGACGTCCAAAACATCAAAGAGAGAAGAATCTGCAGGGGAGCGTCTCAGAAGAGTCTCAGACTTGTCTCCAGGCTGGTACCCTACCGTGGCTCCAGCACGAGTAGAAAGAGACGACTGCAATTTTTATTGATTTCGGCCAGAAATCTGTCGACCGAGTTCAGCGGAGGCGAAGACGAATCCAAAAAGTCGGAGAGGATGTGACGGACTGCTCGAGGCCTGCCGCTTATTTTCCCCCGAGCTTGTACTTTTCTTGGCTCACCTGTCCCACACGCTTGGAGATGAGTGGGTCCTCCCCTCGGGACCAATAAGCAGCTGAGTATTTCGGAACGCTACCATTCGTGATGGAGTAGATGAGGACACGTGGCATGTGTGACGTCGTTGGAGTGTTTGAGACGTAACCATTCCCGTGAAACTTTTCCTGTGGCCACGGCAACGGCTTATGGGATACTGCTCTAGGCGTACTCGTCGCTTACCCACTCAGCCCACCCAGCTCAAAAGCGCAAGCAGGTCCCACACAGGACAAAAAAAAAGACATTGATTCCGTATGTTTCGCTCTTAAAATTATTTTTATTTTTATCATTATAATAATTATGAATTCTTAATTATTATAATATAAATATTTTAATTATAATTATGATCAATATAAATAAATTATATTATAACAATTATAATTTAAGATGAAAAAATCGAGAGATGAGGATGAATCTCATTTATTTTTTAAAAAAAAAAATTCTCAAAGGTATAAATCAAAGTAATAACAGAATAAGTAAATAAAAATATAAGTTTTTTTTTACTTAATTCGTAGTCCGGCGACTATTATTTCAAGGTTTATGATCCTTAATCACTTTGATAGACAATTCACTATAGCTCTTCACTCTGAAATCTTTAAGAGAAAAAAGTAAATTTATACAATGAAAGAGAATAATAATAATAATACTATTATCTCTGTAAATTGGTGCAAGTAATAAAATATACCGATAAAGAAAAGTAGAAGATTTAGCGTCTCAACGTCGCAGTAGCAACACTTGCACGAACAGAAGCAGTAGTAATGACATGGATCGATGAGAGAATTGATAATGAGGCTCGAACCTCAAGACTTCTTGTATAGGCATCGTTCGGTTGGCTGAAACACTATTCGATCAACGGATTCTTTCCGTCGATTGATCTCCGCACCTTTCCTTGTTTGCTCCGATTTGATCATCTTGATCCCATAAATCACGTTGTTCGATCGACTAATAAACTTTATCAGTCAACGAAACCTCTGGATTTCCTTTCCTGCGCTATCCAATCTGATTGCCTGTCATTACCATATTTTATCGATCGAATGATCCGGATGATCAGTCGACGGATCCCCTTTTTCATTTCTGTTTGACCTCAATCTTATTTTGACACGTCCGAATCGATTGATTGAACCTCATATTCAGTCAACTAAACCCTCGGTTAACCCAGACCTTTGTTTTTCTGCAAAACAAAATTAGCACAAGCAAGATAATAATAATAGTCCTACAAAATAAAGTTAGGAACATATAATAATGTATGAATAAGATAGACAGTTAGGACTATCTTGATCTCGACTTATAAATCTCTGTTGGTTTTTTCAGTTGAATCATCGCTTAAGGTTTGTTCCTATGGGGACACGATCTCACTACTCCGCTCCAGAAGTTTATCTCAATTTACTCATCAAACATCTAGTCCTCCAGGCTTGTTTGGGCTTTCTCTGTTAAGTATCTGATCGACCTCATTCACTAAGACTTTCTTGCAAAACTGAATTAGCACAATGCAAAACATAATAGCAACACTGTATTTCGGTTTACCAAATACGTTGGTCACACTTGCTTAGAGTTTACTTCACCAAGACTTTTTTATTTGGAATTTACTCCTCCAAGACTTCTCATTACCTAGGATTTTTCTTTGCCAAACCTCTAGTACCCCAAACCCACTTGAACTTACTAGTCACTCAGTAGATTACTCACCCTTGCATAACCTCTAATTAAGACTCTCTCTTGCCTAACCTCAAGTTAGGATTTTTCCTTATTTAATCGCAGTTAGGATTTTCTCTTACCTAACCACAGTTAGGACTTTCTCTTGCTTAACCTCCAGTTAAAACTTTTCCTTACTTAATCACAGTTAAGATTTTCTCTTACCTAACTTCCAGTTAAAACTTTCCCTTTGCTAATCATCCGATTAATCTTGACCTAAATAGACTTCTCACATGACTAAGTCATCCTTAACCAGATTCCATTAAATATATTGTCAAACAAACAATAAAATCCTAAAAGTCGATTGCACTAACATATAGTTTATAACTGTCATAATATGGCTATTTCATCTCTGGTCAACACATATCAACATTATGTTACAGTAGTGTTTTGATTTTGATTAATACTAATAATATTATATTGTAATAACTACAATTCGCTCTTATAATATAAACATTTTATTTTTGGCAACACTAATCAACATTAGCCAAAATATATTCACATAGTATTATAGCAACTACGAATCATAACTGTTATAACATAAATAAATTATTTCTGATTAATACTAATCAATATTATATTATAACAACTACGCGATTATAAATAATATAATTATGACTATTATAATTACATACTAGCTATGAATCTACAAGTGTTATAACAATGTTAAAAATAAAAAGAAATTAAGATAATAAATAAAATGGGATGCCTTTGACAATTCTAATAGAAAGGAGTTTTTTTGATTTTTCTCCTAAAAAATTTACATCATTAAACTTGTAATGATCTATTAAATTTATTTATTTTTATTTTTGAAGTTTTAATAAAAAATTATAAAATACATAATTAAATTTTTTAAAAAAAATTATAAAAAACTTTTTACCTTTGCTTATTTATTATTTAATATATAATCATAATAAAATAAATTAATAAAATTAATAAAAAACAGCTATTTTATCAAGAATATAATAAAAAAATATTAATCACTTTTAAAATTTAAAATTTATATCAAATCAATATTGTTTACTCCAAATAACCTCTTTAATTTATTTATATAATTTTTAAAAATTAAATTTTTTAAATTCATCAATAAATTTTGACTATTTTTTTTTATTAATGACTCAAAACTCTATTTTACTTTAAATTTACGTTGTTACATTTATGACGATGTTCTAAATTTATCTATATTTTTTTAAATTTTAAAACCTTAATAAAATAATAAAAAATTATAAAATCACAAAAGAACGTCGATAAAAACAAAAATGTAAAATTATTTTTATTTTTTTAATAGCTAATTATCAGAAAAAATAAGGTGAAATAAAACTAAAAAATAAAATTTTAAAAATAAAAAAATTATGTGGCTTTAGTTAAAGCATTATCACTTTAGTATGCTTTGATAAAAACATTATCAAAGCATACTAAAGTAACAAGAGTTTTTGAGCATGATAAAACTCAGAAAAGTAAAAGGAACCTATTAAATAAAGTTTGGATTGAAATTGACTATGTAGATTGATCAATAAATTTTGATTAAAATTCACTGATTGATTAGATGCTTCTAAACTTTTAAAATTTTAATGTGGACAAGATTAGGAGAGTGCAAATAAAATTATTGATGTTGTTTTAGAGTAAATTCAAAATATTTACGTCCAAATATGAAACTGTGTCATGTTAATGGATCCTCAATGAGAGAGATTGTACCAACAAGTCCATCTATGAATAGCCTAATTCATTTTGAGGTGGCTCCTCGCTCCCCTTGCCCCTAACTAGTGTTATCTCTTCCCCTCTCAGTCCACCAAATTTTCTTGTTCCTGGGACCAAGATCGCTTAGCCGGAGGTATGTACGTTGCCTCGAGGAAGGGTCAAACTTGGGGGTGATGGTGGACAGCTCTATCGATCTCTTCATTCAACCTTTGGCATATCACTTCGATACTATTTTTTTTTATATCAAAACATCATCATATTAATATTATTTTCGTCAAAACATTATTACTTTGGTGTTTCAAAGATAAAATATAAAGAAATTTGATCTAATAATTTCCTTTCACTATCTTAGATCTCACCATATTAAAAAAAAACTTTTGATTTATAATTTTATCAATTAAAAAAAATATATTTAAAAAATTAAATTTTCTTTACTTTTGACCCTACTAATAGATAGAATAGAATGTAAGGAAGCTATTGATATTATTCTAGAATAAATTCAAGGTGTCTAAATTCAAATATACATTATGTAAAAGTAAATATGGTTGAATTTTTAAAATAATTTATCTAAGCTGATAGGGGATATAAATCAAGAGTTTTTAAACATGATAAGACTCAAAAGAATAAAAGGAATTTATCAAATAAAATTTGAATTGAAATTGACTTGTGTAATTTTAAAATTTAGAAACGTCAACATGAACAAGATCAGAGTGTAAAAAAAATTATTGATGTTGTTCTAGAATAAATTAGAGATGTCTAAATCCAGAATTGAAACCGTATCAAAAGTAAAAAAAAAAACTTGACTTTTTAAATAATTTCTCTAAATTAATAGGGGTTATGAATCAGGAGTTTTTGAGCATGATGAAACTCAGAAAAGTGAAAGGAACCTATTAAATAAAGTTTGGATTGAAATTGACTATGTAGATCCATCAATAAATTTTGATTAAAATTCACTGATTAATTAGATGCTTTTGAACTTTTAAAATTTTAACGTGGACAAGATTAGGAGAGTGCAAACAAAATTATTGATGTTGTTTTGGAGTAAATTCGAAATATCTACGTCCAAATATGAAACTGTGTCATGTTATTGGATCCCCAATGAGGGAGATTGTACCAACAAGTCCATCTATGAATAGCCTAATTCGTTTGAGGTGGCTCCCCGCTCCCCTCGCCCCTAACTAGTGTTATCTCTTCCCCTCTCAGTCCACCAAACTTTCTTGTTCTTGGGACCAAGATCGCTTAGCCAGAGGTATGTACGTTGCCTCGAGGAAGGGTCGGACTTGGGGGTGATGGTGGACAACTCTATCGATCTACTCTATCGATCTCTTCATTCAACCTTTGGCATACTCAGGTAGTATGGTCGTACTCCTAGTGGGAAGCTCAAAACAAACGGGAAGGTGGGTTGTGTGATCTCCGCTTATACCCTTTAGATTAGTTTAGCACTTGATTCTCCTCTAATGTATGGATAGCTCTCCTTGGACACCTTCAGTGGGCATAGTGGGAGAAAGGTTGAAACGCCCCCTCTCGAGGTATCGAGTGTGGGGCCTTCCTCTCGACACGGTCAGCAGTGGTTGCAGACACCTCTCGAGTGGTTTAGGTAAAGCATTGGATGTATTCCCTCAAGGCCTCCCACCTTTGTTGCTTCAGCAAGAAGAGGCCGAGGGACGTCATAGGATACCACTTGTTGCTAATGAAGTGGTGCAGGAATACCGTGCTGAAATCCTCAAAAGAGCAAATGAAATTTTGCATCAATCGGTTAAACCATCGTTGATCCTGCTTTACTAGGGTAGTCCAAAAAACTCAGCATATCACCCCCCTCTGAGTACTGGTGCAGAAGAGCATCTTGTTCGAATGAGCATAAGCGATCTAGTGTATTCGTCGATCTATAGAAGTCGAAAATTAACTGATAATTCCTTTACCAAAGATATCCTCCGAGAAGGGAGTGTCTTGGCGAGCTCCCCTCTCTTTCTCATCTTCACCAGACTAGCAACTCGAACTCTTTCGGGAGTCTCACGAGGCAGTTTGCAAACAATCAATTCTTGAAACCACTCTTCTTGGTAAGTCGAGATCTTGTTTGGACCTCTTGGTACTAGGGGGTTTAGACGAACTTGCCGTCGGAGAAGCTCTTCGATTATGGCAAATACTAGCTGACTCGGGCTTTCAATTGTCAAGGGAGGGGCTAATGACTCAAGGAGCATCATTGGGCCTATCTCCTCATAGGAGGATTTCCATTCTCCATGACTTTTAATGCATTTCTAATCTACAGACAAAGTCAAAATGATGCAACTGAGATCAGATTTGGAATCGATGAGGATTTCTTCTCATGGTTGGTTGGTTGTCAGGTCGGCTTTATTAAGTCGATTTTGTCGAGTTTGCCACCTAACGGGGGCGGCTTCATGTCGAGTTGATCATTTATCGAGTTAACTTCAGATCAAATCGGCCGCTTCAAGATGTTGACTCTTGGCTAGATCGATCAATGAAGAGGAGAGGTCGTTGAGAAGGAGGGTGAAGCTATCACTTGAGAGAGAAACCTATAATCGCACAAATGAGTTAGAAGGGGGTCGAGGAAATGCCTCAGCTAAACCCCTTCAACACACCCGTCTGGGCCTAGCCGATTACAATTCTGATCCAAAACTAATTGTGAACTGGCAGTTTGAACCAACAATTCGAACAGTTAATTTAGTAAAAAAAAAATTTTAAAAAAAATACTAATGGAACTAACGATTCCGACACTATTGGAATTGACGGTTCCCACCATTAGAACCATTGGTTCCCTCCATTGAGAAGTTTTTTTTTTTACCGATTGAACTTAATTGATTATTTTTTATCAAGGACTATGATTTAATATCTATTATTCTCTTAACTCTATAGATAAATAGTTCATTTTATTATTTTTATCTCTAAATTTGAAAATATTGATCACATTTGACTTCAATTATGTAATTCTAATGAAAGAAGCTTCATTTCGATCTCCAAAAGGGCAAAAGATAAAAAATAAAATCCGAATATGTCGATGATAAATCAAAGCAACTTCGACATTCAAGATACAAGAAAATATCAAAACTTCTAAGGTTTAAAGTTTGATAACATTCAATTTATCAATGATGAATCAAAGCATCTTTTTATATTCGAGATATAAAAAAATACCAAAACTTCTAAAATTTGAGATAATCTTTAAAATCTTCATTTTTATAATATTTAAAAAAATCACTCTTTGAAGAATAATGTAAAAAATATAAATATTACAAAATTTCCTATAAATTTCAATCAAACAACAATTATCAATCATTAAAACGTCATATAAAAATGAAACATCTAACAAAATTGAAGTCAAACATTCTCAAACGTAATTATCCAAATTTTCATCGATTGAAAAAAACACTAAATCAAATTTATTTAAGTATTTTGATAATAAATTAAAAAAATTATTAACTAGATTTGTTTGTATAGAAATAGAAAGATTTAAATTTAAATGCACCTTTTAAATTTTTTTATTAAGAATCATTTAACTCATCTATTAAATATATTCTCCAAAATTAAAAAAACTAATTAATTTAATAAATTAAATAATAAAATTTCCTTATGTCATAATATTTAAAATAATATAAACTCATATATAATATATGGATGTGATTAATAAATAAAATAATCATTTTTTACTGTCCTATCTTTTCTCAAATAACACACAGCAAACAACAGCCAGAGGAATATGTATAATCATTTTCAAGAATCACTTTGTTAGATGTGTTTTTGAACTATAAAATAAAAAAAAATTAATAAAGGCAAAAAAAAATTAATCAAAGAATTTAATAAATTAAATAATAAAATTTTCTTATATTATAATATTTAGAATAATTATTAACAAACTCATTTATAATGTGATTTGTCGATCAATAAACAAAACAATCGTCCGATCCTTTTCTCAAATCACACAGAGCAAACAACAGCCAAAGGAATATGTATAACCTTTAGTTCCAAAAAGAAAACTATTAATCCACATAAATATAAAATCTAACAATAAAATAAGGAATGGTAGGAATCAAACCTAATAGTCAATCACTAACAACAAGCAATGAAATATAATATATACCTTCAACAAATTGCTTTTTGAATTGGCTGGTCCCTTGAGAGATCCTGAAAGATGATAGCGCCAAGGGAACTGCAAAATCCATTCAATCAATTAAAATTAGTAGTGAGTAGTGCTTTCTTCCTCCTCTCCGGCCGCATAAAAATCTTTGACCATTAATATCTCGCCACATAATTTTTTAGGCACTTGTTCCAAATCCTTCCCCTCTTGCCATGCTTGCCCCACCACCACTCCTGGACCGGCATGGCGTAGATAAATGACCAAATGATCATTGAACGGCCATGGATGCTCCGCTGAGAAACATTGTGAATGGAGGAGAAATAAGTTTATCGAACTTGGCAAAATTTCAAGTTCAAATTGCAAATTAGAAGAAAAAAGAAAGGCAGATTTCATTCATGTGATAACATATAGCGATCAAGTATGCGATGCATATAAAAGAAAAAAGGGAGATCGAGAAAAGTAGTATAAACTAATGGTGGAACAGAAAGGAAAAAAGGAGCCGCGTTGTCTTGCTTCCCCACTTCCACCAACCATCCATGTTTATTCTGCCAGCATGGAGAAAAGTAGCATGAACTAATGGAACAGAAAAGTCATGTTGTCTTGCTTCCATTCACTTCCAGCTGCTAATGTTTATTCTGACAGAAACTAAAAACAAGTGGTCACTCACTTTATGTTTTAATTACCAAAGGTTCAAATGTTATCTCCTTTCACTTATATTTAAACCGAAACAAAATGTAAAATTCTGGCAAGATTAAATTGACTCATCATGTGACAATTTTATTTCTTGTTTTCTTCCCTTTCATTCCTAGTTTTGTCCTTTCATTCCAAATTTTGTCCAAGTAGACAAAACTACTTCACTAAAAGCCAGCACGATAATTTAAATCTCAGAGACAGTTACAGAATGCCCCATGAGGTGTGTTCCAAGCTTATGATCAATTTACCTGGTTTTGGGAAGCGAGGAGGAATTATCAAGGGATCCAAAAGCCCATCTCCAAAATCATAGGCTATGTCGCATGGTTGTTCTGTTGACATCACTTCCATGACTCCTCTCACTTTGAAGTATAGAGGAGCACGAAATTTCTTCAACCCAAATGAGAAAAGTGCACCTGAAGCGCAAAAACACACATGGCTTACTGTAGATAACAAAGCAACTTTGTCCAAGTACCAGACTAAATAGTTTTAAACCTATTAATTTTTCCAATGGATAGCAGAGGTGGGCAAAACCCCAAACCTTTGGATATCTGGCCAAGCCAATCCGACTCAAAAACTCGGATTATTTTAGTATTGGATCAGATCATGAGTCAAAGTGTATTTGGATCTTGGTGGTTGTATACATATATGCAGCTTAAAATATCAGTTAATATGACCAGGCCTAAATTTAATTAATCACTCATTATCCATTTCTTAAAAGAGTAAGTTAATTCATGAACTTTGTATATACTAATAAATTGAATAACATTAATAAATAATAGTGATGCAAAAATCCATCAAAAATATTAAGAATTCTATGTTGTTGTCTTGAAGACTCTATTGCATTGTTTATATTCTGTTTATATTTTACAGGTTTGAATCTATAATTATATTGCATTAAGTAGGTCTTCTTATATATATTATTTTGGATTTTAAACTTGTAATATTAAAATTTAACTTTGGTTGCATTAGCAAATCTTTATATACATTAGTAAGTGCTTTGATGGTGAACTAAAAATCAAGACCCAATCTAACATCATCTGACCCGACTCAGGTTAGGTTGAACCTACCATACATAGGTTTGTATATGGTTTCGGATTAATTTTCTTTGATCCTAAAAACTTAGGTTGGATTAAATTTGGGTCAAAAATTGATCAAACCGGAGCCACATTCACCCCTAATGGATATCTCAGAAAACGATAGAATTAAGGATGGTGATAAACAATTTAACTGCAGTATGCGTTAAAAACATTGAACTAAGATAGGTCAGACATATTGCTAGCAGCTCTTTAGCTAAAATCATTCATGAAAAATGGCAAGTATTGGAACATATCCAATATCAATAATTCACCTGTAACAATTCGTCCATATGTATGCCCATCCTTGCCAAGGAAGATAGCCTGCACTGGGTCAATATATTAAAGGCATAAAAATCAGAATATAACAACAAAAAACAGAAATCATACGACTATTAAATAACATTGAAACTTTATCTTAATATAAATATATCATACAGAATTAGAGACCTTTTTGAAGTCTTGAAACCATCCAACAGGCAAGCCTCCTGCTTTAACATCAACAAAAAAGTCAAAATAGTTAAAGCATAAAACACAGTAAAAGTTCGTAGTTCAGTTGCATGACTTGCACATCAAAAGAATGTGAAACAAAATGTTTTGAGTTCCTAGAAAGCCAAGATTAAAAAAAGTGGAGCAATTGCAGATTCTATCTCAAACAAGAGAACGTCTGCTGTAAAAACTAGAAAAAGAAAAAAAAAATGCCATTTTTTTCATTTTGCTTTCTAGATGAACAAACAATTGCAAAGTGAAGACTTCAAGAAAACAAACTGACGTGGATAATTTATCCATTAATTTTATGAGCCATCGGATCAATGACACATACAGTTGGGATAATCAATATTATGAACATGGCCAATCTATATGCCTCAAAAACAAAAAAGGCACATGGTTGATAAAAAAAATTAAAAATCGAAGTCCACAAAAGAAATAAATTAGATCCATTAGAACGCTTAGCCAAGTGTAGTTTTGTCATTGGCTGGGCCATCACTATAAAATCTATAAACCATGAAGAATCAAGGCTATATGGAAAGGGAACTACAATAGCTCACAGTGCATGACAGTGCTCTTAATAATTTTTGGGAGTCAACTATTTGTTGAAAAAAGATGACAAGGATCACTGAAAATAAGGAATAAAGACCACGATCAAAAGTGATGATAAGGATCACTGAAGATAAGGATAAAAAATCATCAAATTAATCATGATGTAAATTAGGCCCAATTCTTAGGCTTAATTTTAGGGATTTTTTCCTAAGTTAGAGACAAGATAAAGATCAAAGTTGTATATATATTTGTATTATTTTTCAATGGAGATACAGATTTCTTCATAATTCTTGATGATTTCATTGATTTCACTATTCACCACTTCAGCATCATTAATCATACTCCATCTTATTCCACAACACAATATTGATTCAACTTCAACCACAATGTAATCCCACCTTGGTTCACCCAGATGAGTTGCCCATAACTTTGCCAAACCCCAACCCACCTTGACCAAACCCCAAACAATCCAGCTGCCCTAAGCCCAATTCACAACACAGTTTGTCCAAGTTCATTCCTGACTTGGTCTTCATTAGGTGACGTCCCTATCTGAGGTCTAAGCTAGACTCAAAGACAAACACTTCTGTATTTTATAGTTTTGACCATAACATTAGGTATCAAGGCAACATGAAGAGATGAGACAAGATCGCTTAATAATTCACCCAAATCTCTAGCAAAGCAAATACCTACAGTTTCAACTAAGAAAAGAAGGGGTAAACTTAGGTGATTCAAATAGGTAACCTAGATTTTAGAAATTTTCTAAAGTTGATTTGGTAAGAATTCTTACATAGGAGAATTAATTTAGAGTATCTTTTATTTTTGATGGGAGCTTAACAGGATTATTTGGCTGAATATTAGGTTCTTTTTCTCTAATATATGAGATAGTTCTTTTTGTTTTATCAATGTTGTTTAAATTTTCCATGTGATTTGATGATACAAGTGTTCTGTATTGCATTAATTTAGTATCAATATGTTTTTATGTTGCATCAATTTGGAATCAGCATCAAATTCTTAATTCAATGTTCAGTACTTTTCACCATCAACAAGCGGATTTGCAAAACAGGTTGTGGTTGTGGTAGGAAATATGATAGTGATAGAAGCTTTTTTTCCAAGCCAGAAATTGTGTTACAAATAAGGTTATTCCCTCATTTTGGCATAATAATGATTCATTTGAGTTCTTGCATGTGAAACCATTAGATCATATCTTTTTTCCAAGAGCCATAGTCAATTTGCAATTTCTAGGCCCCACAAGATAGTTTTAAATCAGCTTAATATTTGAAATTAATTTTCTGTTACAAATGAGGAATACTTTAAAATGATGAATAGTTTAAGGATTTTACTCAAATAGAGCGTGTTTTGGTAAAAAAAAAATGATTAGAAGAGTGTCCAATGTTAAATGTAATATATTAGAGATGTGATTTAGTAAATTGCCAAAAAGTAATTCTCTTAAATAAGAGATATTATCAAAATCAACTTTAAAAATCTTAAAACTTTTAAATGTAATTCTCTATTTGATACAACAACAACAACCAAGCCTTATCCCACCATGTGGGGTCGGCTATATGGATCCTTTTACACCATTAGGCTCTATCCCCTACTATATCATCCTCTATATTTAAATAAATTTTATCTTATTTTATTGTTGCTAACCAAGTCTTTTTTGGTCTTCCTCTTCCTCGTTTGAT
>JBBUKS010000059.1:4513675-4538806 GCA_038050645.1 Hedychium gardnerianum | reverse complement strand
TAGAGCCCAATGGCGTAAAAGGATCCATATAGCCGACCCCACATAGTGGGATAAGGCTTGGTTGTTGTTGTTGTATTATTTTTAATTAAATATTGAACCAAATTATTCTTAATCTTATAATATAATTTTATAATAAAATATAGTATAATTGTTAATCCTACACTATATTTTATATTTTAAAAAAAGTACTAAAATCATATCACGGCACGATATCAAAATTATATCATTCTGGTTATAAACCAAAAGTCTTACACAACTCAAAATTTTAAACCTTGGAGTAGATATTGTTATAGATAATTTGTTAAATGAAGAAATAAGAGTAATTAGAAATAGGAGTATGACTCTCAAGATAATGGTAGCAAAAGAAACTATTAATGTAATTAGCATATGTGCACGTTGAAAATATCAAACATAGGTTTTGGAAAACCTAGATAAGGTGGTACAAAAATTTCAAGCAAACAAGATAATTTTAATAAGAGATAGAATGGGCATGTAGGAGTAAGAAACAAGGAATATAATGGAGTGGAGTTATAATTTTTGGAAAAAAAAAGAAAGCCGAAAAAACTATATTAGATTTCGCAATAGCATATAAACTTATAATAGCTAATATGGTTTTCAAGAAGAGAAAAGATATTTTCAAAAGTGGGAACAATAAATTGCAAATTGATTTTCTTATGAAATAATGATAGAAAATTTATAAAGTTTGTAAGATCAACCCTAGAGAAAACTTAACCACTAACGTATATTAGTGGTGTTCGATACACACCTCAACATAGTATAAGGAAAATATGCTTACCTCCTAAATCAAGTGGTCTAAGTGAAATGATGGAAAGTAAAGTATATTTAAGGAGAGAGTAGAGGCACAAGTATTAAAAGAAATATATGGCGAATTGAATATGACATGATGTATGATGGCGTCAAATTTGAAAACGGTGACCGTACTCGGTAAGTCAAGAGGATGAGCAACATTAAATAAAGAACTTTGGTGGTGAAATGAAGAAGTATAGAAGAAACTAAAGAAAAAAAGAACTAAAAGAAAACAGAGCAACCTATAAATTACAAAACGTAGCAATAAGTAAAGTCAAGAATGAAGCTTTTGAACACTAATATTGATAGCTTGTTACAAAAGGATAAAGGGACATCTAAAGAATAGCTAAAGAAGAAAACAAGGAATCTTATTCAAATAAGATGCGTTAAAGATGAATCCAATAGGGTACTAGTGAAGGATGAGAAAATAAAGGAGCTTTTTATCAAATTTTTTTATGAAAGTTTAGATGACCAACTTACTTAAGAAATTTAAGTAGGTCAAAAGAATATGAATTTTAAATTTTTTATTAAAAATTCAAATTTCAGAAATAAGATAGATTTTAAATGGGATAAACAAATGGAAAAGTAATTGAAATGGATGATATTCCAAAGAGGTATGAAAGTGTCTAAGGAAGTAAGGAATTGAATGTCTTATCAAGTTATTCAATCTATTATTGAAAATAACAAAAATATTTTATGAGGATAAGTACTTTAGTCCTCAATATAAAAATAAAGAAAACATACAAAATTGTATGAATTATAGAGGCATTAAGCTAATATGGATACCATAAAATTTTGAGAAAGAGCGATAGAAAAAAGATTAAGGAGACAAGGGCAAAGCCACGTGTTAGCCTACCTGAGCTTTAACCCGAGCGCCCGACGACATTGAGTTGCAGCTCGGATTTGCGGCGGGAAAAAGGAAGAATATGAAAGAGAGGGGAAGGTAGCCCGAGAAGAACATGTGAGAGAGAGAGAGGAAGGTAGCCCGGGGGCTTTTTTTCGATCAACCCGGGATCGGCTCGAGGGCTATAAAATTTCTAACCTCGCCACTGTAAAGGGACTAAGGTGACTAAAAATCAACTTAGTTTCATGACTAAAAAGTCGACGATAAAAGTTATGCATTTTATCAAACAACTAATCATAAAGTAGGACTTGATATTCATTGACCTAAAGTTTCGAGGAAAATTATATAGAGAATTCTAGAAAAGAAATGTGTTAGCGTAGTATATATTGAAACAATTAAAGATATGTATAAAGATATAATAACAAGAGGGAAGACTCCAAATAGATTAACGGAAATATTTCCTATAAAAATAAGATTGTATTATCAGATCAAAGTTCATATCTTTTTATACTAGTTATGGATGAACTCACTTAACACATCTAAGATAAGTTACCATGGTGCATGTTGTTTGTAGATAACATTGTTTTGGTCGATGAGACACGTAAAGAAATAAATGTTACGCTCAAATCTTTGGCAGAAGACACCGAAAGTTAAGATTGTACACTTAATAGAGTAAAAACAAAATAAATAAAATTTAAGTTTAATATTAGTAGACATAGCTAGACAATTATTAAGAAGAAGATGAGGAATTACCTAACTGAAAGTTTTAAATAACTAGGAGGGTTGATAGAGATGTTTTATATAGGATTCAAGTAGGATAGTTGAAATAGAGGAGGGCATCATGTGTTCATTGTGCTTGTAAAATATCTTTAAACTTAAAGAAAAATTTTACAAAACAACAATTGGTTTATATGAAATTGAATGTTGGGCTATGAAGTAAGCACAAAATGAGAATCGCATAGATAAGATAAGAATGTTAAGGTGGATGTGCGGAATGAATAGAATAAGAAATGAGAATATTAAAAAAAAATTATGATCTCATCTACTGAGGGAAAACTTCGAGAGAGACATTTAAAATGGCATGGACATGTACTTGGATGGCCAATAAATATATCAGTTAGGCGATATAAACCATGACAAATACGCACATTACTTGAGCAAGAGAGACCAAAGAAGACTTGGTTAGCAATAATAAAATAAGATAAAAATCATTTAAATATGGAGGATGATATAGTAGGGGGATCGAGCCCAATGGCATAGAAGGATCCATAAAACTAACTCCTCTTAGTGGGATAAAGGGTTAGTTGTTATTGTACACCACATATTTATCCTTATATAATTTACCACCCAATGATTGAGAACTCTTTCCTACTATTTGATGAGATCAAAAAAGACAAATCGAATGACAACTCGATAGACCAAACTATTTTGAAAAAAAAATAACACATTGATTTGTAACAATTGGTCAAAGGTTTCAATTGTTTTTAAGAGTGATATTTGTTGAAAGGGTAGTGGTCAATTGGAGAAAATTGATTTTGTTTTTTAAATTGGGTTTAACAAATTTGGCAAGAGGTCTGCAATCATGACAATTATTCTATTCCCACTTCTCTTCTTCCAGATTTGCTTTCAATTTGGTCTGACATCCACCATTTTCATCTAATATCGGATAATATTTAAGCAATGAATGCAACGGATCTTAACAAATTGGGTGCCTATCTAAAATCTGTGTAATTGGCAAGGGATCTTCCTACACTCAACATTGAGGTGTCCAACATTTAAATAACGCCAACTGTGTTTATTACCATCATTCCTGTTTGATCCATCAAATCCAATTTCTTAAGTAATCTTCATCTTCTCCAGCAATAAATTCAAGGTTGAGTAGCTATTCTCACTTCCTCAACAGTGTTCCATCAATTGATACTAGCACGTCTATTCTCCTCCAACTTAAGTTATGGCATTACAATAAAAAAAAAACTGCACCATCTCCTTTTTCGGCTTCTAAATATCAATCATCTTCTCAAATTTGGTAGATCGAACCTTCATCAATACCACAACTTCAAATTTGAGAGAGATGGAGGTGGTGTTTGAGCCATACTAGAGTTTCAGTGTTTGACTAGATAAGGTTTTAGTACCATATTGTACCATGCCTGGATGATTTTGATACTTATACGATTGAATTATTAATAATAATATGATTAATTTTACTTGGAAAAAGTTTAACATAGTTTTGATGAACCTTAAATTTTTTATTGCTTGCTTGCATACAATATCAAAAAAGTCAAAATACAAGAAAAAATCTTTGTCGATGTTAAATACTAAATTTTATACTATTTAAATTTTATATTTTAAATGTTTTTTAAAAAAAAAAATAGATACTAATTAAGCTAAATTGAATTAATATTTTAAATTTTAAGGTCGAATTAAAGTCAAATTAGGGCTAAGTGGAACCTATCAAGTAGACACGGTGTGATTAGGATTAATGGGTTAAAACCAAGCTCAATTTAAATATATTATGGCCAATTTAAAGCTGAACCAAAATTTATATATATAATAGAGTGGTTCAACTATTGAATCATATTTAATTAGATTAGTATTATTTTAAAAAACTAAGAAATATTATTTAACTCCTTTTCTCTCTCCAAGTGATTTTTTTGTTATTCTTCCCATAGCTATCGCAAAACAACTCTCACCCACATCTCGTCATTGTTGTTTACATCGCCACCCATCCATCACCACCCACCTGTTACCCTTCTAATCCTCCTCTTCTCCTTTCTCTCCCTCAATGTGAGTTTTCTCTATAGCACAACACCTCCTGCCACTGATCCATTGCCGCCCACCGCAACACATCCATCAACACTTAACTGTCGATACTCCATCTAGTAATCTTTCTATCATTCTTCCCTCTCCTCCTTTCTCACCCAGTCTCCTATGCTAAATTTAGTGCCATGTCGGTCAGCAAGCAGACAATAAATTTCGCTCATACCGATTAGCACAACTCAGAATTTAATACCATAAGTGTAAGCTTGGAATGCAGGAATGTGGTTACTGGCTCTTTCCTTCCAATGGGTTTGATGCCGATGTGTTCGGTGTTGTAGCTATCAATTGCCTAACATTTTTGAGAAGCTTGATTTAAGTTTTTTAATGAAGAATGTTAAATGAATTCATTATGAGCTTTAGAGGATGTAATCAAGAAGCTTGTTGGTTCAACATTCAATAGATCGTGTTAGAATCATCCCAATTAGATGTCATACAAGTTGGATCTCAAAACAATATTGGTGGAATTCTCTCTATGGCTAAGTTTACTTAGGTGGAAGTCAAGAGGGGGAAGGGAGAGGGAAAGACTCACAAAATTACACATAGAGCTTGTACATTTGTGTTTCACTTCCATCTTTTCCTTCCTATCTTTTTACCAAAGTTGACCAAGCATCAACATCTAGTATGAACTCTTGCATCATTCTTTAATTAGGACTCTATTGGCTTCCATTTCATGGCACCATGCTTCCTGCTATTTGACAAATTTTGACCAACATAACTAATGATAATGATAGTTCTCGAGGTTTAAAAATCATGCCGAAGTTTTAGTTTTTGAACGGAATAGTATGATTTTAGTATCGTGCAAGAGTGTTAACCCATGGAGTCAGTGGTAAATTGAAATGGATAGATGAAAGAGATGAAGAAAAAGAAGATAAAACAACCACATACCTAAGGGCAAAATTTGAACTAGCATTTCATACCAAAGTGTCAGTCCCGAACTAGGATGATAGAGTTGCAACCATGTTGATAAGATTTGGCATTCATCTAAGTATGCTCAAATGAATTTAGATGAATTTATTCCTCCAATACTCATTCATTTAGCTTATTTACATTCAAAATAAGAATATAGCAATGAGATACTTCACATTTGTTAAAGTGTTTCAAATAAATTTTACTCATTTAACCTCTTTTACTTAATTTTTTTTTTTTTAATAAGATTGCGTCAATTAGTAATTAGATTAAAAATGATTTTATTTTCTTTTACTTCCAATGTGTTCCTCCTATAATCTTCTTTAATTTAAGATGTTTAGTTATAACAATTAGATAATCAATTGAATTATAATTTTTAATAACATAAAAGAAAAAAATGTTACTTGAATTCACTTTGTGTTATTGTGTTGTAACTGTTGGATTTAATATCCATTATGGTGGACTCATATGTGATTTAAGACTTGCGATATCGAAATCCGTTAAGTAATCTAACTTAAGGTTATTGGGTATCGGGTTATTAGATATGGATTTCATATATGTAGAACTCATTATTCGCATCCATTATCATCTATGGGTTGATAATGGATGTCCACTATATATAAAGTTGGTCCTCAAGGATTTAAGGATCTTAACCTAACTTCTTGTTCCCCATCGACAAGAAGTTTTGCGGCGCCGTCACCTCCTAATTCCCTTGGAAGATCATCTTGTTGCTTCCACTCATTCTTCTTCCTCAGGATCTTTCAAACGACGCTACAGGACAAGGATGACTCTTCAATCAGGTCCCTTGTCGCCTTTTGTTTATGCTACATGTTGTTATGTCATGCTTTTGATGAAACAAGATTCATGCTCATGTTGTATTTCATATATATGAATTCTTATCTAGTTTCTAGAATTCATGCGACTTAGGTTTTACAAGTTCAAACAATTGGTATCAGAGTGGCTCTGTTTCATCATTTTCATGGCAATACAGACAGTTTTTCTTTGTCAATCAATTGTATGCTAGATTTAGTTGTTTCTAGTATTTGATCGTCGAAATTCTTGTTTTCCATTTTTCACGTGTTTCGCAAAGAACACGAAGAACAGTGGTGAACCGCCGCTGTCTTCGGGAAGAACCGTTGCGTTTTGATTCATTTAGGTTAAAATCGTGATGGGCCAATCGATTGCCTTGGTAGGCCAAGCAATTCGCAAGTCTAAAATCGTGAACAGAATTGTCTAGAATTGATTGGCTTGATCGATCAATTGACACCAATCAATTGCCTTGACTAAACTCGAGCGAAAATCAATGTGAATCGATTACTTGGTTGCTGGCCCAATCGATTGATGGCCTTGTGATGAAGCACATAATCAATAAAGCCACCTATCGATTGGCGACAACCTTAAAATCGGATACATAATCGATTTTAATTGTTACCCGAATCGATTGAAGACACCAAACACCAATCGATTGATGGACATGAGATCGAATACAATAGGATCTGCATCGATTGGTTGATCGATTGGTAAACACCAATCAATTGCCAAAAACTTCAATCGATTGATTTATGTGTTATCGAATACATAAGGTTTTGTAATCGATTAGCGGGATCGATTGGTTATACCAATCGATTAGCACACGCCCTCAATCGATTGATGGTTCCAAAATCGAATACAGAAGGTCTTCGGTAACAACCAATCGATTGGCATAAATACGCCTAAACTCGAGCTAGTAAGATTGATCAAATGATTATATGTTCGATTAAGGTTCCTAAAATTTTCTTGGGTTTATCTGCACAACGTGCTACTAAGTTGAACTATCGTGTCGGCCCAAAGGAAGGCACTTTAAGTAGATTTAGTGCATTTTGTGTTGGTAGACATATATATCTATGCTAAAAGTAATTGACTCAAAGAAAAATTACTTTTATGTCAGATATATGTTTAAAGGTAGCTTATAACTAACGAACAAAATTTACTTTGTTCAGATCATGCGCAAAATATGTCGGCCCAAAAGAAGACATATTGTGTGGCTGATTATAATTGTTGTAAGTTATTGATGCAGCTTCGATAAAGCTATCTTCCGGAGGTCATAACTTTTGACTCGGGACTCGGAATCAGGCTCCATCTACGCTCACGCGTGCAGAATTCAAAAATCTACGTTTGTTACCAGGAACCCGTAACCGTCACGTTTCGGACCGAAATTCTAATGTTTAGACCCGATTCAGAGTCTCTGAACATTTCTATAGTTTGCGTTGCGTCAAGGACTAACATATGACTCATATAAAGTGTCAAATTATACGCACAATGATCGGCCCAAAAAAAGACACATTGTATAACTAGCTAGTTATAACAGAGAGTACCACTAACAAGTTGTATTTTAATCCACAGATTAAAATGCAGTATTGTATTTGGTATCTCGTAAAGAGCCCATTAATATGCATTTGAAATTTTTATTTTAATGCAATCTTATGTTTTATATAATAGTTTTTGGCTTTAATTTAAATCGTGAGCTTACGTTATTTTTTCTCTTTAATTTCAGTGCAATCTGTAACTACCAATATTAATAACATCTCGAATTTTACTGAATGAAAAGAATACGTGATCGTAGTCTTAGGCTGCATAGACTTAGACTATGCATCAAGTAACGATCGTCCCACACCTCTGACCAGTGCTAGCACTATAGAACAAATTTCAGCTATGGGAGCGATCAAATCGCATGAGTCTAGGTTTTCCATACCGACACCAATAAAGGGTTCAATAACAGAAGGAGGAGATGCAAGGAGTTTCCTAGATCAACTGGCAGACCGATTCATCTCAAATGAAAAGGTCGAGACTACCGCACTTCTTACGAAGTTGGTAACTATGCAGTACAGTGGTAAAGAAAACATAAAGGATACATAATGGAGATGTCCAATATAGTGACAAGTCTGAAAGCACTAAAACTCGATATGTCTAGAGTATATTAGTGCATTTTGTATAGCTCAATGCGTTCAAGAGGAGGGAAGACTAAAGATTGAGACATCTGAGAGTACTCACTTAGCATCTGGTTCTCAAAGTGCGAGAAAGAAGAGAAAAAGGATAAACAACAAAGAAAAAGGAAAGCAAACTGCAGATTCTGAAGGGTTTGATCTTGTTTCTTTTGTAAGAAGAAAAATCATATGAAGAAAGATTGCCCTAAATACGCCAACTGGTGTGTAAAAAAAGGTAAACTTCTCAACTTTATTAGTTTAAAAGTCAATTTGACTATTGTACCCACTGATACTTGGTGGATAGATACCGGTGCTACTACTTACATAAGTGTCACTATGCAGGGTTGTCTTAGGAGCCGACTTTCGTCTGATAATAAAAGATATATCTATACGGGGAATGGAAAGAAGGCTAAAGTAGAGTCGATTGATGTTTTTAGGTTTTGTTTAGGAACTAATGTCTTTCTAGATTTGGAAAATACATTTATTGTACCGTCTTTTCGATGGAATTTAATTTTAATTTCTTATTTGGACAATTGAGGTTATTATTGTTCATTTAGAAATGAAATGTTTAGTATTTTCTTAAATTCAATGTTGGTTGGCAATGGTTTATTGGTTGATAAGCTTTATAAATTAAAACTTATAACTCCTACAATGACAATGTCATTATGCATAGTATAGGTACGAAACACAAATTGACTGACGAGAATTCATCCATGTTGTGGCATAGGCGTTTAGGATATATATCCAGACAACGCCTAAAAAGATTAATGTCATATGGAATTCTCGATTCCTTGACATATTAGACTTTGATGTCTACATAGAGTGTGTTAAAGGGAAAACAACTAATAAAAGAAATAAGGGAGCAAATCGTTGTAGTGACGCTTTGGAGCTAATACATACGGACATTTGTGGATCATTCCCTAAGGCATCATGGAATGGACATACATATTTTATTAACTTCATAGACGACTACTCTCGATTCGATTATCTGTACCTTATTCATAAGAAGTTACAATCTCTAGACATGTTCAAAATTTTCAAAGCCGAAGTTGAGAATCAACTAGGTAAGAAAATTAAAGTCATCCGATCCGACCGTGGAGGTGAATATTACGGTTGATATGATGAATCAGGTGAACAACGCAAGGACCTTTTGCAAATTACCTTAGTGTGGGATTATGCCACAGTATATCATATTTGGTACTCCCAGTCAGAATGGTGTAGCTGAGTGACGCAATCATACCCTAAAAGACATGGTAAGAAATAGGATGTCTTTTACTTCTTTACCGGAGTTTTGTGGGGTGAGGCTCAAGACTGCAGTTTACCTACTCAACAGAGTACCTAGTAAGGCAATAACTAAAACCTCATTCGAGATGTAGATGAGTAGGAAGCCTAGCATTAGGCATTTATACGTTTGAAGTTGTCCAGCTGAAGCTAGACCTTACAGGCCTAATGAAAAAAAACTGAACTCAATGACAGTTAGCTGCAATTTTGTGGAATACTCCGAGAAGTCAAGAGGTATAAGTTTTATAATCCCCTCTAATAGATCCTTTTTCGAAACGGAAAACGTCAAATTCATTGAGAACAGTGGGAGTGATAAAATAAGGGAAGTATCTTTTAAAGAAAGCATTAGCAATCCTCATGTGGTCACTACTAGTGCAATAAGTAGCGGTATGATTTTCATACCGCACATTATGGACATTGCACATCCAATGGGAGTAATGAGTCAAGATATTCGCGTATCATCTCTAATACAATTGGACGAGACTACCACTGAAATTGAGATATTGCCTCGTATTGATGAACACATACCTCAACCACCTCAAATACAAATGTCTTTAAGGCAATCCACAAGGAAACGGAGAACCGCGACTTCTTATGATTATGTTTATCTCCAAGAGCATGATTTTGACATAGGGTGGAAAGTGATCCTATATCTTTCTAAGAAGTCAAACAATGCTCTAACCTGAAAGGTAGATTAACGTCATGCAAGAAGAGTTAAAGTCTATGGCAGGTGATGACGTTTGGGAACTTGTCGATTTTTCAAAACTCATTGGTTGCAAATGGATATTTAAAACTAAGCAGGATTCAAAGGGCAATATCGAAAAGTATAAGACTCGTCTTGTTGCCAAGGGATTCACTCAAAAAGAAGACATTGATTACAAGAAGACTTTCACACCTGTGTCGACGAAAGACTCCCTTAGGATAATCATGGCACTTATAGCTCATTATGATTTAGAACTACATCAAATGGACGTAAAGACTGTATTTCTCAATGGAGATATTGAGTTTATATATATGGTGCAACACTTTGAGCCTCAGGACTAAAAGCACGTATATAGATTGAATAAGTCCATTTATGGTTTGAAACAGGCATCCCGTCAGTAGTATTGAAAATTTGATCAAGTGGTCAACTCATTTGGATTTAGAGAAAACTATCAGTGCATATATGTCAAGTTGGGAGCAAGTTTATTATACTTGTTCTGTACTTTGACGATATATTGCTTGCGAGCAATAATAAGAGTCTGCTGCATGAAACTAAGTCATTTCTATTTGGTATTTTTGAAATGAAAGATCTTGGTGAAGCATCTTTTGTTTTAGGCATATAAATCTGTCACGATCATTCAAGAGGCATTCTTGGACTTTCACAATAGACATATATTGAAAAAGTACTTATAAGATATGACATGCAAAACTGTGCACTTTGTGATACACTTGTGTCAAGAGGTTACAAGTTCAGCTTGCAGTAGTGTCCACGGCTTGAACTTGAAATAAAGGAGATAAAATAATTCCCTTATGCGTCAGCTGTGAGAAGTCTCATATATGCACGGGTTTGTACACGACCAGATATTGCGTTCATAGTGGGGATGTTAGGTAAATATATTAACAACCCAGGACCATTGCACTGAAAAGAAGTAAAGAGTGATGTATTTGCAAAGAATTAAAGGACACATGCTCACGTATCGAAGGTCAAATCCCCTGAAGGTGATTGGTTATTCAGACTCAGATTTTACTGGATGCTTGGATAGCAGGAGGTCCACTTCGAGCTATATTTTTATGCTTGTTGGAGGGGCTATAGATTGGAAGAGCGTCAAGCAGACGCTAGTAACCACTTCTATTATGAAGGCAGAGTTGGTAGCATACTATGAAGCAACCAATCACTGGATTTGACTGCGGAACTTCATCACAGCGCTGCAGATCATTGATGGCATTAGTAGGTCATTAAGGATCAACTAATAATAAAGTCGCAGAATTGTATGCCAAGAACAACCGTAGTTCGTCGAAGTCCAGGCACATCGACATCAAATTTCTGGTGGTTAAAGAAAAAGTTCAAAGTCGTCGGGTCATGATAGAGCACATCAGATTTTATGTTAGCCGATCCACCAACCAAAGGCTTGGTGCCTAAGGTGTTTCATGCGTATGTTGTGGACATGGGAGTCCTTATGGAAGAAGAACTCATCTACTGGGAGTCTGTATTTATTTTATTGCTCTATATTTGTTAATAAAAATAAATATTTTGTTTTGATTATCGTACATACTTAAGCTTCAAAACATTTATGGGATTTTGTTTGTTTGACACTCTGAAATAAAATATCATGATTTACTGCTGTTGTTTAGCATTTGGTATTTGCAAATGTGATATAGATTCCTTTTAGAATCATAAGTATGGATCATGATTTGCTCTTGCAGATTAGCATAAAGTATTTGCAATTATAATCTGACCTCTTTTAAGATCACCTTATAACCAGTTTGGAAATTGACATATGTTGATCACATCTCATGTAATTTTCATCTACACATCCACATCTTGATCTATGTCGTTAATGACATTGGTATTGTGATTACTGTTGGGGCTTGTTATGATCATATATTTACCTCTTTAGTCCTATATCAATGAAGTTAATAGACCATATTATTTACAGAGTTATCCTATACCCATTAAGTATGATATCAACTAAAGTTATATTCACATGTTGTCTATAATCACATATAGCTTAAGTAGAAGATTATTGGATTTAATATCCCTTATAATGTGCTCACATGTAATTTAAGACTTGCGATACCAAAACCTGTTAAATAATCTAACTTAAAGTTATTGGGTATCGGTTTATTGGATGTGAACCTCGTATGTGTAAAACTCATTATTCGCATCCATTATCATATATGGGTTGATAATGGATGTCCACTATATATAGGGTTGGTCTCCAAGGGTTTAGGGATCTTCACCTAACTTCTTGTTCCCCATCGACAAGAAGTTTTGCGGCGCCGTCATCCCCTAATTTCCTTGGAAGATCATCCTGTTGCTTCCGCTTCTTCCTCAGGGATCTTTCAGACGCTGCTACAGGATAAGGATGACTCTTCAATCAAGTTCCTTGTTGCCTTTTGTTTATGCTACATGTTGTTATGTCATGCTTTTGATGAAACAAAATTCGTGCTCATGTTGTATTTCCTATATGTAAATTCTTATCTGGTTTTTAGAATCCATGCGGTTTAGGTTTTACAAGTTCTAACAGTAACATGCCAAGGTGTGCTAAGTATTAGCACGACATGATACTCATTAGCAGAATCAATACTCGGGATTATCTGTAATCAAGTTTTGGTTAATTACTAAAACGATACGCTTCGATTGTGCTACCCAATAAGGTATAAGATTTCAAATCACAAGAGATAGCTGCTGAATTGTTCATATACATAGTTCAAATGAAGAATTATGATAAACATATCTGGATGTGCTAAGACAAATGACAGCCAGAAACTTACAAGGTCTGCAATTCCAAAAGATTTCCTAACTCTTGCGGAATAAATCCACTCAAATAGTTACCCTGCAAAGATCTGCAAACAAGTTGATAATATGAAAGATTTCAAGTTAAAACTTTTCTACAAACTAAATGAAAATAAGCAAACACAATCTTAATAGTATTAAGAGAAAAGGAAGAGAGGCATATGAAGGATTCATGACTCTGGTGCTTATTGCAAACCCAATCCTAAAATGTAGCAGAACATGCTACAAGTATTAGCAAAAGCATTTGCTTGATGGCAGAGTGACCCTGCCTTTGAATCTCTAGAATGCAGCATATAGAGCTTAAATTATAGACATATCAGCAAAGTTGTGGCCTATAGGGTCAAGATATTATCTTCCAAACTTGTTTGATGTGCACATAGCTTAATTACTACCTTAGTTTCCAAATTATCTCAACTACCATGTAGAGACATGAAAAGAGATTACTTTTCTTCTTTAATTTGTCTACAACATAAATATTCATCAAACGCATAGATTTAAATTTGCAGGTAATAGATGCCTCTCAAAAAGATAGATATAAAACCCTTTTAAATGGTATCAAATATATTAGCATATGATTTTTGTCTTCACTAAGGTATAAGTATTATTTTCTACTAGAGTTTCCATCCTCACTGAAAAGGAACAATTTTAGTATCATATTGCACCAATAGTTGACATGCTTTGACAGGCTTCAAGCAGTGGAGGAGCTTACATGGGTCCAGTGTGGGCAGCTGCCCACACTAGGTCTCATCGGGGTTATCGAACCCCGATGAGGGCTCCATCAGCTGCTCACGGTCGCTTGCCTGCCTTCGTGCCCAGCAGGAGTTCATCGCGCCACCGCCCTCGCCGCCGAACAAGTCTTCCTCTCTGTCGAATCCATCCCGGCCCTGGACGAAGCCTTCGCCAAGTTCATCACCATGTACCCAAAGTACTAATCCTCCTGCCGCATCGACAGCCTCTGCCGCGACGAGTACTGTCACCTCACCGACACCAACGTCAAGGTCCGCGGCTTCGGCTTGTTCTCCTATCTTGAGAGCTTCTAGGCTTGGGAGTCCTCCGCATTCAACCTCTCCGAGATCACCGCCAACCTGAGCAAACATGCCCTGTACAGCAGCGCCAAGAAAGGCACGGCGGAGTACGACGTCAAGACCAAGATCATGGACTACCTCAACATCCCCGACAACGAATACGGCCGGGTGTTCACCTTCAGTCGGGGCTCTGCCTTCAGACTACTCGCCGAAACCTACTGTTCCGCTCCAACAAGAAAACGATGTTAGACCACGCCAGCCAGTCGGTAAAATGGATGGCACAACGCGCGAAGGAGAAGGGAGCCAAGGTCCGTAGCGCCTCGTTCAATTGGCCAACCCTCAAGCTCTACTCCACCGAGTTGAGGAAGCAGATCTCCTACAAGAGACGGAGGAGGAAGGACTCTGCGGTGGGGCTCTTCATGTTCTCAGCCCAATTCAGAGTCACCGGAGCTAAATATTCATACTAGTGGATGACCAGCAGCACAACTGGCATTTGCTGTTTGATGCTGGAGCACTAGGGCCGAAGGACATGAATTCTCTCGGCCTCTCCCTTTTCCAGCCAGACTTCATCATCACCTCCTTCTACCGACATGTGCATTGTACATACGATGTTTTGTCCATATAGCTATGGCCAAAAAAATGATTTCTAATTTATTTTATGTTGTTGGTGATGTGATAAATATTGCCTACACAGAATAAGATCCTGGCTCTGCCCCTGGCTTCAAGTGGTTTGAAATCATATGAGTTTTAATCTTATAATCTCTTCTATATGTTACCAGCAAATATAAACTTATAGCAATCAGAAGGTCAATTTGATTAAAATTTTGGAACAAATTATAAAATTATAATAAGCATTTTAACTAGTGATAAAATCTTCTTAATACCAAACTTAGTGTTGTGCATCAGACAGGAACTTTGATTCTTGCAGATCCTACTTAGCTTAATTCCATAATTTGTCAAGACTCGTATTGAATAATGCACCTAAGGCATTTGATATTAGAATTGGAATCTCCATATGTCCATAAATATTTCCTGATTAACCAGATTTGGACTTTGACTAGCACAATTGAAACTAAAATAGGTACACAGGATATGGACATTGATTTCTCTGACTCTGGAGTCACTCTTCTTTACCAGTGCACTGGTAGGTGCTCCTCCTCTTCCTTTCCACTCCACAATTGTAGGATGAGTTATGGGAAAAAGATCTTCCTATATAACCAATATTGTTTGTCGGTGATTCCCTTCTCCCCACCCTTTATAGGGTTACATTTTTCCATGTGATAAATGGATGGAAATAAAGAATGTCATGGGAAGAGAATCTGATTTTGGATAGCAGGTCTTGCCTCAGTTGATACAATTGAAACCATGTCAACATGGGCTAACACAATTACATGAGCCAACATAGTCCGAGACTAAGAGCACTGTTCAGAAATTAAAATAATATGTTTTGGTCATTTCAACTGTGCTAACCATATTAATTGAGACTTGAAACCATGTTTCAAATATAATTAAGCTACAAAAAGAATGACTTAAAGAAAATGTCTTATCTTAGATAATTTGCTGTATAATTCTTTAAGGACCAAGTTCATAATTAGACATAGAAGATTTAGTGACACAATTAAAAGTCTATAAGAACCCTATTAAAAGTTTTTCCACTAAATTAATTCCATAGGCCCTTTTATTACTTTGGGATTTAGTGACAAATTTCAAAGAATTTTAGCACTTCTGAGTATTTACCAGAAGCATAGCATGGATACTTAACTTATTCAATATTTAGGTTTAATTGGTTGTGCAAAACCTTTAATTTTGATAATTGGGCTATGAAATTGATCGTAGCAATTTAGGAAAAATCTTTCCCACATAATTACATAAATTTGACTGCCACACATTAACTTAGCTCAACTTGTCAAAATAACTACTAGTTTGGCGTGTTGAGATTATAACTACTCTACTTGTACATAAGGATCCATATTCATCCTAGTCCTGATCATTGGGCAATTTCATTGCCTAATTATCAAAACTTTTAATTTTGAAAATTGGGCTACGAAATTGACCATCAATCTAGGAAAAAATTGTCCACATAATTACATAAATTTGACTACCACACGTTAACTTGGCTCCAGTAGTCTAAGTAACTACAGTTTGGAGTGTTGAGATCACAACAGCTATACTTGTGCATAAGAATCCATATTCATCCTAGTCCTGATAATTGGGCAATTTCATAGTCCAATTATCAAAACTTTTAATTTTGATAATTGGGCTATGAAATTGACCATAGCAACTTAGGAAAATCTTTCCCACAAGATTACATTAATTTGACTGTCACACATTAACTTGGCTCAACTAGTCTTGAAGTAACTACTAGTTTGGAATGTTGAGATCATTACTACTCTACTTGTACATAAGATCCAAATTCATCCTAGTCCTGATGAACTCAGATTCAATAACTACTCCACTGAGCTTCCACAATCACTAAAATTATGGACTATAGCATTCAAAGAAAGACAACTACTTTATTTCATGTTAGCTCAATCAAGATCAATTACATCTTTGGTTAGAAATGATTTCATCAGACGTCACTCAAGATCACATAGTTATTTATCATAATTGAACTTACCCTTGCGGGTGTGTAGTCCTATAGAACACATATTTTATACATGGTAACATTATAGAAACACTTAGAACTTCTGAAGAAAGCAAAGAGTATTGACAGTAAGAGTAACCACAATAAACTGACACATAACAACAAAAAATATGCATGTAAGATAATAAATGATTACAGATATTGTAGTTCTCTGCAATTTCCTAGCTCTGGAGGGATGACACCATACAAACTGTTGTCATGCAAAGCTCTACAAGAAATAGGATTGGAAGTAAATGCAAGGTAATTAAAAGCAACACGAATTAAATCATGAGCCAGTGCAAAATACTTACAGGAGCTTTAAATGATTTAGCTTCCCAATTTCTGGTGATATTGAACCAATCAACTTGTGGTAGGCAAGCCTTCTGAAACAAATAACAGAAAGTTATAGTCAAGTAGCAGACACCTCTAAGACCTGTTAGATTAGACAAAATGAAAATCAGGCAGACCTAATAACCAACAAAAACCATAATCAAGTTGGTGAAGATTGATAACTCCATAGATGAAATGTCACTCTAGACGAGAGGCAACAAGAAGCCAGTCATGCCACACAATAGGCATTCTATTATATATCAGGTTGAGGATGTTATTCACCCTTTTTAGATGAAAAGCCATAATAAGATTTCTACAAACAAGTAAATTGTCATGAAAGGAGAATAATCAAATAAGTTCAAATTTAGAAATTAAAGTTAAACTAAGCAAGATTACGCCTGCAAATAATAATATGTTTAGCATTACTTGGAGATATTTTTGGATTTTATCCAACGGAGAGAGGTTGGTGAAGTTATTCATTGAGATAGAGATTGGGTAGTTAAAATGGACTTCTAGGGTATTGTATGATTGTCATGTGCCCCTCAAGCTAAAAGAATATTTTATAAGGCAAAAATACTATCAACTACCAATCTGCTTTATGGATAATTTTTACAATTGAAACAATCACACAAAAAGCAAGCAAGGATTGCTCTGTGTGATTATTTTGGTCTATGGTTAAAAAGGTACAATTTTAGTGATTGATCAGCAAGTGAGGTTTCTAAAGAATTGTATGACCTCAAATGAGTTCTAATCCTATGATTGTCTTCCATACATTTAGCATGCTTACCTCTAAATCTATGCTATAGCAATAAGAAAATACATTGAATTAAATGTTGTAGCAACAAGTTACAAAAATATAATAAGCATCTTAACTAATGATTATATATTACTAATACCAAAATGAGTATCATGTATTGGATAAGAGTTGGAGCAAAAATTCTAGATAAGCAAGTGTGGTCTAGGGTTTAGCAAGTGAGGTCTTTATAGCATCCTAATGCAATAAACCTCATAATTTTTCAAAAACCAAATTAAATAATGCTTCCCGGACACAAATAATGTTGGAGCTAAACTAATTTCTCCACATGCTTCCAGGACACTAATAGTTGAACTTAGATTGGAAGAACGAGAACTACAGCAGGCACTGATCCACAATATAAATACATTTTGATTCTTCGATTCAAGTGTTACTCTTCTTAGTATTGTGAGTCCTCTACTTGGTGTTTATCCTCTTCTCCTCATTTTTTTATAGTGTTTCATCACCTCCTTATAACACGCAGATGTAATTGAAGGATGAGTCATGGAATGGGAGCCTTCTCTCGATTGGTACCATTGAAGTTATGTAGGAACGTGCAAATATATATTTGTTCCAACACGTCATCAATATTGGTGAATGGAAGGAATGATATGTTTTGGCTGCTCCATGACAAAAAGTTACTACGTAAGTCATGATTGTCAAAATCAATGTATCAAGATTGCACAATAGGATTGGTAACATCAGAAATGACAAAAAAAAAATCCCCAAAAAGGGCCACAAAAAAAAATTCATGTATGAGATGACAATAAATGTTTATGAATTCAACGAAGGATGCATATCATATGTCATTAATCACTATACTTATTAATAATTCAATAAATAATTAAATAAGAAAATTCTAATATTAAATCATTAAATGGATTAATAATATATCCTATGCTCACATAGTATTCATATTATCATATTAATATAGTAAAATTATCATAATAAATTAATGCTATCATATTAATACATTATTATCTGACTAATAATTACCAAAAATATTATTTAATAAAATTATATTAAAGAAGTGTTTTAATAATCTTAAATTACTAGGATACAAATTATTAATAATATCTGGTGAGGACTTGTGTTAAAGGTTAAAACCATGATCCAAAGGCAATGACTCTCATGTGCTCGTTCTTTGGATCCCAACTAGGCTCAACAAAAATTGGCTAGAATAAGTGAAGTTCTCAAATAAACTTGACTTGATCATATTTCAATTGATGTCCTTCAATTCACTTTTTAATTCTTTGAATCTCCCTTAGATGCTTGATTTTCAACAAAAGATAAAAATGGCCCTCTGTTGATCCAATATAACTAAATTGATCCATATCAGGATTAGTTGATTTTAACAATCATCATAGCAAAGATGAGCATGTTGAGATAGATGTATCAGTCACTAGGATATATAAAATTGAAGATAGTATTATTAGCGAGTGTTTAGTTATCGCCTTGGCCCTCAATAGATAACAAATGAGTGTAAATAAGTTAACATCAGCATTCAAAGATGATGTACAAATTTTATAATTACAAGAAATTGAATCCATGATGAGGGGGTTAGAAAGATAATAAGGGATCATACAAAAGTTTACTTGAGTAAAAAATATCATAATAACTTGGTTATATTAATGAAATGAAATTACAAAGAGCTCAGCAGTGTATAGCATCCACTTAGTCGATCCAGAATAGCCAGTGCACATGACTTAACAGTCATGCATACTCAAACATGTAAAATTTTACATTGTTGTAAGTATTGACCATTTTTTCCAAATGCCCTTCAATAAATGGTTTAAGCACTCCATATCAGATAAATTTTAGGTTGGTGTGAGTAGTCAGTAAGGCTTAGAAGATTGAACTACCACTAACTTGGATTTATTTCAGACTAGTGGTTGAAATGAGTTAGCTACTTCTCTCATGTGGAAGTAGATGTAGTCCTAGGCTCCAAGGCTTGATGAGGTGTTTCAATTGGAAATGATTTTCCTTTGTACAAACCTCTCCATTGGTTGGATCTAGGTGTCAAACATATTGGATAAGAGAATTAGGGCACTGACAATGATATGAAATCTTAACAGGAGGAATGTGAGTCCCCAGTTTCATCCCACAAAGGAAGTTGTGAGCTAATGAAGGGATCCATATGGCTTAGATGAGGGAACAAGAATTAACTTAAATTTAGGGATCTTGTGTGGTTAGGTCTATCTTGTTAATGAGCCTGTTCTCATTTGAACAGTTTGTTATATCAGCAAACAATCATCTTCTCAAAAATCATTTGTTTATTGGTACAGAATGTCAAATAGTAGAAGTGTTGATTTACAATAAGTTTGGATTTGGAATTAGACATGTATGGACCAGCCGAATTGCCAAATACAATTGTGTTATGTTACACGAACTTGGATATAAGTATCTGATACAGGCATTGATCTAGTAGTTCGACGCGACTGTTTCCTAAAGTTTTTAGCAATCAACAGACATTGTGGTATTATTCTCGAAATGTTAATGTCAAAGTGCCTAACACGGGGACGTAGTGGGGTAGATGCCTAGGTAATAGCTTTGTTACAATTGATAGAAACACACTAGTATCATCCTGATCAATCAGAATAGTTCTTGTCATCAAAACTTGACTCGAGTGCTTACTAATGGGAAGACACCAGGAATTTACCAAAATCTGCCAGGATTTATAGAATAGGAATCAGTTGTGATACACAGAATCAGTGTCATAATAGTTAAGAAAATTATTTGGTCCATTAGAAGATTGTGAGGGTTATGGGATTTTAACTGGTTGACCAAGATCAAACCATCTGAAGATGCTCCAGAAGTAAAACTGTCCAAACATAATTGGTATCAGGCAAACACATAGATTACACTAACAGAAAATACATCATAAAAGAAAAGAGAAGTACACAGTTCAAAAAAATTCTTAAACCTTCAATGTTTTTCCAACATTTACTTACACATGTGTAACTCTCTTAGTATTAGAATCACATGTTACACCTTTCCAACTACAAGGATCAGGATCTTCTTGTCTCCAATCGAGAAAAACATCATCTGAACCAACAATAGCTGTCTTGATGCTAAGCAAAACCTCACCTGTAAAAGATTTTCAGCTCCAACAATTAGGTTAAGTAAGAGAAGCAAAGTGTGGCAGTATAAAAAAACCACCCCGTACCATCTGGAGTTATTGTATTGCTCATACTCATGCAAACTAGAGTTGTCATAACACAGAGAAGCAACTGATATTTCATTGGAAATTGGCCCATCGAAGTGCTCATTAAGCATAATGAGCCTACATCAAACTATAAGTTCCTCATCTGCTCCATGAAGAACACAACTGCATTTGATGATCAAAAAAATAATCAACAAAACTACAGATAACTGCAGAGAAAAAGCAAGAAAATGCATTAAGAATAATCACAAACAACATTATCAAGAACCTTGATGGATGAACAAGCAAATAAATACTAGACTCATCAATTTGCTACTGAATAAAAAGAACATAAACGGATTATTTCACCCCTTTTCTAAAAAATGAAGTAAAGGTCTCCAACAATGTGTACTTGCCATCTACAGATATCAGGCTAACAACGGAATCAAACCAATAATCCGAAAAAGAGGCCTTTTGTGAATTGTCCAATAAATCAAGTTGACAATAAATAAGTTCCTCAAAAAGAAATTCACATTGAGAAAGAAATCTATGATCTTCAACTTCAATCAGGTAACTAAACATCTATAAGCAAATTTGGCATGAGAAGAATCACTGCTGGGATCAAAAAGAGAATAGATAGTCTTCAGAATTTAAATCATTGAATCAGAATTAAATCTATTTAGAATTATCCATGGTTATTTGCCCAAAATTAAAATCTATTTAAAAATAAAAATAAATACAATAAAATAAGCTGAAATGAGGACTTTAACTTGGAAGGTTAAGCAACAGAATCATATAGTGCAAATGAAATTTGCATAGGTTGTATGCCATTAGTATTTTGCATTGCCAGTTATAAATTATCTGACATTTTAGAAAAATAAAATCTAATAATTTGCTTATAGAATCACACTGATCAGCACATAATTTTTATCGTTATCAATGTTCATAAGGTTCAACCATCGATTACCAAAAAAAAAAAAGGTTCAACCATCAGCACACAGAAAGAATCTGTTTTAAGCAAGACTGTTAGCATCCCTTTTCTGCTGCTAGATGAGACAAATTAATCTAGTGTACAATGGAGAATATATTTTCCTGATCTTGAAACTCTTGATTGATAAAATCAATATAAATATTAGTATTATAAATCAAAACACTTTCGTATAATCGTAGAAAAAATTAACAAAAATAATAAAATTAAAATTATTACATATCAACAATTCTAAAATATTATGATTTAATCATATTAATAATATTGTATTTTTTAGATAATTAAAAAATAAATCAATTAAAAATATATTATAAATAATAATACCAAAGAATAATATGACATACAAATACCAAAGAGTGAATAACAGTATTAATCTTACTATTAAAAATATTTGGATATATAATAATATAAATAAAAATGTAACAAGATATTATGAAACTTAGCTTGTTATAAACAAACACAACTTTATGACTGAAGACTTGTTTGGAAAATTTGTTAGTTGATCACTAGAGATGCCAAATTATGTGACAATTTCATTGTATAATACCATTCTCTATGACAAAGTGGCAATCAATCTCTATGGTATTTTCTCATGGAATTGTGGCTATAGGCATGGCAGCTTAACTGTAACAGTATAGATTCATGGCTCCCAAATAAGCCCACATGTATGGTAGTCTATTGCTTATGATAGTCTACTGCTTAGTCTTATTAAAAATCAAATTACTTCTCATGTGAATCTTATGTCCATAGGGAAACTTACTCATCAGCATCAATGTATCTCACAATCTGAAAATGACAGGAGACCTTTTCTTGAAGTATTCTTTAATTACAAAAGAACTATAACATTGAGCCTAAAGAAACTAATTGATAATGCTCATTGCTAGAGGAATTGTTTTCTACAGAATTTTCCAATATCCATATTAAATAATGGATATTTTCTATTGGAATTGTTTTTTCTATATGTCTATAATTAGATCTCATTAATTGTGCTTTCTCTAAATCACACTCAGTGTAGCCTACATTATCGAATAACTTGATCAATTGGCTACAAAACCCAACTTCCAACACCATAAACCCTATGCCTTCAGATTTCTATCTTTTTTTCAACATAATTAGTATATCCCTTCCAATGATAATTCTACAGAAACAAAAGTAGTATTGGACCGTCTTTGAAGGATTCATCTCTTATATTTCTAACAGAACCATATGAGAAAAAATAACATGAATTCGAGAAAATTGGCATACACAACACAAAATAATAATAATAATAATAATAATAATTACTTTACACTATCCTTGAGCTTCAGTTCTGTATCATTGGTTCATCAGAACTGGGCTAAGCAGACAAAATGAGATGGTCAGATCCTGAACACTCAATTTGTTTGTTTTTTTTTTTGATGGAAGTGTTCTAGCAATCCATATGAGACACCTACCCGATGTAGGATCAACTAGTAAGAATCACTAGTTAACGCCAGGAACAATCTCAAACCTGGATCGTTATAGAAAGTTAATATTCACTTTCCATAACGATCAGATGCAGCTTTTTTCCAGTAAAATTTTAGTAAAGATGAGGTAAAACGCCATACCATCATCAAGATCCGACAAAATTTCCAAAGTAACCTAATGCTTACTTATTTCTAAGCCAAATTCCACCCGGGGCTGGGAATCCGAAGCTCATGAGAGCATCGGGAGCCAGTATAGGTCGCTCGGAGATCCGTCGAAGATCTCGCCTGAGCAGCGAAAAGAGGGTAAATAGGTGGTCGCCTTGCGGCGATCCAAGCGCGACGAAGACGGCGATCTTTCCGAGGCTGCCGCCGCAGGGGCCGAATCCCGGACACAGCCAATGTCGGCGGGAGAGGGAGAGAGAGAGAGAGCTGAGTGAGTGTGGGATGGGCGGTATTATTCTGGAACTTTATTGAAAAAAACAAAAACCTACGGAAAATGGAAGAAATTGGGGCGAGCGGACGGTGGATTTGTTCCCGCATGTGTTTTTTACATGCGGAATGATGATCACGGCCGCCCGTCTTTCGGGAAGTGATATAATTGGGGGGAAATAAATAAGGAAAAGAAAGGGAAATAACAGTTGGCTTCGGCCTTGATGCAACTGGACTTTGTCTTGGCCGACTTCGCATAATTTGTCTGAGAGTTAATTTTTAAAAATATTTTTATTAAAAAAATATAATTAATTTAATAAAATAATACATATGAGAGTATAAAAGGAGATCAAATTTAATGAGGCACGGGATCTAGACAACTACCAAGAAAACAATGTAAACTGTTGCAAAGAGATAAGCTTCGATATGAAATAATAGTTAGCCCAGGGCGCAGATGGTTTATACAACGAAATGATCACAAATAATTTCGGGATCGATTCGAGATCGATTTTAAGTGAGGGTAGAATATCCTATTAGTTATCTCATCTCTTTTGTATATATTACTATTACGGAGTGAAGCTCCCATAATTTATCCTTCTAATAAGATGAAGTCATTCTGGAGGAACGTAATGATTTCATCTTTTGTTACATATATGAAACAATAATTATCCCGGGTAAGATGTCGTTGTTAGGTCTTTCAACGATAAATCAAACATCTGGAATTCAAAACTCAGCTACAATTTATTATGAAGGATTTTTTCTTTAATGGAAACCGGACCCGAGAATATTGGCTGTCAGGATGAGCCTCTATGTGCGCTTCCTTAATTTATTTTGGTGGCCGATGATAAACCTTCGTGAGATCGGGTCGATCATCCTAGGATTAGTCGAACCGAAGACTTAGATAACTAGTGTCAATTATATATATATATATATATATAGGGGTTTGATAGTCTACACACCTTATCTTGCACACACAACCATGTGCACCTGCTGAGGTGGCATAATCCTGATCACTGATCATATCACACATATTTTAATCAATGATGTGCAGGTGGCCACCTCAGCAGGTGTTCATGGTTGTGCAGGATAAGGTGTGCAGGCTAACAGAACTCTATATATATATATGAAATAATAATTGGTGCAACGGTAAGATGTGGTCGACCGCAGCTCCTGCCCTTAGCTATCCGCGACTGTCCATGGCTATTGATTGTTGATTTCGTCTATGGCCTTGCCCGGCCG
>JBBUKS010000059.1:4494769-4512569 GCA_038050645.1 Hedychium gardnerianum | reverse complement strand
AACAAAATCATGAGGGCTTAGGCCCAAAGTGGACAATATCATACCATTGTGGAGATATCTAAATTCTTTCGGTCCTATATGTGCCTCCCCATTTTGCTTGCGGGAGGGTGTTAAGGGATATACTTCTCGTGATTTTAGGGATTCCGGATCAAATTTACAATCTTCTTCAAATCCTTAAGGATCATATCTAATCCCGCATATTAAGAATTTGTATTTATCTGTATTTATTATGATCCCACAAATTAAGGATCTTTACTTACCATTGTTTCTCTTTAAATAGTATATCAACAATTGTGGTTATACGCGAAGAAGTAATACAATATATTTCTCTTTCTACTATTTGCTTTCTTCTCATCTCGGTGGTGGAGAGTAGGGAGGAGGAAGGTGAAATATAGATCGGAATTGTGCTGTGTAAGCTTGATGTTCCTGCCTTCGTCTTAGGATGAGTCACCAGTGAGCTGTTTTCGATGTTGTCTGAGTCGTGGACCCAGAAGGGTTGATCACCGGGAGAGCTCCTGAAGTTGGAAAAAAGAAAGAGCTAAAGAGTGTTAGAGAAGTCAGGAGTGTCCTGGCTCAGCTACTCCGACGCTCAAGTCAGTCTCCGGCGGGGGAGAGTAAAGATAAATAGTAATGAGCGGTGTATAATGTGTGCGCGTGAGTGAGTGGCTCGTGTATACAGACTCCTTTTATAATATTACTGAGAGGGTATTCTCTCTTATTAATTGGACGCCATGTCTAGTAAGGAAAATGTCATATCTATATATCATTGCAGTATCTCTGTCGTATTATACTGTTGCATCACCCATGTTTTATATTTATTAATCGTGTGAAGTCATGCTATGTCAACCATACTGCTCTACATGTTCTGGCCATGTGCTACCTAAGTGGTATTGAGATAGTTGGGCTCAAGGCTTGGTCCTTTAGGTAGAGGAGCTAAGCCGCCGATCGTTGGGACCGATCGGAGAGGAGTTGAGGGACCAATCGGAAAAGAGCTGAGCGGTCGGTTGGTTGGTGAGACCAACCGGAGAGGAGTTGAGCGGCTGGTCAGTGGGACCGATCGGAGAAGGGCTAAGCGAACGGTCGATGGAACCAACATGAGAGGAGTTGAGCGGCCGATCGGTGGGACCGATCGGAGAGGTACTAAATGAGGACCTGCCAGGTGTCAGGTGAGACCGATAGGAGAGGTGCTAAATGAGGACCTGCCAGGTGTCAGGTGAGCTGATCGAGTGGAGATCTACCGAGTGTCAGGTGAGTTGAATGTAGAGGGTTAAGTGTCAAAGGTCCCTTTTGACTTCCATCCTAACTTGACTTTTGATCAAACAGTGAGGAAAAACTTCACCACGTGTAAGCTTCTTTCATTCCCCGTATCACTTGAGATGGAGGAGTTTGAGAAGCAATTCAAAAGTGGACTCAGCTGCTTGTTCTAAGCTCTCAAAACAGAGTAAAGAACAATGTAATTGCTCTTTATGTTTCTGATCCTCAAGTTCATTTCCAATAGGAACTTCCTTCCCACAGGATCTATATCATCTCTCCTTTTGCAATTTTTTTCCTACTAATAAATGATTTAAAGAACTTTATTTGTCTCTCCCTTTCAATGCTTAATCTAAATAAATAACATAATAATTAAATTAGATCGAGGATGAATGGTGCTAAATACTTAAATTGTATGCTGACCTTTTACCTTTCCTGGTGGTGGTTAATACCTGATATGCCTTTCAGTAAAGAGTTTTGAACTTTGATAATTATTTCAATACATATTTTTTGGAATTCAAAATTTTAAAAGATTATTATTATGAGCTAATTTAATGATCTCTGTCATTGATCTCCAATTCAGCTTACATCATCAGAGTTATCAGGCTGTAAGAGCTTTCTTTTGGACTATGATTTTGTTGGTTTCTCCATAAAGTCTCTCCAATTGACTGAATTGTTTTCCATGCTTTGTTCTGTGTTCTGTCTGACTTAATTAAATTCAACTGAATAGGTTCTTTTAGTTCAATTAGCTACCTTTATTTAATTTTGTAATTTAAATTAAATAAAAAAAATTGGCCCCGCAAACTCTATAAACTATGATTCCACGTAATTATTATAGCACCTAGCCAACAAAGACTCTGTTGAACCATTTGCCACATCATTTTTCTTGTACCCAAGCTTGAAATTTCTATGGTTTAGTGTAATATAATCATCAACAATTGGGTGTTTTATCATGCTAAATAGTTATATGAGTTGGATAATCTCTTTTGGGCACACTTTAATTTGCTCTTTCGAAACAACAATTAGGTGCTTTAATCTTCCTTAATATGAGTATGAGTTGGATATTCTCCTTGGGCACTTCAATTTACTCTTTTTCACCACTGCTGCATGGGATACAATTGAACAAATCCATTCACTCAGGACTTTTGTCATCTTGTCTCATTCGTTTACAATTGTTTCACCACTGTAATTGGTAGTAATTTACAATGACATTATTATGTGTACTAAACATTTCAATTGCTAATCTTGTAATTGGTTGTTGGCCTGTATAATAATTCATATTATCAAAGATTCATATACTGTCAAAGAACTAATTTGCACTGAGAGAAACTCCATATACTAAAACGAGGGAAATTAATATTGAAGCCGATCTCTCCACTAACATGGCATTTAAATCTACCTTTGAGATAGATCGAGGCTTTGGTGATCCATTGGTGACATATAGTAGTGAGGCTTAGATACCTGAAGAAATGGTAGGCTTCGGCAGATGTCTTTTTATGAGCTGACAATCGTGATCTCTCTTGATCATGGCTCTTTGTGTTGAAGGAACACAATCTACAAGCGTCGCACTTTGTTCATGCTTTGGCTGATGTCAAATTGTATATTTATATAATAATAATGCCTTTACACTGAGAGATTGTATGCTTATATTCCTCCTTTTCATTCAACATTCTTTTGGTCAATTTGTGGATTCACTATGCAAATCATTTTACTCAATAAATATGATCATCTTTTTTTCCTGCAGGTTACTGACAAATGAATCAGTTTAACCGAACCGTGGATCGATGATCGAGCAAATGGAGATGACCATGCAAATGCTAATTCTTAGCTTGGTTTCACTTCAATAAACCTTCTTCGTGTTCTCACAAGGAAGCTCATGCATGCATTTGAATAGGCATTGTGAGGTCCAAGATCACCTGATTCGAGTAATAGCAATCCCATACCAAGAATCGAGGATGACGCTGGAGGAGACGCTACTTGTCCTCCTCATTTGCCTTATATCTTGCACAACAGACAAGATGATCCAAGTAGTTTTTAATCACTTCTACCTAGAAATTAAGATGTCCTCAAATCTATTGTAGCTCTGGGGATAATTCTATAGTTTCTAATGTAAATATTACTTCTGTTTTTTATATGCCAGTTCAGGGAAGATGATCTTGAATATGAAAGTTTTATTTTGTTTTCTATGGCTATTTGGTTAATATTAAGAATAACTGATATCTTAGTTGTTTCCACTGAAAAACAAAGTCCCATTCTTCGATTGCTCATATACTGATTTTATCAAAATTTTGGATGGAATTTTCTGAATGATTATGCGAGTTTTTCTTTTCTTTTCTTTTCTTGTCTTCTGTGGTTTAAGTTCATTGCGTCCTTCATCCAAGCATTTGTTTATCAAAGCCAACTTTTGGCAAGTCTGTTTGGTCCTACCAAAACAAAACCTTATCGTACGAAGTTTGACAGAGTTCTTCACATGTCTTAATGGAATTCTAGAACTAGCGAGACGCAATTATTTATCTTAGTGTGTCATGCAATAGGTCCTGCCAGTACTCTTAGTCTTGCAATAGGACATAATGTTATTTATGTAGCTTCCAAACAGTTGGAAGATCTTACCAAATGTGTTTGGATACAAAATTGTTTGAATTCTCGTGAAGAGTCACTAATTATTTCTTGGTGGGAATTGAAATTTTTATCAAAAAAGGACTAGCAGTAGCAGTGCAGGGTTTCTTATTGGTTTCAGTGAGTCAGAAGTGACTTGTTTGGTTGCCATTATGAAGCTCTTCCGTGTCTTCCAACTCATCCTTCAAAATCCTGTCAATGCCCAATCATATCAAGGCGTGGGCGGGGCTGAAGTTCTAATCACCATAATCTCATCTGCCTCCACACAACTGTGTCTTTGACCCACCAATCTCAGCTACTGTCGCCCAAGTGCGAGGGGGTGCCACTTCTGTCGATTGCTAGCTATAAAGCTCTCAACCTCAGAGCCAACCAATTGTGATTTGTGAGTGAGATCTCAAATCCCAACAGAGCAAACCACAACCAGAAGCTTATTGAAGACTTGCCATCTCTTCTTTCTTCCTTCTACGAGACTACAACCGAGAAGAGAATGCCAATGGCAAAGAGGGAGAAGAAGCTGCAGTGCCCAACTTTCGCCCGCCGATGCCGGTTGTTAGTGAAAGAACAGAGGGCGAAATTTTACATTCTTCGGAGATGCATTATGATGCTAATTTGCTGGAGTGAAAGTGAAGATCTTTGATATGTGCTCATTTATGTATAGAGTGAAGAGATGAGATATATCTGTAGATGGGGTTAGTACTTGGTATATGTAGATACACTTTAGCTCTGAAATTTGGGTCTCCGGAAGCCACACAGCTCGTGTATATCATGAAACATAATCATTGAAGGAATATGTTGTTCGTTTTGCTTTTCTGATATGGTTTCATTGTTTTTTTTTTACTCGTCTGCTTTAAAGTCAACTTCAGCTTGCATGATCTTATTGATAGAGAGGTCATACATTATTTTTGTAGCTTACTTTCTTACTCTCTTTTCTTTTATGCTAAGAAGCATACATAGACGTATTTGATAGTTAATATTTGCAGATAAACCTTTATCCCTTGAAAATCATGGTTCCTCGAAGTTTACAGCTTGTTTATATCATGAAGCAGATTAAACTAAGGAATATGGTGCCTGATGCTTCTGTTGTGCAGATCAACTACTTTTTGATGATACTCCTTAATTTCTGCTGTTTTGTCTTTGATTAACGAACAAACTTTTTTGCTTTCACTTCTCTGTTATTCTTGACGACAACTCAGTAACTCTCACTGCATTTGTGTTCAAGAGAAGATTGAAGATTGAAGATTGTGGTGTTCTTTAATGCAAAGTTGGAAACTCTTTCTTCATGCTAAATATGAGGTTTGAAGCACAGATAGTGATGCTTACCAAAGGTAAAACCAAGTTTCTAGAATGAAAATAGTTAAATCACTAATTTTCATACTGTTTTTTTTTTCTTAATCTTCTTGTTCAAAACACCCTTCCCTTTATGCATGACTGACAGTCAATATCCAAAATAAATGACAAGAACTGCACCTCTGAGGATCTGTACAGATCGAACTGGACATCGTTAGTCTTAAGCCTAGCTTCGGCAGTCCAGCATAGATTTTTATTTTTCACCTTTTAAACCACCTCTTCAATTCTATTAATTATATCTCAGGGGCTGATAAGCGTTGGAAGAGGAGGAAAAGAAAGCTAATGTTCAATCATTGTTAGTGCTTTATCACCAATACTTTTTTTTTCTCTCTTTTTACTTTATTTCTATGCAGATGCAGTCAGTCAATATATAGACAGTTTAATGCAATACTCTTGTAAAATATAAAAACAGCTTTATTGTGAATGATTCAATCACCATTTATTAAATCGCTGCCAATGGTGTGAATCATTGGCACGAGGATAGAAGAAGGATAGTGATTGCAAATCATTCCCAACAAAACTATTTTCAATTAACAATTTTCAATTTCATAACAAAAGTATCCTCGTATCTTCTAATCAATACCGAGATTAATTATGGGAAGATTAACAAATTTGCTCTCATGGAATCATCAAGTGGTTTAATATAGCATGTTTAATTATTTAAACGCCAAGCATCAAGAATGTCATTCTTTATTTTTTATAAAAATTGTCGGTCGAACTTTTACACTTGAAAGTAGCTAGTCAAGTGATAATTCTTTAGAGATCAATGACTGATATTATTGCATTTTCAATCTTGAGCTACATTATTGACAATTATAAACAAGGTCATCAAATCACAACTTACAAGTTAGAGACGGTAGAGCAGTACTAGAAAGCTCATCCTGAGAATTAAGAAAGGGACGACGAAGCTGTCTGCATGGAAATTTCTCTGTGCGATGGAAACGCGAGACGTACAGGAGGAAGTGGGAGTGGGAAGCCGACAGCAGGAATCATTGAAATAGTGAGAGCGGCCTATCGGCACACATAATCACGATGGGCTGGCTACTCGATCAACAACGATCATATCTCAAATTTGTTTTTCCTTTTCGAAACGAAAGATTCTCTCTTCCGTCAATTATGGGTGGGTCTTCGTTAATTCATCATGAAATTTAATACGTGCATCATTCGAAGCAAAGAATATTTTTCAGGACGCATTGCTTTCCTTCTTCAGGGCCGAAAGGGAGACATCGAGTGCCATTCCACGTGCAGACGACAGGTGAATCGGGTACAGCATGTGGAGATGAGGACGATCGAGGTTGCACCAATTAAGGGAGAAGGGTGGCCGAGTGCCTGTTGCAGGAGATGAGGAGTCCCGGTGCAATTAATTGCTCCACTGTTTCACGCGTCGGAGTAGTACTACAACAGCTCCAGAGATGTGAAAGGGTCGAAAATGGCATAGGCATGCAAATTGCAAAGCGGGAGGGGAGAGTGGTGATCAATTCAGTTCAGCTCAGCTCAGCTCAGCTGCATGGACTGGGCATGGCATCAGCCGTCGTCAGGCTCATGCTTTCCTCTGATGTTTCTCTTTCATGCAAGTCGAGAGCAACATGGTGGGGGGAAATGGCAGGATCAGGATAGCAGATGCACGTGTGGGGTGGGGTCGCCATGAATAAGACTCGCGTCGAGATGTCAGAGTCGATTGAAAATTTTCGACCGATTTTTATGGATCGATTTGCTGACCTTAGAAAATTCGAATCTGTATGGGTGCGTTTTGCTTTGGCCTACAAACACGTCGGACCATGATGACACTGGCAGTTGAGCATGTTGTTGAGAATTTTGATGACTAATTTTTAAGCCCATAATCTAAGTCAACTGCATCATTAAGTTTTACTTTGAACACTGTGTTTACTCTCTGGGAACTCGAAGTCATTTTATTTGTTTACTTGTTTAAATTTTAGAAATTAAGTTTCCGATTGTTGATTTCATGGAAGTGATTTGGAGTGCATGATTACAGGTGGCTTCGGCAAGAGCGACGCCCAAAGCCAGTGGTAGGTGAGTTTCACGGGTGAACAGACGAGCAAAGGAAGACGAAGAGGATCCGTTCATTTTTTTTTTCTTTCTCCTCTTTCTACTTTAAAGTAAAGATAAAAAAATACTGAAAGATAAAAAATAAAAATAAAAGATAAAAGATACTGAAAGGACAATGATATTTGTCTTCTCTTTTGGAGTAAAGACAATTTAATTTAAGAAATTTATATAATTGAAGTCGTCATCTTTGGGAGAGCGGGAAAAACAGCAAGAGGAAAAAATAAAAGGGGAAAGAAAATTAATCATTCATTTTTTCCCGTTAAATATGAAGTTCAATGGATTGGATAATAAAACAAAAGTTAGAAGACATGCTTTCTTTCTTTGCGCCGACGAGTTGAGCTTATTATCTGAGCTGCTTCAATATGATTAATTTTCTTTTTTTTAAAAAAAAAAAAATCTTTTTAATTTGGTTTTCCATTCTCTAAAAAATTTCAACCTTCACTGATCATCACCTTCGTACAAAAGTGGGATGAGAGGGAGACAGCTGTTGCGAGGTTTAGTTCCTCTCGTCGGGCCTTCAATCTTGTGTCTTTTATTTATAAAGTGGGTCGACGATGACAGGCGTATCAGTAGATGTCACATCGCCCGTGGATTTGCTCCTCCTTCCTCCCTCTTCCCCTGCTCTCTCTGTACTCTCAACTTTATTTTTTATCTGTTCTTCAGCCATGCGGCATGGCCCTCACGCGTGCACATTTGTTTTCCTCTCCGCCATGTGCGTTGTCACACTGACCTTGCCAGGCACGGCAGAAGCCCTGCGCAGGTATTAGGTGGGGCTTTGACTACGGTTAGTGAGAGAGAACCCACGCAACAAGATGAAGTGAAGAAAACAAATTGCATGTGTTCGTGGAATTAACTCGACTTGCTTTTCCGAGAACCGTCTGTTGGGTTTACTCGAGAGGAATAATAAAAAAATAATAATAATAATTAATCAATAATATTAAATTTAAATCGATGAATTCAATTTTATATATTAAAGATTTTTTTTTACAATATAATTTAAATTTTAAATTTTTTAATTATCTATTAAAAAATTTAATCATTACATCATTATACCAAGGATTACTTAATAAAAATAACAATAATACAAAGTGGTAGAAGGTTTACAAAAAAATATCCTCATCAGCAATGACACATCAGCTCCGCTAGACCATCTAATAACAACGATTCAACCCGCAACCGCAATTGGACTTAAGGATTAAATCCGTATGAGTAAAATTAAACCGATTAAATTTATATAAATGGGTTTAATCTTCATGAGATATATTTATACTTTATTAACCCATATAATTAATTATCATTAAAAAAACAAACTCTAATTAAATAATCTAATACTTTATATGCATATAAAAAAAGATTTGGATTAATAAATATAAATTAAGTATGTAAATTTATTAACCCGGTTCATTAATATTAATAACCGTTAATGATGAATAAATTTGTATATAGATGATTCCTATAGGATAAGCTTGATATATAAGGGAGAAGTCCCCACGGGATGAGCTGTTGGCTAGGGCTGGGTCGGTACGGTATACCGATACCGAATTCTTATACCGTATACCGTACCGAAAAATTCGGTATAAAAAAATTTATACCGTTATTGTACCGAAAATTCGGTATACCGAAATTCGGTATACCGAATTTTCGGTATGATACGAGTTTCATACCGAAAATTTCGGTATACCGAAATTTGATACGGTATACAATCTATATCGAAAATATTTATCCTAAAATTTTTGAACGCTCCACGTATAGAGAATAAAAGGACTGATAGACTAAGGAGATTTACAAGTTGTCAATATCCGGAGAAGAAGTATAATGTTACAAGAAAAAGTTGCAACGAAAATACATATTCAGAGTACACAAGAATTATCACTATTTTACTTGAGTAGTGCATGAATTATTGCAAGGAATAAATGCAACCATAGTATCAAAAAGAACCAACAATAGCTATAAGTGCATCATTATACCGGTGCAAGAAATTTATGCATTTTTAAAATTTAAAAGTTAAAACAGATTGCTTTTCATTTATTCGAAATAAAACTACAAGAGTACTATGGGCCAATGGAGAATGAGATTGGGAATGGAGAAATTATTTAAAAAATAAAATCTATTAAACCTTAAAACTCAAATTGAAAAAATAAATAATTTATAAAATAATTTATTCAGTATTTCGGTATATACCGAAATATCGAAAAATAATCATTTTTATACCGATACCGATACCGAAAATTTCGGTACGATATTATACCGTACCGAAAATTTCGATATACCGAAAATTTCGATATGAACGATATATATTGATATGATATTTACGGTATACCGAAATTTTCGATATTTTTCCCACCCCTACAAGAGGCACCGAGGCGGTCGAAGCTCTCTCGAAATTCACGAACTTTTAGTCTCCGAAGCGGTTCTCAACCGCTCGATCGAGGATTGACGGTCAATGAGGAGCCGATCGCTGCCTGAATCAGCCGCCAGTTACTTGTCCAACCCCTCACCCTGCAAAATATATTTGGTTTCATAAAATAAAAGGAAACCAAATATAATTATTTTAAAATTATATATAATGTAAATTATACGGAGTGTAAATATATTGTTTTTTAAAATTATGAAAAATAAGTGAAAAATATATATGTTTTTTAAAAATAAATAAATAGAAATAAGATACACAAGAATATAAAATCAATAGATATGGAAAGATATAGAAGAGTGTAAATTTTGTCATGATGTATTTAAAAAATAATAATAATAATAAATACTAAAAAGAGTGCCTTTTTTCCAAACAAAAGATTCTCAATATTCAATTGGCTCTAATATTATTTCTAATATTATTTGGTATTGTTTAATATTATTATCTTTCTTTTAAATCTTAAGTTGGTCGGACGTAGTAATTATGATTTTATAATTATTATATATATATTTAATTTATTTATTATTAGTAGAAATTTATATTATAATAATTATGATTTTATAACTACTACAACGTGAGCAGTAAAAATGTATATTGTAATAAATACGAAATCACAATTGCTACTGTAAGATCGAGTGAATCAAGTAGAGAGGGGTGAATAGCTTGTAAATAAAAATTAATTCTTTTGCTAACTTACTTTAACAAAAACACACACATTAATTAAACATAAATAAGCAGCATAAATAAAAGTAAGAGACTCGAGATTTTACTTGGTTACAACCGAGGAGGTTGTTAATCCAAGACAAGTGGAAACACTAAAAGACTCCTTCGGGCGGAGTAACCTTTTATCGACATTTAAAGCTCCGACGATTACAAATACGAATTGGAAATTACAATACTCAGTGTGTTTGTTATTTAAAAACTAGAGGGTACAACCTCTATTTATAGCAAAATGATCGAGACGACCGTTTTACAGACGTGACAGTCATGGGGGGCGCCTTCATTGTTTGGGAGCGCCTCCAATGGATCAAAATTGATCCATTCAGCAACGATTTGCTGATTTGACAGTGTTGGGGGCGCCTCAATTGACCTGACGTGGCTTCCAGTCTTCTATCCACTGCAATGACTGCATTTAGGCGGTTGAGGCACCTCTAATCATTGAGGGTGCCTCTGTTCTCAGGCGGATGAGGCGCCTCCATTCGATGGGGGTGTCTCTAGTGTCTGGAGGGTGAGACACTTCTAGCTGCTCCAGGGCGCCTCCATTCCTTCTGATCGCGTGGGTGATCTCTGGTCGTCCGAAATTGAGCTCACCCAAACTCAACTTTGACCTTCTCCTCGAGCAGGCTTCCTCCCCGACTTCTCGTCCTTCAGACCGCATCCTTCTCGCCTCGCGTTCCTCGGACCGCGTTCTTCTCGCTCCACTGATGTACTCTTCCACAGCTTCTCATCCCTCAGATGCACCGAGCCCGTCAACTTGCTTCTCTTGCCATCCTTCTCGTCCGCTGTGTCTTCCGCTCGACTTCTTGTGTTCCTAAGTTCCTGCACACTTCGATACAAGGATTAAACCACATAAAATCTAACCTAACTTAGTTGATCACATCAAAACCACCTCGGGGGACTTACAATCTCCCATTTTTGATGTGCATCAACCCAAGTTAAAGTTAGGATAAACCAAACATAAAGTTATAAGGTTAACTAAATTAACAAAAAATATTGCTAAATCTGCAATAATCTCCTCCTTAACTTAACCCATAGTTCTCTCCTTTGATCACATAAAAAAATAGAAAAAATACTTAATAAAAGGAAAAAAATGTGAAAAAATTTAATTAAGGAGGTATATACGAGATAGACATCTGTGTATTTTTACTACAATTATTTCTAAGAAAATATTTTTTTTAACAATTAAACCGCAATTTTCTCAAAAATAATTTGAAAATAATTTTTAAGTTTAGAAAAATATTGAAATTTTTTGTCGATGTTTAGAATTACTAATCTCATTATAAAAAAAAAATCACAAGAAAAATACTTTTTCTTATAGAGGAGAATATTTTTCTTTAGTGAATCGAAGAATTTTTTTAAGATAATAAATTAAAAATAAGATTTGTTGGCGAAAAATAAACCAAAATTTTCTTAACATTTAAACTTTTACGGTTATTCGAAGAAGAATAAAAAAATTCAAAAATAAGTCTCCAAAAAATTTTAATTTTAAAATTTTAATTTTTGTTAAAAAATTCATAAAAATTTATGCAACAGTCAAACAATTTCAAATTTTTTACTAGTAACAGAAAACATGAAATTCTATCAATCAAAAATATAACATGAAAATTAATCAAACAGAAAGATGACGGAGATAATTTTACAAACAAAATATTAATAATTTCAACCATTTTATTTTATTTTCTAGCATGCATAAAAAGATAATATAATAAGTTAGAACAGATTTTGGAACCCAAAATAAATTTCTACCTACTGGATTAATCAAGTATTTTCTAAAAATATTATAATGTGAAAATTTTCTAATTTAGCTCTTATGATTTCTAACATACCAATTAAGTCTGCCATAATTTCTAAAATGTTAAAGTTGATTTGAACTTGAGCATGCGAAAGTCTTTGTCAATATTTCTATTTGTTCTTTTAAATTAGCATTTTTAATTATGAGTTTATCAAATTCTGGGAGTGGACATGCATTTACTAATTTAATTCTTAATTCAATATTATCCTTTTTTTGATGCAATATACTTGATCCTTAATTTACACAAAGATCTAGACAAAAGTTCAATATTGTCGTACAGTTGTTTAGGAGGAAGCTTACGTACCTCACTTACCATGTCAGATTCGTAGTTAGATGCTCCTCCTTCGCTGCTGCTTTCTTCGAAAGTACCTCCTCCTTCATCGATGCTTTCCTCTTGGTGACTAGCCATTAGTGCTAGTCCAACATATTACTCAACCTCGGATTCTTTTGAGGACAAGTCATCCCGCGTAGCTTTGAGGTTCTGATGCTTGACTCTTCTAGATCCTTTCTCTTTTTCTTTATTTTTCACCTTGGGGCAGTTGTCCTTGATATGTCCTTCTTCGTTGCAGTTGTAGCACCTTACTTTTCTTTTCCCCGTAGAAGCTTCTTGGCCTGTGACTTATTAAAATTGTTAGTTTTAAAAAGCTTATTGAACTTCCTTACCATATAAGCTTCTTCTTCTTTGTCAATTGAAGATTCTGAGTTTGGTTCGTTCTTCTTGGCTTTTAGGTTAAGTTCTGATTCAAAATGTCCTTCTCTTTTCGACCTGCACATCTAGATTCGTGAAGCTCCAAAATTAAAAATAAATCATCTAATGCACTTACCTCCAGATTCTTAGAGATGTAATAAGAATCAATAATTGAAGACCATGTCAAGATTCTTGAAAATGCATTTAAGGTAAAACGTAGGGAGTCTTAATTAGTTACCATTTCTCCAAGATTCGTGAGCCCGATTATGAGCTCCTTGATCCTTGAATGCAAATGGGCAACTGACTCACCTTTCTCCAATTTGAGGTTGCTAAGTTTGTTTCGGAGCACATCTCGTTTAGCCAACTTGGTCTCCGATGTTTCTTCATGCAGCTCTAGAAATTTTTCCCAGAGTTCTTTGGCAGAGTCATAGGCGCCAATCCGGTTGACTTCTTGAGGCGGTAGAACGCTTAGCAGATGAAACTTTGCTTTGGCGTTTGCCACAAAGTCAGTCTGTTGCTTCTTGTTCTATAGGTGCTCTTCTTTTTCTTCTCCATTCTCATCTTTGGGTGCTTCAAAATCATATTTCATAATTAGCAAAATATCAAAATCAGTTTTAAAGTATACCTCTATTTTTCGCTTCCAAAGCGAGAACTTCCCCTCGAACTTAGGTGGGTGAATGCTTGATCCGGCCATTCCTCTTGATTTTATTGCTAGGTCAGCGACTAGTCCTTCCGAGTGAACCTTGCTCTGATACCAATTGTAGTATTGTGTGGACCGGCTAGAGAGGGGTGAATAGCCCTGCAAATCAAAGTTAACACTTTCTCTTACTTCTTACTAAGCAAGGACACACACTTTAGTTAAATAAAATAAATGACATAAAAATAACTAAGAGGCTCACAGATTTACTTGGTTACAACCTAGTTGGTTGTTAATCCAAGGCAATGAAACACACTAAGAATCTCCTTCGTGAAGGCGGAGTAGCCTCTTACAACTTTGAAAGCACTAGAGATGACTTATAGAAGATTTGGAAATTAAAAGCAAGTGTGTTGTCTAAAACAAGAGGACACAACATCTATTTATAGCAAAATGGTTGAGATGATCGTTTTGCTGACATGTCAGTCATGGGGGCGCCTCCATTGATTTGGAGAGCCTCCAATGGAACGAAACTGATCCATTGGTGATTTGGCAGCGATGGGGGCGCCTCCAAGCGTTGGGGGCGCCTCGGTAGACTTGACTTGACTTCCAGATCTCATCCGCTGCAACGAGTTCTTCGTGCGGTCGGGGCGCCTCCATTGCTCCGAGACGCCTCCATTCAAGTTGCGGGTGAGGCGCCTCCATTCATTTGGCGGTCGAGGTGCCTCCAGCTCACAGAGGCACCTCCATAGGCAGGCGCTCGGGGTGCCTTTATCTCAATCGAGGCGCCTCAAGCGCTTCTTCATCTAAGGCGCCTCCAAGACATAGAGACACCTCGGGTCTTCTCTGGTCAGCTTCCGAGTTGATCAGGCTCCGCTCACCTTGGGTGATTGTCCAGTTGTCCAGAGTTGAGCTCACCCGAACCCAACTCAGGTCTTTTCCTCGAGCCGGCTTCCTTCCCGGCTTCTCGTCACTCAGATCGCGTCCTTCTCGCTCCACCGTGTACTCTTCCACAGCTTCTCGTCCTTCGGATGTACCGAGTCCGTCGACTCGCTTCCCGTGCCATCCTTCTCGTCCGCTACGTCTTTCGTTCGACTTCTCGTGTTCCTAAGTTCCTGCACACTTAGACACAAGGATCAAACCACACATGACTTAACTTAACTCGGTTGATCACATCAAAACTACCTCGGGATACTTACAGAAATGACTTGGTTTTATGCAGCAGATGTTTATTATTGCTCGCCAGCAATATATCGTCTACGTATATAACAAGTATAACAAACTTGCTCCCACTGAACTTGACATGTATGCACTGATCAACGGGGTTCTCTTTAAATCCAAATGAGATAACCACTTGATCAAATTTTCGGTACCACTGACGGGACGCCTGTTTCAAACCATAAATGAATTTATTTAATCTACATACTAGGTGCTTTGAGCCCTCACACTCAAAGTTATCTGGTTGCACTATATATATAGACTCCTCAATGTTTCCATCGAGGAATGCAGTCTTTACGTCCATTTGATGTCACTCCAAATCATAATGAGCCACAAGTGTCATGATTACCCCAAGGGAGTCTTTCGTTGACACAGATGAGAAAGTCTCTTTGTAACTCTGAGTGAATCCCTTGGCAACAAGACGAGCCTTATACTTTTCGATATTACCCCTTGAATCTTGTTTGGTTTTAAATATCCATTAGTAACCAACGGGTTTCATATCTTCAGACAATTCGACAAGTTCCCAAACGTCATTGTCTGCCATAGACTTCAACTCTTCTTGCATGACATTAATTCACCTTTTAGGGTTAAAACATTATTTGATCTCTTGGAAATATGCAGGATCACTTTTCAACACTATGTCAAAATCATGCTCTTGGACATAAATATAATCACGAGAATTCGTGATTCTCCGTTCCCTTATGGATCGCCTTAAAGGCACTTAAGGAGGTTGAGGTATTTGCTCAGTAATCTGAGGCAGTATCTCAATCTCAGAAGGATTCTCAAATTGCATTAGAGATGACACAAGAATATCTTGGTTCACTACTCCCATTGAATGTGCAATATCCATAATGTAAGGTATGGTAACTATATCTGTATTTATTGCACTAGTAGTGATCATAGGAGGATTGTTAACACTTTCCTCAAAAGATACTTCCCTAACCTTAGTGCTCTCACCGTCTTCAATGAATTTGGCGTTTCCTGTTTCGAAGAAGGATCTATTAGAGGGATCATACAATTTATAATCCCTTGACTTATAACTTACAAAATTGCAGTTAACTGTTCTTGAGTCTAATTTCTTTTCGTTAGGCTTATAAGGCCTAGCCTCAGCTGGACAATCCCAGACGTGTAAATGCCTAATGCTAGACTTCCTACCTGTCTACATTTGAATGAGCTTTTAGTTACTGTCTTACTAGGTAATCTGTTAAGTAGGTAAACTATAATCTTGAGTGTCTTACTCCACAAAAACTCCAGTAAAGAAGTAAAAGTCATCATACTTCTTATTATATCTTTTAGGGTACGATTGCGTCTCTCAGTTACCCCATTCTGATTGGGAGTACCAGGCATGGTATACTGAGGCACAATCTCACACTCAGTAAGATATTTCGCAAAAGGTCCTGACGTTGTTCACCTGATCCATCACATCAACCGTAATATTCACCTCTACGGTCGGATCAGACGACTTTAATTTTCTTACCTAGTTAAAGATCAACTTCGACTTTGAAAATTTTAAACATGTTCAGAGATTGCGACTTTTCATGGATAAGGTACAGATAATCGAATTGAGAGTAGTCGTCTATGAAGCTGATAAAATATGTGTGTCTATTCCAAGATGCCTTAAGGAATGATCCACATATGTTCGTATGTATTAGCTCTAAAACATTACTACATCGGTTAGCCCTCTTATTCCTTTTGTTAGTTGTTTTCCCCTTAACAAAGTCTGACATGTCAAAAGAATCGAGAATTTCGTGTGAAATTAACCTTTCTAGGCGTTATTTAGATATATGTCCTAAACGTCTATGCTACAACATAGAAGAATTCTCGTTGATCAATTTGCGTTTCGTACTTATACTATGCATTATTAGGTTGTCAATCGTAGGAGTAAAGGTGTTCAATTTATAAAACTTATCAACCAAAGAATTATTGTCAATCACAACTGAATTAAAGAAAATACTAAACATTCCATTTCCAAATGAACAAGAATATCTTAATTTGTCCAAACAAGAAATTGAAATTAAGTTCCGTCTAAAAGACGGTACAATGAATGTATTTTCTAAATTCAAGTAGGCATTAGTTCCTAAACAAAGCATAAAAACACCAATCGACTCTACACTTTAGCCTTCTTTCCATTCCTCGTATAGATGTATCTTTCACCATTAAGCGGTAGTCGACTCCTGAGACAATCCTGCATAGTGACACTAATGTGAGTATTAGTACTAGAATGTATCTACCAAGTGTCAGTGGGTACAATTGCTAAATTGACTTATGAACTAACAAAATTGAGATATTTACCCTTCTATACACGTCAGTTGACGTATTTGGGGTAGTTTTTCTTCATATGACCTTTCTTCTTGCAAAAGAAACAAGTGGACTCCTTATCCTGTTTCTCCACTTGTTTCTTGTGCTCCTTATGACCATTACCCCCAGAATTTGCAGTTTGCTTTTCCTTTCCTTTATTGTTGATCCTCTTTCTCTTCTTGTCCGCACTTTGAGAACCAGATGCTAAGTGAGCACTCTGAGATGTCTCAATCTTTAGTCTCCTCTCTTCTTGCACGCATTGAGCAATAAGTTCATTCGATGTCCACTTTTTCCTTTTGAGTATTATATAAAATCTTAAAATGTGTGAACCGTGCAGGCAGAGACATCAAGACGAAATGTACTAACATGCCCTCAGACATATCAAGTTTTAGTACTTTCAGACTTGTCGCTATATTGGACATCTCTATAATGTATTCTCTTATATTTCTTTTACCAGTATACCGCATGATTACCAACTTCGTAAAAAGTGTGGTAGTCTCGACCTTTTTATTTGAGGTGAATCGGTCTGCCAATTGGTTCAGGAAACTCCTAGCATCCTCTTCCTCAATTATTATGCCCTTTATTGGTGCTGGTATGGAAAGCTTCATGATATTTAGACTTATACGATTTAATCGTTCTCACAGTTGAAATTCAGCTCTATGCTTTATAGGGCTAGCACTGGTCAGAGGTGCGGGACGATCGTTCCTTAATGCATAGTCTAAGTCCATGCAGCCTAAGACTACGATCACGTATTCTTTC
>JBBUKS010000059.1:4431919-4445561 GCA_038050645.1 Hedychium gardnerianum | reverse complement strand
GTTTTTTAATCAGAGACCGGAAGAAATCTCCCTCCACCAACCCTTGGGAGAAGGCGTTTATCAGCACATCTGAGGTGGCCGTTGGGATATCTTGAGCTACCCGATTGAACCTCTGGATATAGTCCTTTAGCGCCTCTTCCGGGCCTTGTCGAACAGACAATAAATTCAGCGATATTTTGTAATACCTCCGACTGCTGGCGAAGTGTTGTAGGAAGGTCACCCTGAAATTCTTGAAGGACCGAATGGAGACAGAAGGGAGCCGGTTGAACCATCTCTAGGCCGGTCCTGAGAGTGTGGTCGAGAACACACGACATTTGATACTGTCGATGTATTGGTGCATCAAAGCTGTATTTTCAAATTTGCAGAGGTGGTCTTCCGGGTCAGTGGCTCCCGTATATTCAACCATCTGCAATGGTCGAAAATGGTATGCATCTTCCAGTATGTTTTTTGCGAATGGAACTTCTGGGACATCCACCGCTTCTTCGATGACTGGCACTTTTCCCCGGTTGGGGTCGCAGGGAGGCGTTTCAGCCACGAACTCCAATGATAGTTCGCATCGAGCCGCCAGTCCTGCTGGAGTCATTTCGGGGGTTTGAAAAAGCCTCATGGGTTGCAACGACCTACGGACAGGAGCTAGAAATATTTCTGCAGAGGTCGCAGGTAACTTCAAGGGCGAAGAATTCGCCGATAGTTTCTTCTGCATGGCCTCGTGTACCTTGGCTGTAACAAGCTGGTCAAAATCATCACGCATCATGGTGATCATAGAGGGTCTGCCTGTGTCATCCATCTTAACGCCTCAGTTCAGGTATACGTTTCCCACAGACGACGCTAATTCGATCCTGTCTGAGAACCACTTTGATAGATGAGCCACTAGCGAGCTATCTATAGTTGAGTGAATCACGGTGAGTTGGAAAAAAGGGAGGTCATTGGAGTGTTGCTTCAACTGCTGCCGAACCGCTCAGGGGGACCTGCCTTCAACTGCTGCCGAACCGCTCAGGGCGACGCATAAAGGAGTGACGGGGGTTAGGATAAAGACCGGGTTGCTCCGGCCTTCGATCCTCCGACACTCAAGTCAATCTGTGGAGAAGATGAACAGTATAAACTGTAATTGATGTGCATGAATAAAAAGCATGTAAAGCATGAAAAGCCTCAAAAGCCCGGAAAAAAACCCTGTTACCCGCGGGGAGTTGGATTTTTATAGACGTTCAACCGACAGGATGTCACATCTGTCGTAAAGAATATGTCCTGTCATATGTCAGAGGGTATTGTCATCTTTATCTTGTACTGTAGGAGATTTTTGATAATCACGCTATGTAGCCCAACTTATTCCACGCGTTCTGACAATCCACATGTTTTAACGACCCAATAATTGACTAGCTGGGATGAATAGGTCGGAGAGTTATATTGGTTGAGTCAAGAGGCGCCGAATCTGTCTTCGCTAGGAAGATTGACGAGTCGGGGAAGACGGGTGAGTCGGGGAAGACTGGTGAGTCGATCGGGAAGACTGATGAGTCGAGGGAAGACTGGTGAGTCGAGGGAAGACTGGAGAGTCGAGGAAAACTGGTGAGTCGATCGGGAAGATTGATAGTCATTTTAACCCAGCTCAATATATCAATGGATCTTCTTTGCATTTATGATAACTTTTAATACTCCTCGTATCACTCAAGAAATTAATCTGGAGTATTACAAGGTTGTCTAATCAATAAGAGGGTAATTACTGAACGATTAATTAGGAACTGCATGATTCGGGAACATATTACTTATTGCAACGGTTCGAACAATTGCACACAAACGCAACTTTCATTTAAAGAGCGTACAAGATTGATAAATAAAGTTTTATTTATCTAAATTGATAATTCACATAACTCATGCAATCTGATATGCATTTCTTGATGAAGTAACAAGATTGTTTTATTTTATCATGAACACGGAATTCGAATCAAAACACATGCATTCAAGCAAACCTCTGATACCAATATAGTTGGAAGGCATGAAACAATTATGATATATAAAATAAAACACTTACAAATTGATGTCTTACTATTGATGTTTTGCTTATCGTTATCCCCCCTCGAACCAAATTCCACTTTCCTCTTTACTTGGACGCGTACATATGAAATGAACAATTTTACTAATTGTAACTTGCAATTGCCAAGTAACTATAATGAGAGATGACCAATCAACTAGAAACCCTCTAAAGTCAATTAAAAATGTTACAATTGATTCCAAATTTTAATTTAAAAATGGTCTAGTCAATTGGACGATGTAGGCTATTGATTGGAGCATTTTGTTTTTCTTCCAACTTTTATAAGTATATATTGGATCATGGTTTTAGAAATATTAGAGTTTATTTGAGGTACTTATCCATACTATTGTAGAGTTTCATTTTCTAGGAATCATTGCTATCAAGTGTCCAAATTATATCTAAGAGCTTAGACAAGTTTCAAGGCTTCAACTCATATCTTTAAACTCTTTGGTAATCTCTTCTCCCTTGTATTTTCATTTAATCTCTTAGAAAGAGAGTGCAAGGAGTGTTTAAGATCTTTATTTTGTTAGAATCCTTCAATACAAGGGACAAACTCTTTAACTTGTAAAAATTTCATTTATTGGAGTATAGATTCAAACCTTGTTATCTATTTTAAAGGGATAATTCATTAAATTTCATTTGAAGTATACTAAATATATTATAGACGAAGTGAGATTTTGAGTTATGCTATATTTTTCCAGTAGCATACTTTTCACTAGTATTTATACTTAAAAAATAAAATAAAAGGACATAGTTCAAATTCTAATAGGAGAACCAAGGGAAATCTAAATACCTCAATTATATATATATATATAAAGATAATATTTAATCTTTTATTTAGGTTAAATTGTGATATTTGATTTATAACTAATATAAAAAATATCAAGAAGGTATTGGACGGTTGAGATGTTATGCTCCTTCCGCCCAAGGCCCGTCCTATTTTGAACCACTCCAGCACTCGACCGCCATTCTCGAACCGCTCGACGGTCGAAGGCAGAAAGCCTCGCTTTCCTTTCGCACTCCTTCCTCTGTCTCCTCTCCATCGGCATCGAGCGGCTGTTGGAGCTGCGGCACTCCACGAAGCCCTCGCTGCGACCCTTCAAATCCGGATCTTCTCTCGGTACGTGCGCGAGCCTGGAAAGGGATCTATTGCTTGCTTCATAATGTTTCCCTCCTCGCTCTTCGTGTCTACAGGATTAGTCGTAAACTCGATTCTCTGTGTGAAATCATGTTTTAGTTTCTCCCTTGCTTCCTATCCTGGTGTTGGGAAGTGCAATGGGTTTTCAGAGTAAACTGCATACGAGGTGGTAATTTGGAATGAAAATCAACTAGCCGTGTGTCAATTTCTTGGAGATTCTTTATAGAATTCATTTTCTCAGTACTGTGTGATCATTTCCAGTTAAATAGATGATGAATCAAAACTAGTGATTTTTCACACCTGAAATTACACACATCTTTATGCAATGGCTATTTCGTATCTGACAGTTGATAATATTTGGTCTGTTGGACGTTGATCAGCTTTGATAAATCAGATTGGATTATAAAATTTGGCAAAGGTCAGAGCAGCACGAGGAAGGGTATAGCAATGGCAGACCAGTGGCGACACCACCATCATCACCCAGCAGTGGATGATGTGATGAAGGTCTTGAGCAAGGCAAGCCAAGAACTTATCCTCGTGCAGCGCCAGCTCGACCAGGAGTTCCAACAATCATACCCGGATGATGTTAGTCTAATCAACAAATCCTAGATACCAATATCAGTTCACTGAGCCAATAACTAAACAGTTTCCTTATTTGTTTGTTTGTTTGTTGATTTGAATACTTTTGCTGTGGTTCAAAGGTTAATCCGTGCAAGATTGTTGCTCGGATCAAGAAGATCCAGGAGGACTTGGTTTCACTGAAGGAACTCTGCCGTGAGCTACTTGCTGAAAAGCAGGTACATTTTTCTCCCATTTATCCCACCACTTAACTTGGAATAGTTGATTAAACTGTATAAAAATTATCTTGGAGAATTTATATTAAATGATTTAACTACCCAGCTTTCCTTAGTGCTAATTGGAGTGGATCTATCTAGATGGACGGTGTGATATCACCATGAAAAATTATTCTATCTCTTTGGAGGAGTAAGAAGCATCAATACTTTTGCGAGTTAGTTATGAATTTAGAAATTACATGGTTCTAAGAAGAAAACCCCCTGTAATGGGTAGGTTTGAACAAAGAAAGTAGTCAGGGGTTACGCTTTTTCCTTGTGCTTTCTGCCAATTGTAGTCAAATTTAGTAGTATATGTGTCAGTGGCAATTTGGAGGAATTCTTAAGCTTGGCAAAGTAGCATTCAAGATGTAAGATTTTTTCCTCTTAGGAAACCGGTTAATAAGTAAAAGTCATATTTCATATGTAAGGATGAAGGGTTGGTGAGCATACAATTTATGTGAAACCCGTACGGACTTTATTACTGTTAGGCTTCAATGTTATATTCTTCATTATTTTGAAGAGCCTACACATGTTTATATGCAGTTTAGAACCACACTGTATCCACTTATGTAGGCATAAGGACTATATAGGTTAAATCAATCCCTAGTTTGTTAAAATCTATGTCATGTCCAAGTTAATAATGATTTAATTAATGGTTTTTACAAAATATACAAATAATAAGCATATTCTATATATAGCTTATGTCAACTTGTAAAATTTGTTTTATGTAAAAATTGTGTTGATTGGTTTAACATACATTGTTGTATGCCATGTCTTTTGTGTTACATGTATTTCTTAGATTGATATGTAAAATATTTTATGAGTTATTGATCGCCTAGGATGATTAACTTATTTATTAATTGATATATAAAATTTTGTTTTTATTGATTTCTTTAGTTGTTTAATTTGATATTTTATATAGATGTATCACATATGGTGATATGCATTTGGCAATATAAGGTAGAATAGTGAGTCACTATTAGTGATTCGATCATGTTCCATTAGCCTGCGGTATCTAAGCCCTTGATCTTCTTAAGATTCACTATAGCAACGTGTGATGAATACTGATTATATTTTGTTGCTGCACATTGAAGGTCTATCTATCATATGGTTTGAGCTAATCTTTCTTCAAACAGTGTAGATTCTTGCAATAACTAATAAATGCTAATGAAATCTATAATCACTGTTTTTCTAACAGGATTTGATTGACAAAGAAAGAAGATTGATATGTAAAATATTTCATATGGGGTTATCAATTGCCTAGGATGATTAATTTATGTATTAAGTGATAGATATAAAATTTTGTTTATATTGATTTCTTTACCCGTTTAATTTGATATGTTATATATATGTAAACTCATATATCTTTGACACGTGGTGATACACATCATTAGCAATATAAGATTATTTTTGAAAAAAAAAATATGGACAACATATACACCATATTGAATACTGACTTAATCTTGTTCCATAGCCTGCACAATCTAAACCCTTGATCTTCTTAAGATTCAGTATAGAAACGTGTGATGGATACTGATTAGATTTTGTTGCTACTCATTGAATGTCTATCTATTATATGGTTTAAGCTAACCTTTCTTGAAAACAATGTACATTCTTGCAATAACTAATAAACACTAATGAAACCTATATCACCATTTCACTAATAGGATTTAATTGACAAAGCAAGAACAGTTTTGGCTGGGCAAAGACATTCACTGCAGCTGTTATTGTCTTCTTCTGGTCTGCCATCCCTGAAGGAATCTGATGACATTGCATACTCAAATTTGAACCAGGTAATAGTCGATGTTATTGTTTCTTCATCCAAACAAGTTTTAATATACTCTTTATGATGGCTTGTATTTGGTTTTCTCTTGAGCCTTAGAAGAAAGTCAAAGTTTTATTTTCTAGTTTTATATTACCTATGCTCTACTCTTTTTTATATATGTGAATCCATGTAAGCATATATCATGTAGACATTAAGTGCACTAAGTGATTAATGCTTTGTCATATGATAATTCAGGTGTTATTGCCCTATATTAGAAAAGAAAATGAGATAAAGAGATAAGTATCAACATATAAGGTCACTGTAATCTGGAAATGCCTTTTGTTTTAGTTTATTCTTTAAAAATAAGCTCTTGATGCAGTATTTTTTTGTTCACTCTGGGAATTTGCACCCAATTTCTTATAAGCTATGAGATTCTGTTAAATACCTCACCTCCTGTTTTTGAAATTCTATTTCTGGTTTTTGATAAAAAAAGTTTTACTTGTAGCTGTGGTTTACATATGCTACTTTATGATATTTGGCTATTCTCAATCCTTTTGCTTTAGTTTGTTAAAACAGAGTGCCTTATCTGATTCAATTGTAAGAACTCAGATTACTTTAATCTTTTCTATAACTTTCAAGAACTGTTCATGATTTCAATCTGTTTGATATAGGGAACTTGTAACATTAATCTTGATTTCATAATCATTCAACATTAAAAATTTTGTAAGCTTCCAACTTCCAAACTCAATTAGCTTTCCCAATCCATAAACACAGTGCATCTTATATTACTCTTTATTATATATTTTTTTTTGATAAATTTTTGACGTACAATTGGCAATTAGGTGCTAAGAGCTCATATTTGTAAGGCTTATGAGAAATGCATTACATACTCTATCAGATATCATTTATATACGCAATATATTATACATGTAGCACCTAGGCATGCCTTTTAATAGCACTGTGAATTTTTATCACAAAGTTGCATTGATTTATTAGATATATTTGAAGAGGTATGAGTTTTTGCATGTTTACATTGAGTAGTAAATAATTAGCAGTCCCACACAAACGGCTCAAACAATCAGCGACAATACAAATGCTGTGAAGTGTGAAAATTTTCTCTCTGTATTATATGGACATTGTTCAGTAGGGCTATGCTACTCGGACTCCAGTATAGGTATCTGCCACAGCATGGGGAACTAAGTATCCTACACATGGTCGCTTCAAGATTTTTTTATACGTCAATAGAAGTATTGAGTGTTCACTCTTAGTCTAGGTACTCATTACAGGTATAGAGGGGATAAATGAAGGTCCAAGTACCAAAGTTGTAGGTAGATGGTGAAGTCTTTACGGAAGAAATGACTTATAGTTTGTGTATGTATGTTGCATCTGCTTTTAATTGTCTATTTACCTCATATTACTGATAGCTTTTTGCATAATCTCTCTTGTTTTCCTCAAACTCGAAACATCTTTATGATCCTCACCAACAAATCCAAGCTATGATTCATCTTTAGACTGCCTATTAACCATTTGGGACCATTCTCCTGGGCAAAACAAGTTAACTTGTTTGCAATATATTTGTATATTTATAGGTCATCGATGAATGGACAAGTCAAGTGAGAGCAAAGATCGGTAAGCTTCTTCGTTTGTATATATATAAAAAAAGCAGCTTAATTTTCTAACAGATAGGAGGGTGATGTACACTATTATTTCAGGTGATGAGAATGACACTGATGACATAAATCAGATGCTGTTTTCCGCACTCGTTCAAGATAAATGAGGTCATAAACCAAGAGCTGAAAAGTCCTTTGCTAACATTTGCCCTGTGTGGATGGATGATGTTTTTTCATTCTCTGAAACTTTGAATGCTGGTACCCAGTCGACTTACTAGTCGGTAAATCCTAGCTCTTGGCAAACATAACTTGTTTCTGCAGTAGAGTGTATCACTCATAATCACCTTTTTGCCTCGTAGTTTGTCATATTTAAGTTCATGATTCCTTTCTTATATTTGAGTTTATGATTCCTTTCTTAATCTTGGGCCACCATGTGAATCGATTCTTATTCTAAGTAGTCTAGTGATATTCTATATGTATGGGCAAGTAGATTGTGTTAAATGCTGCGATATGGGTCCTCTAAGCATTCTAGGGGTCCGAACCCTTGAAGGGGCATGAGTTGTTCCATGAATAGCTTATAGAACGACAGTCAAGGATTTAGATTTACACATCATTGATCACAAAATTTAATGCTCTCTACAATTGGACTTGAAGTTTAGTCCCCTAAGCTATTATCTTCATGAACATTGAGGAGTTTAAATATGTTTTTTTCGAATCTATGATTCTCTTGAATGCTATAAAGCTTAGCTTATGTTAAAGGAAGTTTATTGACATCCAAGTATTGACTTTGATTAGACTTTTTATTTAGTTGGTAAAATTATAATTATCAAACTTTTACTATTCTACTATCTATAGGTGTTACTTCCAATTGATTGGTGTGGTAATTAGATATTTTCAATTTTTTTTTTCAAAGTAATCTCGAAGAAACTATCTTTTATGAACATGATTTTATTGCTTAATCACTTGGTTACACAATCAAAGATTTTCTTCAAGACTAATATTTCCCTCTTTTATATATGTAATATTAGCTTCACGATATATATTCAACAATGATAAAAAGAGTATTGATGCTACTCTATCATCTTGATTAAGAGTCATCATTATCTTAAATGTAATATTTTATATGATTTTCTTCTTTTATATTTTCACTTAGTGTGAGAGTTATATGTTTATAGCGATGTAAACTAAATTAGTTCTCCTAAAGACAATCACTCAACTAGTAAGTAGTGAGGTTTTTTTTAGAAGACAATCACTCAACTCAACTAGTGGGTTTATTATATTTCTTTAACAAAATTTAATATTCTAACATTTTAAAAAGTAATATTTGGTCTCTTATTTCAGCACTAAAGCTAAATGCAAAGTTTGCAAAAGTTACATATCTTCTTTCCATTGCATGCGGCCAACATTAATGCACTCCATATTTGAAGTGATAGACCTTGTTGCTACTATAATTGTACGAATATATAGAGATTGATTTTTTTTACTTTGTGTCAAATTAATAATTATTTATTTATTACGTCTCTACATTTAGGAGAGTAAATGAATTTAACGTTCATTCGTGAATAAATTTAACTAAATTTAATATTAAATTTGATAAAAATTTATTTATATTCATTCAATTAAATATATAAAGAGGCTAACATCAAATTTATTTCACTTAATACTAGATTAAATTACTATTGATACGTTTGTTATATTTGTGTATTCAACCGTTAAAATATCCAAAAATTTAAGACAATCTTTTCAAGGGATGCCTACTTACATAAGTGTCTCAGACTTTATTTTTATCAATTTTTGTCTTTCTGAAATTTTATTATTAAATAGAAATTTAACCCATTGATCTCCATTAAATAATTCTCATTTAAAAAATATTTAGTGGATTAAAATCAACTCCAAAAATAAAAAGTTGCCAGGATTACTATGAGGTTAAATTTAATCTTAATTTTTAGCTTTTGATTTTGAAATATTTTGATTTATCAAGTCAATTTTATTAAAATGGTTGGATGTGGAAAGTACAAAAGAATAATATAAAAATATTGATATTAGAATTTAAAAAATATATATGTAATATTTTAAATTTGATTTGAAGTATAAAAATATAAATAATTTTGAATTTGAGTTTGATTCGGATTGATCGAATTGATTGAACATAATTGAATTATAATTTAAAATGATTTAAATTTAAGTTTGTGATCATATTTAAATTAAAATTATGTAAAAATAATCAAAATTTGATTTAAATTTAGCTCATCAACAATTGAATAAAGTATTATGAATTTGAATTTGATTAAAAAAATTATCAAATATGTTTAAATTTAACAAAATTTGATAATTTTAAATATGAATTAAATATTTTTTTAAGTCGATTTGAAAAACTCATGAACATATTTGATCCGGTGCACACCCTTGGAGGGATGAAATATAATTTAAATCATAAATAATTTTAAAAATATGTAGGATCATGAAAACTGTTTTTTTACATAAATGTTACATTTGCTTTTATTTGTCGGTAAAAAATATTATTATTATTATTTTGAAAGGCCAATATTTTGAACCAATTATTTCTTGGAATAAACGATAAATAATGATAAATATTTTGAACCAATAACGATAAATTATGATATTTCTTGAGACCAATAATGGTTTAACGAACCGAATATTTTAAAATTAAAAAAAAAACTGGATTTGTGAGCGGTCGAGGGGCAACACTACGGGCGCACTCGACACGTGCAATTTATCATTTCTTTTTATATATATAAATAATATTTTATACATTTTTTTATGAACAGCGATGGATGATATCTGATGGGAATGATTTGACACAGATCAAAATTTATTTTTTTATTTCTTTATCTCATTTATATATAATATTTTTTTTCTCCCCTTTTAATTTACATACAAAGTGATACTGATTTATAAAATTAATATCAAAATAGTACTGATTTATAGTGTGATATTGACTTGGTGTTGATTTATAAAAATAAATATTAATACAAACTAGCATCATACTACAAATCAATATCAAAGATTTTGATACTTATTTGTACAAACTAGCATCATCTCTGTACAAACTAATATCATCGTGGTATTGGTCCTTGGTGCTGGTTTGTACAAACTAATACCACCTTATTATTGGTTTGTACACTAAGATGGTACTAGTTTGTACATATCAGTACTAAGATGATGTTGATTTGTACAAACCAGCATCACCTTAATACTGGTCTTTACAAATCAGTATCATCAAGGTAGTGTTAGTTTGTACTAATTAGTATTATTGGGGTGTTGGTCTGTATAAATTAACATCACCTTAGTGGTACTGATCTGTATTGTGAATTTTGACTTGATGTTGATTTCTACAAATCAGTATCATCTTACATGTAAATCAAAAGAGAGAGTTATTGCATACGGATGGGAGAGGAAAATAAAAAAATAAATTTTGACCTCATCAGATCATTGTCATCGAATGTTGTTCATCACCGCGTATATAAGGATGTACAGATTATCATTCGTGTTATTTTTTTTAACTTTCTTTAGTCCAAATATTAAATTTTAAATTCTAAATTAAAAAATAATTTTAAAAAATATTTAATACTAAATGTTCATGAAGTGCTCACTGATGAATGTGCAGTATATCACATTTATATTTATATATATAATTATGATATTATATATATGAGAAATGTTATCATGCTCGACTGTTCATGCACGATCGTGTGTGACTTTCATTGTAGCAGTGTCTTATCAATTTTTTTTTTATAATTTTTTACCGTAGCAGTATTCCGTCAAAATTAAAAAAATCACATATATGTTTTTTCAGTACAGTATACATGCATTATCTCTCTCTGACACATACATGCATTTGACACATACAATATCTCCTACACAGTTATAGCAGCTACGATTTCATAGCTATTACAACTATAATTATTTTTCATGTTATAGTAGTTATGGTTTCATAGTTGCTACACAGTTGTAGCAGTTATTAAACTATAGTTGCTACAATTGTGTAACAGTTACAACATATGTAGCTGTTATAATTATGTAGCAAACTTCTAAAAGTCAAAATTTTTGACTTGGATATCAGAATGAGATGATTTTTTTGAATCAAAGCTCGTTCAGAGATCTATAATTCAAAAAAAAGATTGTCTTATTTTGATAACCTAGTTAAAAGTTATGACCTTTGAAAATTTATTACATAATTGTAGCAGCTACACAGTTGAAGCAGCTACGGTTTCATAACTGCTACAACTATAATTATTTTTCATGTTGTAGCACCTACGATTTCGTATCTGCTACACAGTTGAAGCAGTTACGAAACCATAGATGCTACAATTGTATAGCTGCTATAATTGTGTAGCAAATTTCTAAAAGTCATAACTTTTGACTTAAATATCAGACTGAGAATATTTTTTTTTTAAAATCAAAGCTTGTTCAGAGATCTATAATTCAAAAAAAAAGATCGTCTAATTCTAATATCCGAGTCAAAGGTTATGTCTTTCAAAAGTTTGTTACACAATTGTAGCAGCTACACAGTTGTAGCAATTACGGTTTCGTAGCTACTACGACTATAATTATTTTTTATGTTGTAGTAACTACGATTTTGTAGCTACTACACAGTTGTAGCAGTTACGAAACCATAGCTACTACAACTGTGTAACTACTACAACTGTATAGCTACTACAATATGTGTAGCTGCTGCAACTGTGTAGTAAAATTTTGAAGGTCATAACTTTTACTCGGATATCATAATAAGATGTTTTTTTTTTGAATCGAAATTTGTTCAGAGATCTATAATTCAAAAAAATGATTGTCTCATTATGATATTCAAGTCAAAAGTTAAATCTTTTGAAAGTTTACTACACAGTTGTAGCAACTACATAGTTGTAACAACTACACATATTGTAGTAGTTATAGTTTCGTAGCTATAACAACATGAAAAACAATTGTAGTTGTAGCAGCTATGAAACCGTAGCTGCTATAACTGTGTAGGAGATAATGTATATCTGTCAAATATGTGCATGTGTCAGAGAGAAACGATGCATGCATACTGTACTCGAAGGATGGATGTGTGATTTTTTTTTTAAATTTTGACGGGGCACTGCTATGGTAAAAAATTATAAAAAAATTTGACGGTGCACTGCTATAGTGAAAATCATGCATGGTCGCGCACGAGTAGTCGGGGCAGGGTATCATTTCTATGCTATATATATATATATATATATAGGTTTAGTATCTTGCATATCTTATCTTGCACACTTCGTACACACCCAATATATTACTTCGATTTATTTATTTTTTTGTGTTTAATACTATAACCCAACTCCTAAATCCTAAAGTCAAAATTTTATTGACACAACTGCGAACTTAAAAAAAATTTCAACATTTTTTTTCACAAATATTGCTCAAGATATATCAAAAAAAATTAGGTACACACGAGATGAGCGACATAAGGTGAGTAGTATATCAAAACTATATATATATATATATAGTTCTGTTATCCTGCACATCTTATCTTACATAACCATGGGTACCTGCTGAGATGGTCACCTGCATATCATTGATCAAAATATGTATGATGATGATCAGTGATCAGGGTTACGCTACCTCAGCAGGTGCACATGGTTGTGTAAGATAAGATGTGTAAGCTATCAAAGCCCTATATATATATATATTGTGTACTTAATTTTTTTTTTCGTTTTGAATTTTTTTTAGCTTGAATACTATAATTTAAACCCTAAACTTTAAAAATAAAATCTTAAACGACATAACCCTGAGCTAAAAAAAACAAAAATATAAAAAAATTGCACACGGCGAGGTGCACACGATTGCACACTATAATATAACTTTATGCTGTGCACTGCGACCGTGCACACCTCGCCGTGCGCGTGCATAATTTTTTTGTATTATTTTTTAGTCTAGGGTTACGTCGTTTAAGATCTTGTCTTTAGAATTTAAATTATAATGTTCAAGTCAAAAAAATTAAAATAATTATTTTTTAGATACACAAGAGTGACGGTATAAGATAGGGGTACAAACGAATCGAGCCGGTTCGCGAGCTTTTCGAGCCGGCTTGAAAAATATTTGATTCGTATTCGAAATTATCGAATTCGAGCCGAATTCGAACATGTTTGATAATTTTTTCGAGCCGAATTCGAATACATACTATTTTGTTCGATTGTTCACGAGCCGCTCGCGAGCCGAACTCGAATCGAATTCTAATTATTTTTACATAATTTTAACTTAAATATATTCAAATTAAGGTTCGAATAA
>JBBUKS010000059.1:4415947-4428802 GCA_038050645.1 Hedychium gardnerianum | reverse complement strand
CGGCTGTAGGCGGCGGCGACGGCGCGCTAGAGGCGGCGTCTGCGGTAGGGGGCAGCGGCGACGGCGCTGGTGCAGTGCGGCGGTTGGGTGCGCCGGAGGCGGTGGAGGGCGCTGGAGGGGCTGCGCCGGGGAGGGGGCAGCGCCCGGAGGCGGCGGCGCGGTGCGGTCGGAGGCGGCTGGCGGAGGCGAACGCCGGAGGCGGCTGCTGCGTTTCCCCTCGTTTTCATCGAGCGAGAGCAGAAGAGGGGAGAGAGAGCGTGAGCGCATGAGTGAGAGGGCCCCCTCCTTTTTCCCCCACTCTTTGCCCTAAGAATCCAAAGTAGTGAAAAGCCCAAAATGTCCCTGGCCTAATCACATCCCCACATCACTATCTAATTGAATATCAAACTGTAGAAAGATATATTTGTGTATCAGGATGACAATTCATGATCTGAATAGCGTTGTTTGTTATTCCATCGTTGTGCCATTCCTCGAAACTTTAGATTGCTTGAAGAGCTTGTAAGTTATGGCCTGGATATGGACGGAGCTTACCCGGACAATTTTTTTAAAAAATAATTACTAGTTAGTTAGTTCCAACCCTTTGCCCAGAGGGCTGGTGGGCCCAGGATTTTTTTTTTTCTTACGTTCGAGAGTTTCTAGAGTTATACGCCATCAATTTCTCTCTTATGCTGTGTTTTATGTGTCACTTTCAAATGCATAGATGTCGTCCTCTCAAAGTGGCTGAGTCCACTGTCCGCTCTGTGATCATAAGTCGTTGTGGTTGCTTTTGATTTTCCTGTCGCGATCTACGTTCTTCGATCAGCCAATTCATAAAGCTAGAATAAATTACGAAGCTTTGATGAATCAAAATGTGCACAATATTAATTAATTCATTTTGCACAAATAGTAATATATATATATATATATATATATATAGTTCTGTTAGCATGTACACCTTATCCTGTATAATCATGGGCATCTGCTGAGGTGGTCACATACACATCATTGATCAAAATATGTGTGATATGATCAATAATCAAGATTATGTCACCTCAGCAAAGTGTACATGATTGTGCAGGATAAGATGTGTAGACTATCAAAGCCCTATATATATATATATATAAATAAATAATTATCATATTCATCTCAATGTTTCAATTTATTGTATCTAAATTTTATTGTGAAAAGAAAGTTCATTTTAGGTCTTCACGAAACTAAAAGTTTTTTTTAATCCAAATAACTTATTCAACTGAAGTTTTTAGATATTCATAATAAAAAGATTAATGATATGATATTAAAAAATATTCTTAAAAACTATAAGTTAATATTACCTGATATTCAGAAGGATATAGTGAGTATTAATTTGTGCAAGTGAAAATATTAATGTTATTATCAGAGATATTGGTGATTTATGATTCTCTATTTTAGTTGATGAATCTCATATCAACAAAAGAGCAAATGTCAGTTGTTTTACATTATGTAGATAATAGTGGACATGTAAATGAGATCAGTTTTATCGAAATTGTACATGTTATCAGTACTACAATACTCTCACTTAAGGTTGTCATTGATAAAATATTTTCTAAATATAATTTGAGCATGTCTAAATTGAGTGGAAAAAATTTTGATGGAGCAAATAATAAATAGGATAAATTTAATGGTCTAAAAGCACTCATTTTAAAGGAAAACACATGTACATTTTATATACATTATTTTGTCCATTAACTTCAACTAGCTTTTATAGCTATAGCTAAGAAAAATATTCTGATTTCTAAAGTAATTATTTTGTAGTGTTTTATGACTAAAAGATTTTATATATTTTTTTGTTTTATAATTAATTATATTGTATTGTTGCGTACACTGAATCAAGATCCTAGTTTTGCCCATGTCTATAAGATTATGGCTTGTCACATGATTGTTAGGACCCGTGCGAGCTAGAGGAGAGTGAATAGCTCCGATCGCTTCTCGTCTTGGTTTCATGCTCGTCGTTTGAATGCACAGTGGAAACATGAATCAATATCGACACCACATGTACAACTTCGGAATTTACTTGGTATCCGCCTCTTATACGACTAATCTAAGGACTACTCCTAGTGATCTCCCTCCACTATGAACTTCTCCTTCGGATACCTTCCGGAGGCAGAGAAATCTCTTAAAACATGTTCTTATAAGAACACAATAAGAAAATGAATATAAAGATAAATAAAATCGAAAATGACTTTATAATGAGGAACTTGCTTTGGATGTTTTTTGTTATTTGGAAATAACTCTTGTTGATCCGGAAATAAGCCAACACTTTGCCTCAGAATCTCCAATTGAACCGGCACCTTCAAATCTTCATGAAATCCTCTTTTATAGAGTTGCATTCGAGTTGATTTTTGCCTACCAATTTATTGGTAGACTTTAACAATCGATTGTCACGTTGGATCTATTCGTTTAAACCTGTAAAATAGCTATTTTTTTACCTTACCAAGCAATTGATGAGACTCGTTAATCGATTGATTATTTTCAATCGATCAGGCCAATCGATTCTCCGATATTTTGTTCGCTGCTACAATCCTACTAATCGATTGACTACAGTAGCAAAAATCTTAAACCAAGTCATTGTAGCAACACCTAATGTTACTGTGGCAGCCCCTTAAAGTTAATGTAGCAACCCCCGGAATTATTAGGGTTGCAAGGATGTAAATAAAGTCCCACATTGAAAATACATGAGAAAAATCATGGGCTTATAAGGGAAAGATATCTCCATTAGTATAAGGCATTTTGGGCAAAGCCCACAAATAAATTCTTTTGGTCATAACAATTGGTATAAGAGCTTAGAAGGTCTAACCGCCAACTGTGCACAAGAGTTATGATCTAATTGAGCCATGTGAGTAGAATATTGATTTCAAACAAAGAAAGTTAGGGCTCCCGTGTCCGAATCAAGAGGACCAGACACCAGGTAGGAAGTCTTGATGGACAACCAGGCAAAGAAGCCCTAGTTGCGACTAGGCAAGGAAGACCTAGTAAGTCAGTTGGACTGACGAGCAAGGAAGTCCTAGTAGGTTGGGTTGACCGGGGGCAGAAAGACCTGATGGGTTGAGGATCGGGCGTCAAACGGATATAAACTTTCCGCTTGAGGAGGGCCTGTAGTCCTTCGTTTGAGGGGGGAGGGGGGAATGTTGAGGTTGTAAGGTTGCAAACACAGTCCCACATTAAAACACATGAGAAAAATCATGGGATTATAAGGGAAAGATATCTCTCCATTGATATAAGACATTTTGGGTAAAGCACAAAAATAAAATCATTAGGATTTAGGCCTAAAAGTAGACAATATCATACTATTGTAGAGATATCTAATTCTTTAGGTCCTAACATAAATTACAATAGCAAACTTAATTTTCAGGGTTTTAGATTTGCAGCGAAACCTAGCTACAGTAGAACCCTTAGCTACTGTAGCAGAAATCTTACTTACAGTAGCAAACCTTAAAAACACATCAAAACCTCAATTTCGGGGTTTAATGTCCATTGGTCGATCGATACGCCCTATCAATCGACTAATACTCTTATTTCAACCGTACCAAGTTGAATTCTCAACTTGCTTGATATCCGGTTGACCTCAACCTATCAAGACTTCTTTTGCACAGCATCCAGTCAACCTTGACCTCCCCAGACTTTTCGTTGCCTAACATCCAATCAACCTTGACTTGTTAGGATTTTATCATTGTCTAGAATCCGATCAACCTTGACATGTTAGAACTTTCGTCATCACCGTGGTTTCCAGTTGACCTCAACTTACTAGGACTTTCTTTGCTCAGCATCTAGTTAACCTTAACCAACCGAAACTTTTTGTTGCCTAGCATCCGGTCAACCTTGACCTGCCGGGACTTCATCATTGCCTAACATCTGATCAACCTTGACCCGGTAGGACTTTCGTCATAACCAAATGTTCAGTCCTCCATGACTCACTTGGACTTTCTATCTCATGTTAATTCCATGTTAGACTTCCAATCGCCAAGTGTCCGGTCATTTATGACTCACTTGGACTTTTCATATCTTGTCAATTATCCAGTCAACCTTGATCTACTTGACTCTTCGCTCAACAAACTTAATATATTGATCAACATCGAAACTCAAACTCGAGCTTTGTCAATCTGGTCAATTTTGACCAGAGGTCGATTGCACTAACAAGGATAATGATACATTTGATTGAGATCATTAATTTTACTTTGTTGTGCTTATTGAACATACTTTGTTATGTTAAAGTTGGTCGAATGAAATAATTATTATGATATTCAAATAATGTAAAAATATTAATATTTGAGTTTGAGTTCAAAAATATATGTGATATTTGAATTCAATGCAGAGCTCAAATATACAAATAATTTTAGATCGAGCTTGATTTAAAATGAAATTCGAGCTTGAGTTTGGTTCAATTTGTTCGAACCTTGATTCGAATAGAATCGAACTATAGCTCTAAATGACATAAATCTGAGTTAAGTTAAAATTATTTAAACCTTAATTTGAGCCGCGAACAAAGGCAAGGGTAAAGTCATAACAAAGGAACGGTTTTGAAATCTCGTCGTTCGGAAATTAAAAGTACACAGCGAAAAAATTAAAATGAATAAAGCCAGACAGAGAAGAGAAAACACACGATCGATTTACTTGGTTCGCAGCCTCAGCGGACTACAACTCCAAGGCCCACGCCCCCTTGGGACATTTTTGATGGGCAATCCACTAATTCTCTTCCGGAGAACCTCCGGAAGAGCAATCGAGTACAAAAATTAGAGAGTGTAACAAACTTATACCTCTCTTATGCAGGGGTAACTATAAATAACTAATACTGAAAATTGTTACCCAATTAAAATACTGCTGTCGATGATGACTTGGTGTTAGTTTGGTACAACAGGGTCGCAGTATAGTAAATTTGGAGCTGCGGAGCAGCAGTATGACGTTGAAATAGAACTTGAAAGAGTTGTCCTTAGCTGCTGGTCGAGATGCTCTCTTATAGCCCATTGAGGGCGCCTTCAACACTCTGGGGCGCCTCATTGAGGCTTATCGGATTCGAGATCGTCGCTGTTTATCTTCTCTGAGGTGCCTCCAAGCTCTCCAAGGCGCCTCCATCAGCTCGCAGGTCAACAGTGCTTATCCAGGCGCTGAGGAGCCCCCAGCTCTCCTAGGCTCCTCCAATGCTAAGGCGCCCCCAGCCATCTGAGGCGCCTCCCTCGCCTTCAGTGCTGAGGCGCCCCCATCCATCTGAGGTGCCTCCAGCACGCCGAGCACTGTTCATCGAAGCTTACTTTTTGTTCAACTCCTGCAAAATACATTAGTACAAATACATGCAGCAAAGGAGTTTAGATAATGTAAGTATGAATTAAATTCTGTCTTACCATGACCAGGATTTAATCATAGTCTCTACTTAGGGTTTCACTTTGGACCTAAGTTGGACCATCGCCTAAGTCCCTATCGGGGACCCGTCCTCACTGGATTCGCATATCCGGTTACTATTTGTCGAGTAACCTCCTCGATGTCTGATCTCCGACCCACCAGGTCTTCCTGCCGGAATCGCATATCCGGACTTCAGCCAATCATCTGGTCCTCCCTAACTCGACTGGACTTCTCGCCAACTGTCTGGTCCTCTCTGACCCAGCTAGACTTCCTGCCAAAATTACACATCTGGACTTCTGCCTGGTATCTGGTCCTCTAGATCCGTCAAGTTAGTCAACTCTACACACTTAACTCAACTTGTTAAATAATAACATTCTAACTTTAACCTATATATTGTCATACATCAAAATCTAGGATTACACTATTAGTACAAACTGTACTAACAAAGGTTATGATAAGTTTTTGATTGTTTAATATCGAATATGAGTGGACCTTAGAAGAATTCAACTTATGTTATGGTTTGACTTGTGGGGAGACGAGGTTAATTCCTACAACTTTTAAAGGCAAATCCTTTTGGGAGGAGATCATTGTTTGGGAAGAACCATATGATCCCTCTAGAGTCAAGGTCGCATGTCTCCAAAATCTAATTTTTCGCTAAATCCATCGAGTTATGAGTAAGATCATCTTTAACCGTTGAGATAGTGAAGGGATGGTAAGAAAAAATGAACTATTTGTTCTTTGGGCCATGGTTTATTATGTTAACATCGATACTGGATTCCATTTCACCCGCCACCTTGATAAAATTTCAAAAGCTCCTATAGGAGCCATAGTTTTTGGTGACTTAATCACCCAAATAGCCGTGACCTTAGGATGTGACTTAGATGGATTAAAAATAATTCACGGTAGCTCAAAGATTGATCTTGACGCCTGTTTGACAATGAAAATTATTGTTAGAGATGGGGATGGATTGCTCTGAAAGAAGGAATTCCCCATCAGACTACCAAATCCTGAGTGCATTTTAGTCCAAACTGTGAAAATTGGATCATTACTGATGTCACACCAACGCCCGCCCCCATGGAACAATCGAGACCTTTGTTCTCTAGACCTAGACCTTCGTCCTCTAGACTCGTCCCTTCTAGACACTCCTTTGTTTATGATTCTTCTATAAGTCATTCTGGGTTTGATTTCTTTGATTTCCGCACCTCTTTTTATTCACTTCATGCTGAGCATGTTGTCCACAAAAACCTTTTGGAATGACAGATACACATGTCTCAAGAACGAAACCTAGAGGTGTGTAATCATTTTCAGAGGACCAATGCATTCCACAACTAGATCCAAGAATTCTTTGGGCAGTACGATCAAGAGTGGTAGAGAGGGGAGGAACATCGCCGTTCGATGGATACGACGAGACAATAAGTTGAGTGTCTCTTATCGATACCAAGAACATCTAGGCACTCTTGAGCGGTTACCTAATTTTTCTCGTCTCTTATCGATACCAAGAACATCTAGGCACTCTTGAGCGGTTACCTAATTTTTCTCCTCCTCCTCCCCCTCCTCCCTTTTAGTGTTTTATTTTATTGGGACAATAAAATATCCAAGTCTGGGATGTGTTAATTTAGATTATTTTTGTTAGCTAAGTTTGTTGTTTCTAGTTTAGAGTTTGTTAATTTTGTTATTTCTTTTTGCATAATAATATTTTCTCCTTTTTTGTACATCATATCATGCTTATTTGTCATCATGCATTATGTTATTTGTTTGTTCCTTATAGCAAGATACTAGCATGTTGATTCTGGATATTTTGTGTTGTTGTGATAAGTATGCTAGTATGCTTAGTGATCTATCTTTTTCTATCTGTAATAGCATGATGTGTGTAATGCTTTTACTATAAAAGTTTGAGTGTTGGTCTAATTTTAAGATCTTTTTACACTATGTTTGATTTTGATAGTAGATATATTTGAAAATAGTTATGATTTATAGAACCAACTAGTACTCTTGTTCCTAGGTGACCGACCTCTCAACAATATTTTGGTTACTGGAATAAATTCGGATCATGGTATTTATTAGGAAAAATTTAAAATCCAAAAAATTCGGATCATGGTGCACATGGTTGTGCAGGATAAGGTGTGTAGGCTATCAAAGCCCTATATATATATATATATATATATATATATGGGGGATTAGAAGACAGTTGTCATAAGTGAAAACTAACAAATTACCCCTTTGAGACAGAGTTAGGTTATTGGAAAAATAACTGTTATGTTTCTCTTAATACCGAGCATTCATTTTAGACCTTGTGTAGACTTTGAGGGGGAAGAACTTTGCGTGTAACAGATAAGTGTCTATCGCCGGAAGCATTAGGAACATGGTTAGATGACAATTTGATTACGCTTGGAGATTGACACTTAAAGGATTAAGACACTCATTGCAATGAGCACAGAGAACTTTCACTTAGGTCACACTCAAATAATTCTATTATTTTGCTCATTAGTGAAACTACATGATAGAATTAGACTGATTCACTAGAGATTATGATGCATTATTTACACACATAAATCTAGATTGTAGGTTTTACTTGAGGACAAGTAAAAATTTAAGTCTAGGGGTGTGATATGTGTATTTCTTACATATTTTTTAGCATTATTTAGCATACATTCTGTTGTATTTCATGAGTATATTTTGCAAGCATACAATTTCTTTCTAGTGTTTTTATTATTTTTACTCTTTTAGTTCGGAGAGCTATTTTTTCTTATTTTTATTAATAAGATACATTTTCGGAGCAAAAAATAGAGCATTCAAAGGCTTGGAATGAGAAGTTGTAGCAATGAACATGCTCTGGCCGTGTCCCAGGACATAGGCGTGTTCCTCCAGGCAAAAATCATCGAAGAACGGAGTGGCGACAAGTCTCCGGAGGCTAACACGGTCCGGCCGTGCCTCACCCCAGAGACCAATAGCGCTATGTTTCTCTCTAGCCAGAACAACACGGCTTGGGCGTGCCTAAAAGTTACTGTCGTACCTCATCTCTGGAATTCATAGTCGCCGCAATGATTCGTCCACCATCAGAGCTTGGAATTCATCCGAAGACAGCAACACTCATCTCGCTAAACTTTCTCTTCTCTCTACTCTTTGTTTTGAGTTGTAATTGCTTAGATTCAATGTCTTTCGGTTGTCTTTCATTTTCTATGGAGTAGTTCTCTGGATTCTAGGATTAGAAAATAACTACGATGTAATTGATGATGTAAAAACTAAGTATTTGTTTACCTTCTCTATTGAATGACATGATTAGTATTTATTCCTATTTTATTGTGTATGCTTTAAATGCTGGGATATAGAGACTCGATCACCATGTAGAGGTGATAATCTAGATGAGCCTTGGAGCCCACATGACTAGTCCTACATAGGGGACTTTTAGCACTATCACCTTGAATGAAGACTGATTGGCGGTAAGGGGACAACTATCATATATCTTAATGAGTTGCCCTAATTCGATGTCATGAAGTATAGGAGATAGTCTAGATGTGACATGAAGCTCACGTGACAGGGTAGTCCATATAAGCGGATATTCTGGCATTACCATCTTGCAAAGAGACGTGAAGTTTGGGTAGGCTCAAGTAACTATATGGCTCCAATGAAAATAAGATCATCAATCTAGTCTGCTCACGAACTTTTTGAGTAGGCTAAAAAAATATTCAATTCTCATTTGAAATTATCGAATTCGAGCTAAAACCTAAATATGTTCAATAATTTTTTGAGGAATTTGAGCTCATAATATTTTATTAGATTGTTCATGAATTGAACTTGAACCCAACTCTATTTATTTTTATATAATTTTGGTTTGAGTATCCTCAAATTAAAGTTTAAATAATTTTTTACTAAACTCATATTTAAGTCATTTAGAGCTATAGTTTGATTCTGTTTGAATCAAGATTCGAACAACTTGAACCAAACTCGAACTCAAATTTCATTTTAAATCAAGCTTATCTAAAATTATTTGTATTTTTAAATTTTGAATCAAATTCGAATATCACATATATTTTTGAGCTCAAAATCAAATATTAATATTTTTACCTTATTTGAATATCCCAATAATTATTTCACTCTTCGACCAACTTTAACATAACAAAGTATATCCAATAAGCACAAAAAAAGTAAAGTTAATGATCTCATCATCAAATGCATCATTATCCTTATTGGTGCAATCGACTTCTAGTCAAGATTGACTAGATTAACCAAGCTCAAGTTCACTCGAGTTTGAGTTTCGATGTTTGATCAATATGTTAAGTTGATTGAGCGAAGAGTCAAGTAGGTCAAGGTTGACTGGATACTTGACAATATATGAAAAGTTCAAGTGGGTCATAGTTGATCGGACGCTTAGCGGTCGGAAGTTCAAGTGGTTCATCTGCAGCACTCAACACTTCCTGAAATTGGAGATATGTTTGATCAATACCTGGTACTTCTACCTTCTCCAACGGTGATGTATAAGTAATAAACATTTGTTCAACTGTTGGAAGATAACTAAAACTTGCACCAATCGGTTTGGAAATGAAATTCTAACCCGCTGTATCTATTATCATCCTCTAATATGAATTTAATTGATTATAATAACTCTGATCCTTATTAATTGAGACTTGTATATTTCGTCCATAATCCTCATCATATATGAAGGGTTCACCATGACATGTCTAATTATAGTAATTCGGAGTAAAACTAAATCTACAAAGATGTTCTCCAATTTTATTAGATTGTAAAAAATTTACCATTGTGACATTTTCTACACAAATACCTTTTCATATCCCTATCCATATATTCAACATTACCACAAGCAAAATCTAAAAATTGTTCCAACCCAACTTTAAACCCATCAGTTAAACTCCGATGTTCAGGTAAGTTCTTTTTATACATCTAACTTCTTTCTTTCTGCATTTTTCCTATTTTCAATCTATTAACATATTATTCAAAGCATTTATAAATTAAAACTAGTGTCTCATCAAATAACAATAATTAATTGTTGTTAAATTAATCAAATACAAAAACTCTTAAGCATGCAAACATTATATCTACTACAATTAATCAATAATAACATAATTAATTATTGTTAAACTCTTAAGCTGTTGTCCGAAATCGAAGGATTAAGTTGCTGTCTGGATGTAGAAAACTCTAGCTCGAAAACACCCATATCTCAATGCGGTCGGTCAGCTAAAGCACAGCCGGCCGGCCACAACGATCGGGCGGACTCAACGTGGCCAGCCACAAACAGTAGCCGGCCAACCATGAACATCGCCCAGCCTCGAGGGATAGAAGATGTTAACTTTATTTTGTCTGGCCAGTGTCAGCTGCCCATACTGGACCCATGTCCGTTCATGCTTGTAGACGAGCTAATAAGACTCGTGCATGAGTCTTATGAACTCGTTCATGCATGCATGAGCTAATAATACAAACAAAGTCATGATGCATGCGTAGGGGAAAGGGCTTCAATTTCATTTGTGGTTGACTTTAGACTCGTTGACTAGTTCCAAACGCAGATGGTTTTGTTTTGTACAGTAAATTTATATTACGTTCAAATTAAATTGTAATCAAATTCTCAATATATTTCTTAATTATAAAAATATATTGAGATTATTTGGAAGAGCAATAACGAGGATATGTCCGAGAGTTTGATTTAGAAGTCAGCAGTGAAAATAAGATTGACTTGACTTCTTTTTAAATTTGAATGACTCCTAATTAAATTTTGACCGGGTAAACTAGTTTAGGAGCACGCGGGAAGTAGTGTATCGAACTCTTGAGGGTCTAAATTTAAGGTCAATGTTTGACTTTCAATACGTGTCTTTCCTTATAATTTACAAAGTCCACCTTCTTCCAAGGTGGTCATAAAAAGTTCATGCCAATTCATGACTTTATGGGAAATAATGGAAAGAAAAAAACTGGAAAAAGTATAAGAGATTCTTCAAAAGATAATTTGTTTTTTTGTTTATGGAGGGTTAAAATGAAATTTCTTAATGTTAGGATTCGAACTCTGGTCTCAAAGATGAAACCCCAGTATCTTAATTAACTAAACTATAACTACTAATTCTATTATTTGTTAATTAATTATTTAATAACTAATCAATAGTTATTTTTTATTATATTATTATTTTTAATAATTAGAAGAGTAAGAGAGGAGCTTATTCATTTTTTAGTTAATTTAAAATTATTTATGGGCAAATGATTTAATGTGTTAATTATTAATAATTTTCTTTTGTTATATGATTATTTTTAATAATCATGGTCCAATCGTCCCGAGAAACGATTTTATGAATTTATAATTTTTTTAATATAATAATCTTGAAGTATGATGAATCGTGATCGAACCATGAACCAACGGTTCTGAATTGTGAATCATAATCATCTTAGACAGTTAAGATTAAGGATCGACTTGTTAGGAACTGTCGAATCGACAATTTTGAATCGTCGAACTATCGATCCCAAACCGGAGTTGAGTCTATAATATACTTGCTCCTATCATAAAAAAAACACAAAATAGAATTCTTTCTATTAGCAATAGAATACTTATTATCAATAAAAATTTCAATAGCTACTTCTCATGATAAATGTATCATCTTTGATCATTTCAAGTAAGCAAAAGATCAGTTTATCCTCATTACATCTTTCTAAAAAAATATTGATTGTTTGTGGCTAATAATAATAATTAAAAAAAAAAGATTGGTGATCCGAAGATATGCTGCCACGTGTAAATTAATCAGGGTATAATCAATGGTTGGTCTAGGAACCATGACAGTTAAGCTAGTTGCAATTATTTTCTGGGCCAAATTGCTCCTTACCTGCAAGTGGAAGACGGACCGGGTTCAGTTAAAAAAAAAGAAGTAATTAATCAGATTATATTCAACATGAGATGATCAGTCCTGATTTTATAAAAAAAATTTATCGATCGTCAGAATAAATCAAGAAAAATTAATATAGATTCATCTAAATGACTAATATTTTTAGATTCGATTCTCACGAATCGAGTTCCGTTCAAGTGTTCAAATGAAGAAGTACTCACGAATAAATTTTAATGAATAATTAAATAAGTCCTAGAAATGTCATATATAACTTAGTTCTTTACGAAGAACAATTAAACAAAAAAAGTTATTAAAGTTGCTGTTTAACAAATTGGACTAGCTTTATTATCCAAAAGAATATTCAAATCTATTACATGCTAACATTCATGCACAGTTACAAAGACCAACAGACATTAATTAATTCCTCCAGCCCAAACAAAAGAATTAGAGAATAATAAAAGAAGAACTCTCCATGGATGCATGCTTATAATTATATCTATATATATGCATGCAGAATTCTCTCTTTACTGCTATTTATGGTCCATATCATCCGTCTTAGGACGATTGTTTATGGAGGACATTTTCCGCCAATCTTTGCTGATCCACCGGTGCATCCAGATTTGCCCGGACCCTGCTGCAGGACCTGGAAGATGAAGCCGTTCCTCATCTCCGTCGTCCCCAGCAGCAGCCT
>JBBUKS010000059.1:4392775-4411719 GCA_038050645.1 Hedychium gardnerianum | reverse complement strand
GTATTATGTATCCAGATAATTGTCCGCCGTACAGGGGAGGTGTTGTCCGATTTTCGTCGGATAAATACCCTCCCGGGACGTGACAGTGAACATTGTCGTTCAATTGAAACTACATAAATGGACATTTAAAATTAAGAGCCAAAAGTTCCAACCTAACAATGGACATATTGTCTCAGCATAGTCAACTACTTAATCAACTCAACAACTTCAGTTCTTCTTTCAATCTATTAGGATCGAAATAGAATGTTTTTATTCCCAAGCAAGACATTCATAGTTGGTTTTTTAATTGCCTTGACATTTCAATTGACTAATAATTGTTGGTAGAATGCATCAAGTGGTTGAGTTGACCATGCATTCATAGTTGGAATGCATCAAGTGGTGGAATGAATCATGGGTTAGACGTTCCGGTTTTGTTCATCAAATCGATAATTTTTTATATGACATCCCAACTTCACTAATAATTCAATCGCCGTAGGTATGCTCTGCGTAAAAATTAAATCATGATTACTTAAGAAATGCATTATGTGTTTTACTATCATACCAAATCCCAGGGCACCAATCTTTTTGTAAAAAGGTGAAATTTGTCATCTTGATAACCTCCTACGACTGTCTCATAACATTAAAAAAGAGTAAATCAAAAAATTAAAATAAATCATTATATGAAAAAATATTTCAATCAACTTCGTCAGAAATCGATGCTTACTTAATTTTATATATTAATAACTAACTCAGCCTAACTCAGCTATACTCTGAGGCACTAATCTTGGTTCAATTTATACTTAACCAAATGGCCAAATGAGTTTCCATCTGAGGTAAATTCAAGTCCAATGAGAACTGAGTCAAAATTCTACGAGACACAGTCAACTCAACAAAATCTCAGACAACCATTTATGTATTGAAATGTTAAAATCGGATTCAGTTTATTGATTTCATAAAATTCATAAACTAAACGTGAGAAAATTTCTTTTTTCCAAAATTCTGAATATTTCATACACCGTTTTTTTAAAAAAAATCTTAACTAATAGCCTAATATTAGTTTTGAATAATCAAATTAATAATAAAAAATAAATAAATCAAATAACATCGAACCTGAGATGATTGATCCGGCTCGATAGAAGTTTTCATCAACCGTCAAGATAAATTAAAAAGCATTCACGACGAGCAATCCAGAAATCTAACATTCCTTAAATATGTGTTTCATTTAAAAAAAATTATTATAAATATATTATAACTAAAAATTAAATTATAAATACTAATCTAAATACTCTACAATTATACTATAATCCGACATCGAATTAACAATCCAAAGCCAAGCGAGTTGGCGACCGGACTCCTTGTATTAATTATGCCTAATCAATGTACTGGTCTCTACTCTACGGCAGGGGCAGGGCAGCGTCGGACGCTGCCGTTCGTCCATCACCCACCATGATCGTTGTGGTAAAAAGGCGAAACGTTCGTCCCCAACACCTCCGTCAGTCCGTCCCAGAATCAATACGGAGAAAATAAATTACGGGGACTAATCTAGCCAGCCCGAACAATGACTAGTGCATAAGGGAGGCAGGAACCTTACTACTAACCAGGATCTGACTCCTAGACTTCATTATGATAACACCTCATGCACTAACCAACAATTCATCCCGTGGAGACCATCACCCACCATCATCGAAGGCTTTGTCGGAGGAGGCAATAATAAACTCGTAAGTCAATGTATTGAAACTAAAGTGGTAAATGAATTGAACGTTAGCTCTTAAGTTAAGTTAATGATCTTGATTTGATTTGAAATGTTCCTAAGTTATGATTGAATTGATCATTATCAAATTCAAATAAAAATTAAATTTTGATAAAAACTATAAATATATTTTTCTAAGATTTATTTTAATTTTCTAATTTATTCTCTTTTAATAATATTTTTAATAATATGAGATAGTTATATGAGCCTGTAGAGGACCGTATGATAGATTTTATTTTTTTACCAAATTGATTTGATTTGAAATGATTTTATAATTACTAAAATCATTAATAAATTTTATTCAAAATTCACAATTCAAAAATATTTTAAATCAAATTCATTACAACTCTTGTAACTTTTAAAGTGCAACTATGCTACACTTCAAAAACATTTCAAATTAAATTTATTATAATTATAAATTTTTAATAGTTAATTGGATAATCGACCAGAGTCTACGATAAAATACAAAATATTTAGAGCCTAATAACAATTGATTAATAATAAACAGTCATTGATTAACGAAGGAGAGATATAATAGAAAATATAGGACAAAAAGTTAAAAGGTTCCATCATAAATAAAAAGACGTTTCACTTATTTTTTTTATTATTAAAAGTGTCTCTTATCTCTCAATCAGGTATATTTATCCTCCTATTTTTTAATATTATTTTTATTATTATTTTTTACTTAAATTTTAAATCGGTCAAATACATTATAATAGCAATAGCTAGGATTTTATAATTATTACATAGTTATAATTTCGTAATTATTATAATACATATTTAATATATTTATAAATATTTATATTATAATAATTATAATTTTATAATTTATATAGTAGTTATAATTTTATAATTATTATAATACACTCTTAATTCAAAATTTAAATTAAAAAATAATAATATACGTGTTACTAATGGATGGTGCGTTCATTGATAAAAAAAATTAAAATAGGTCGGTTGATGATAAGGAAAAAAACATGAGATGTCCTGTTTTTTTTTTTTTGTCTTAGAAAATAAATATACAATTTAAATATTAGAAAAAATTGACTATACAATTTAGTAAATTACTGAATAAACTCAAGTTGGCTGAGCTGATTTACACCCTAATGGAAATGCCGAAAAACATCCGGGGCATTGGTCCAGCAATAGAGCGCTTTTTTAATTTTTTAGGTTTTTAATAATCGAGTGCCAGCCTGACGATTGATTTAAGAATATTAAATTAATAGATTATCTGTTACGAATATTTTTCATTCAGTACAAAATTTTCATGTAATTTAAATTAGATATAGGATGTTAATTAAAAAAAAAATCAAAAAAAAACGTTATAATCAAAAGCCCGGCGAGTCAACAAAATGCATAGATGATTAGAGCTGGAAGCCGAATTAAATTTTGAGATATTTAAATTTGTTGGATAAAATAATCGAATTAAGTTACGTCGAATCTAAAATGAATTAAAATTTTAAAATGATTGTTTAAGCTTGGCTTGAGCTTGGTTCGTTTAAATATTATCGAGCTTTCACTTCAAGCTTGACTTGAATTTGATTTGTTTAGATATTATCGAGCTCTCAATTCAAGCTTATTTAATTATTTGAAATTTTTACTTGTTTGATTAATTATTAAACTTAATAATTCAAACTTATTTATTTATTTAACAAAGAGTTTTATTAATAAATATGATTGTTCATGAATATTATTCACAAACAGTTTTCACGAATATTATTCATGAATATTATTCACGAACATTAACGAGCTGAATATATATATATATATATTCAAGCTTATTTGTTTAGTTTAATGAATTATTCAAATTTATTTATTTAATTCATCTTGTATATATTGAACGAACATAAATAAATTCTTATCAAATTAAACACTAAATTTATTAATGAATATTTAATTTATTTATAATCCATTAACTATAATTATAGATGATTTGAAACTCTCATTGTATCATAATCAGGCAAGGCTAACATTAACATAGAACAGCAACACAACACCAATGTCGACCTGCGAGTTAACTGTGGAGTAGAGCTACGCAGCACAACAATGGATACCAAATACCCGCCCACCCGTTGCCTTTAACGTCTATTAAATGGACAGCTGCAACTCTCTCGAGCTGTTGATTTCACACTGCAGAGACAAAAGATGCGGAGATGAACGACGGGGAAATAAAAGCTACGTAGCTATAGCCCCAACCTTAATTTAGTCGTCAAAATTAATTGCTGGGGGCTGCTGCGTCCTAGTTCCTGCTCCTCCTCACGGCCGCGCCGCCCGGCCATGGCGGGCTATTGCCGGCGGCTTCCGCCACGGATCTAGGATTGAGTCGCGGTACCTCGAAGGCAATGCCTGGCTCCTCCCTCTCTTCGACCGCACGATTGGGGCCGTCTCCGCCTCCTCGTAGACGTCGAACTGGGTGGTCCGGTGTTCCTCCGCCTCCTTCGTCCTCTTCGCTCCAGGAGGCGTGGGTGGCTGTTGGCCTTTTTCGTCGACCGCGGTCGCTGCCTCTGGCTTGCGTTTGTCTGCCGCTGGGGCGTCGACGCCCGACACCTGCCTGACCGCCTCCAGGAGCAAGTCCAGATAGCCGGCCCGGCTGCGGGTCCTGCTGCTGCTGGTGGTGCTAGTGCTGTTGAAGACGGTGCTGCCTGCAGTGGCCGCAATTTCTTCGTGGCTCTCTTTTCCGTTCTCTATTTCGGAGGGGTCGCACTCACCCTCCGAGCTCCTTGACCCGGTCAAAGCATCGCCGCCACCACAGGGAGCCGCAGAGATAGCGGGCGAGAACGATCGCCCGGCTTCCGAGGCCATCTTCCCGGACGCTGCCAGCGCACAAACCCACTCGACGGGACCTCCAGTCGCTCGGCGGTTCCCCTCGGCCGATCCCCCTGCGATCTCGGGCGGCGGGCCCAATCGGAGCCTCAGATCGACGCGGCCAGTCCGTTCCGCGGGCGGCGGCGTGCCACCCCCTTTCAACTCGTCGTAGCGGATGGCGTCGGGAGAGGGACCGGGAGGCGGCGCAGCAGTGATGATGGCGATGATCTTGGTTAAGGCGGCTTGCGCTTTGGAAGCGCCGACGCGGGACAAAGCGGCATGGCGGAGTTGGCCACGGGCTCTGCCGTCGACAGGATCCAAAGAAGCCATCGACAAAGAAGAAGAATCGAAGCTGCACCTCATGCTGCTTTTCGTCCTGGTCCTGCTGTAAATCTCCACACCGCCCAGCAGAAGATCACTAAGAAACAAAACTAAAACTTAACGACGATGATAAAATATAATGTTAAAAAAAATGACGGAAAAAGTCTTCAAAAAAGGGACTTTAATTTCTTCCCCAAATATCTATGTTCTTCTTTCCAAAGATTACTTATTAAACCTCAATTTCCATTTTTAACAAAAATATATTTTATTCTACTTTCCTTGGCTCAACCCAACCCAGTTGATCTATGTGGGCCGCAAGCTAAACATTGGTACTTTCTTTAAATAAATTACCATGATATAAGATAATTTAAATAATCAATTAATCTTAGAGGTCACTGATCTGATCTTATAAATTTTTTGTATTAATCACCTAATAAATTTTCAAGTATAAGTGATAATTCACACAATGACCTAACGGTCTCAATGATTCAAACGTGAAAAATATTTTTTACGCTTCCTAAATTTTGAATCTTGGTACATAAAAAATTCTAAAAATATACTTATCACTGTATCATATCCTAAGGGCAAGACCAAATGATTATATTGATGAAAGAGTAAGAGTCATGCATTTTTTTAATAATTATAAAAAAAACTCAAAAGAATTTTTTACAATTTTTGTGCATGTGTCAAATACATAATATATAGTGAAAATAAATAACACAATGCTAATGTAATTAAAATTTAGTAGGGTCATTCTAAAGAATCACAATAACTCACAACTCTCTAAAAATAAATATAAAGTAAGTACAATATCAAGAGCTAATCTCACCCTAGAAAATGTAAATCAACATGCATGCAACTTGCAGATGAGACTAAAGTTATTGAAAGAGAGTTGTATTGATTGAGAATGAAGTCATGATCTTAAGATTTAATCATTTTGACGATGAGAGTTGAGTTTATCCATGTGAGATAGTGCCAGAAGGAAGAATTGTAAATGAAGCAATTATAAGTAGTATGACAAATTCAAAATTGTTTATAAGCACGACAAAAGCCAAATTACAACCTATAGAAAAAAAATATAATCGTCACATTAACGATCTCCTATAATGATCCCATATCATATAAAGGGAGGTTCAACAAGAGCATAGATAACAAATACATGACGGCGTCTCTGTAGATGATGAAATCCTATGATCAATGATCTGAACAGAATATTATGCGCTTACCATACGCTTATCAACAATAGAGTCATCTTCCATCAAATTTCTTATCCTTCAAATGCACCTAAGCCCTCGGTTTACTTTTGGTGTCATCCATCATCATCCACTTACATAGTCTACTTTCCAAACACAATTATACTCCGATACTCCTTGTTCTATTGTTCCTTATAGGTCTCATATCGACCTTCTCTAACTCTATGAACCTCAAGCCATCGAGTAACTAGAGTTGGCCACCCCATGTGTGTATCCATCAAATGCTGCACAATTAAACACATCAAATCACAAGGCAAGATCTAATTTAATCCTTTGCCCAAATATTAAAAAATAGGATCGAGCCAAGCCACTTGAGGCACGATAGAATCAATAAAACTCACAAAATAATTCATCTAACTTAACAATTAAAATATTCCTCAATACTTTATACACATCTACTATAGATGCTCAAAATAGAGTTCGGGGAAGGATTTAAGCACATACCTTATAAAATCTCAGTTTTCAATTTTCTCATCTATCAAATGGAGGCCATTTAGGAGCTCTTGGAACCTTCTATGCATTTGCCTAATAGATTCTCCCTTTTTCAATTTCTTCATGGAGCTAAATGAGCTTGTCCCTAAAACTCATGAATTTGCCCTACTTTGGTATATTGCTCCAGAGATAAAGCTACATTGGAGTGTTCTCATTGCTTTTGCATTTTCTTGAGCTTTCATTTCATTTATGCAGTCTAATTCTTTGATTTGATTGGAACTATATTCTTACCCACGGACATTTTAAAGCCTTCTACGAGATTAAGCAAATTTTCAATAAGAAAAGTTTATGTCATCAAAATAGGGTGGACACATTGTACTAAATCCTTCTTGTATTGCCATGTGCAAAGATCCTCCTTAGGCAATTAGTTCTTTAGAAGTGAGTTATAATACCACTTATAGGATCCAGATAGAGGCTAGAGGAGGGAGGGAGGGAGTGAATAGTCAATTGTTTAACTTCTACAAAAGGTTAGTGTACAACAACTAAGAAACAAAAAATACAAAATATGAAAACAAGTTACAAAGACAATGCAAACAATAGTATTTATGTTGTTCGAACGCCCCAATTCTTACTCCATGACTTATAATCCTTCAACGAGTCACTCATGCAATCTACTAGCTTTCACTTTCTCGGAAACCTTTTAAAGATGGAGAAATCACTTATAAGACCTCTTCTTACAAATAGAACTTTTGGCACAAGGAAATACTTGAAATTTAGGGCAAGAAAAATAGAGTGAAAGTTGAGAAAATGGTGAAGTATAAGCACTTTGGTTGAGTCATTTTGTAGCCTCTTAACCTCTCTATATATATACCTTGATCAAGTCTTCAAACTTATTGTCTCATCTTCCTTGGTCTAGTCAATTATTTTGAGTTTTTAGACGATTGTTCTTTGTCACACAATAACTTTTTTAGTCACTTTAGTCAATTGTATCTACCATCAATCAATTGATCCTACTAATCTTTTGGATTGTCATTGTTTAATAGGTTAACTATTCAATTGTAACCGCATACTATTCCATCAGCTAACTCAATCTTCCATCAGTCGACTATTATCATAAACTTCGAGATCATCAACTGCATCAACAAATTAATTGTTCCTTTATAGCAATAGAATTGCGTCTTGGGTTGACTCAAACTATCATATATCACTCGATTGCTCTCGGAACAAAAATGTTTTATTTATTTTTCATTTATCCAGTTGACTCAAAATTCAGATTTAGTCTCTTGAAACACTGACGTCATTTCTCAGGTTTAGTTCGTGCCTAATTTAGCCCACAATAAACCTCTTTATACAATTGCAATCACACTCATCTTTGCACAAAATAGAAACGGCCAGAGTATTCTTCTTTGAGACTTTGTGTCTCAAGAAGCTTGCTTTCGGTTCTTCCTCTTCTAAGCATATAGATATCCTTGTTGAGACTTTTATCTTGATATCATAATTTTCTTTTTTTTGATAACCTAAGTTTTCAGTTCGTACAATTCAATTAATTTTATAAATGATCGATTCTATCTCATAAAATTTTTCTACTGGTCCTCAAGGATAAATCTTAAAAGTATTGCAGCAACTGCGTTTAACCTCCGCAGTCTTCGTCATCTCTATAAGATTGTTGTAATACCGAATCGAGTACTCTGCTCGTGAAGATAAATTCATCGACTTTTTTCATCCATGGATAATTCGACCCATGGTTCGTCAGAAGAACCGTGGAACGGCCCGAATGGGCGTTCCGACGTGAGAACGGTAGAACGGATGCGAAACAATCAAAACGGATGTTCTAGCACGGGAACGATGGAGTTCGCGATGGCCACTGCGGCCATTCTTGCAAACCCTATTTCAGCCCACTACGACTCAAGTTTTCCACCAAATTTAATGCAAACACATGTCTCAATAGAGAATTGAACCGCAGTCCTCAATTTATCTCCATAAAACCTTTGCCGTCGCACAAGCCCGGGGACATCAGAACTTCCACTATTGCACTTTTAAATTTTAATACTTGTGTCAAATAATCTATACCTGCAAATTTGATGCATCTTATTAGTAAACACCACGTATTAGTTCTAACTTCCAACTTTTGTAAAACATCAAAATCACTTTCGAGCATGATTGAACCAACACTTAATTTACCCTTTTGAAATATTTGTGACTTTAGGCGTTATCTACAATTTTTTTTTTTTTTTTGTCTTTACTCATGTTGAGCTGTCTAGACGTTGTTCTAGATCATTTTCTTATTAACCTTTTTTTTTTAAAGGTTTGCTCTATGGCCTTAGTATAAAGAAGCGGTTTTGTGATTGTGTTTTGGGTTATTGCATGAAAGCAACTAGGCAATGGACATACAAACTTTGAGTTTCAACCTATATCAAATCATAAGTGTTGTAGTCATTTTTTTGTAATTTGTTTACGCTCTATACAATTTAAGCTGCATGGATTTTAAGAACTAAATAAAAATTTAAATAGAAAATATAATATACGAGCATAGATCTTGTTTCATCAACTAAACATGACATAACAAAAATTTTAAGAATCAAATAAAAATTCAAATAAAAAATATAATATACGAGTATGGATCTTGTTTCATCAATTAAACATGACATAACTAAGTAAATACATAAATATGATATGACAAGAAACTTGATTGAAGAACCATTATCCTTGTCCTAACATTGTCGGCTTGATTCCTATGGAAGAAAATACAGCGGAAAGAAAAGGAGAGGTCTTCCAAGGGGCTTAAGATTGACGACGTCAAATTCTCTTGATCTAATGAGGAACCAAGAGATGTTTCAATAATGATGCCCTAAACTCTTGGGGACCTCCCTTTATATAGACAACCAATTCGTATCAGCCCATAGATAATAACAGATCAAGCTAAAAGGTTCTACACATACGTGGTCCACATTTAATGACTCGAAACCCAATAACTTAAGTTAGATCACTCAACGGATTTCAGTATCGCAAGTCTTAAATCGCATGTAAGCTCACCTTAAGAAGATTAAATCCAACAATCTCCCACTTGGGTTATATGTGATTTGTAGATAATCTCACATGAAAGCCCAACTTTATGGGTATAAGATACTCCTGTAACAATCTGGTCCATTAATTTTATTGTATAGGACTAAAGAGGTCATAACTACTGTATATGATCGTAACAAGCCCCAACAGTAATCACAATACCAATATCATTAATGACATAGATCAAGATGTGGATGTGTAGAGTGAAAATTACATGAAATGTGATAAGTACATGTCAATTTCTAACTGGTCCAAAGTAACTCAAAAGAGTCTGATCATATTTGTTAAAACTTTATATTAAACTACACTAGCAGATCATGATCTAAACTTTATGATTCCAAAAAGAATCTATATCACATTTACAAACATCAAATGCTAAACAGTAATAGTAAATCATAATATTTTATTTCAGAGTATTAAATAAACAAAATTTTCATTAATGTTTTGAACTTTAAGTACATATAATAATGAAAATAAAATGTTTATCTTTATTAATCAATATAGAATAATAAAATAAATATAAACTCTCACTAGATGAGTTTATCTTCCATAAGGACTTTCATATCCATAACATACGCATGAAACACCTTAGGCACCAAGTATTTGATGAGTAAATCGACCAACATGGAATCTGCGCTAATGTGCTCTATAATGATCTGATGACTCTGAACTCTTTCCTTAACCGCTAATATTTTGATGTCGATGTACTTGGACTTTGACGAATGACATAAAGTTCTGCAGCTTTATTATCACAGTAAATCCTCAGTGACCTGTTAATGCCATCAACGATTTACAACGCTATGATGAAGTTTCGCAACCAAATTCCGTGATTGGATATTTCATAGCATGCTACTAACTCTACATCCATAGTAAAAGTGACTACTAGCGTCTGCTTGACGCTCTTCTAAGATATAGCTCCTCTAGCAAGCATGAAAATATAACCCGAAGTTGACCTCCTGTTATCCAAGCATCTAGCAAAATCGAAGTCTGAATATTCAATCACCTCCAGGTGATCTAATCTCCGATACACGAGCATGTGTCCTTTAATTCTTTGCAAATACCACATCACTCTCTTTACTGCTTTCCAGTGCGACGGTCCTGGGTTACTGACATATCTGTCTAACATCCCTACTATAAACGTTATATCTGGTCATGTACAAACTTGTACATACATGAGACTTCCCATAGCTGACGCATAAGGGAATTATTCTATCTCCTTTATTTCAAGTTCAAGACGTGGGCATTGCTGCAAGATGAACTTGTCACCTCTTGACATAGGCATGTCACTAGGTGTACAGTTCTGCATGTCATACCTTATAAAAAAAATTGCTAAATTAATTTTTGAATTAACAAAATTGAGATATTTACCCTTCTTTTTTACACACTAGTTGATGTATTTGGGGCAGTCTTTTTTCATATGACTTTTCTTCTTGCAAAAAAAATAAGTGAACTCCTTATCTTACTTCTTGTGCTCCTTATGGTCATTGCCCCCAGAATCTGCAGTTTGCTTTTCCTTTCCTTTATTGTTGATCATCTTTCTCTTTTTGTTGGCACTTTGAGAATCAGATGTTAAGTGAGCACTCTCAGATGTTTTAATCTTTAGTCTCCCCTCTTTTTACATGCATTGAGCAATAAACTTATTCAATATCTACTTTTTCTTTTGAGTATTATATGAAATCTTAAATTGTGTGAACCATGCAGGCATAAACATCAAAATGAAATGCACTAACATGCCCTCAGACATATCAAGTTTTAGTGTTTTCAGACTTGTCGCTATATTGGACATTTTCATAATGTACTGTCTTATATTTTCTTTACCAGTATATCGCATGGTTACCAATTTTGTAAGAAGTGTGGTAGTCTCGACCTTTTCATTTGAGGTGAATCGGTCTGTCAATTGGTTCAGGAAACTCCTAATATCCTCTCCCTCAATTATTGTGCCCTTTATTGGTGCAGGTATGTAAAGCTTTATGATACTTAGATTCATGCGATTTGATCATTGCCATAGTTGAAATTCAGCTCTCTATTCTACAGTGTTAGCATTGGTCAGAGGTGTGGGATGATCGTTCTTTAATGCATAGTCTAAGTTCATGCAACTTAAGACTATGATCGCGTATTTTTTTCCATTCAGCAAAATTCAAACCAATTAGTGTAGGGATATTATTTATACTACAGTAATAGATTATACTGAAATTAAAAGAGTGTAAATAATGTAAGCTCATGATTTAATTAAAGTCAAGAATATGTATAAGTAAAATATAAGATTATGTAAATAAAATAAAAAAATTTGAATGCATATGAATGGACTTTTTATGAAATACCAAATATAACATTGCATTTTACTCTATGGACTAAAATATAATTTGTTAGTTGTACTCTCTAATATAACTCAAACTTTAATCGGTCATATAATGTGTCTTCCTTTGTGTCAACCCATTGTGTGCATAATATGACACTTTATATGAGTTATAAATTGATCCATAGCTTACAACAACTTTAATCTGCCACGCAATATGTCTTCCTTTGGCCCGACATATTTTGTGCATGATCTGAACAAAATAAATTTTTTTCTATAGTTATAGGCTACCTTTAGCATATATCTGGCATAAAAGTAACCTTCTTTTAGGCCGATTACTTTTAGCAAAGATATATTTCTATCAAAACAAAATGTACTAAACCTACCTAAAGTGTTTTCCTTTGGGCCGACACAATAATTCAACTTAGTAGCACGTTATATAGATAAACACAAGAAAATCTTAAAAACTTTAACCGAACAGAAAAACACTTGATTAGTCTTAAAACTTCAAAGTTAGGCTTATTAATCGATTGATACCATATAATAATCGATTGATTTTACCCAATCGATTATCACAATCGATTTGAAAATCTATCATATGCGATTATATGATCATATATAGAACTTATCCTTAAGAAGCTAAATCTTCCTTAAAATTTTATAATGAAATCATTATTTAATTTCAATTAACTATATATATATATATATATATATATCTTTTTAACCGAAGAAACAGTAGATATTTTCATTTTTTTTCTTAATCGAAGAAAAATCGACTGTTTGAAATATATATATATATATAATTAATTAATTAAAATAATAATAATAATTTTAATCGATTAAAAATAATTTTAATCGATTGATAGTTAATTTTATCATAATTTTAAGATTATTAATCGATTGGATCAAATTATTGATCAATTAAAAATCGATCCCGTATTTGATTTAGTCGCACTAATCGATTAACAAAATTTACTAATCGATTGGATAATCAATTCGGCTTAATTCTGTTCATATTTTTAGACTTGATAATCGATTGGCCGACCAAGCCAATTGATTAAACTATCACGATTTGACCTAAAATTAGGTTAAATAGCGACGGTTTCCGCCGTTCTTCGTATTCTTTATAGAAATACAAAAAATAAAGAAAACTAAGCCAATCCTAAGTTTTCTCATATAATTTTCGACGATAAAAAAATTATGTTATACTAGGAAAACTTGATCTAGCATACAAACAATAAATTGATCAAAAATTTAACTTTAATAGACATGAAAACGATGAAGAAACAAAGCCATGGCTCTGATACCAATTGTTTGTTCTTTGAAAATCCTAAGCCGCATGAATTCTAGATATCCGAAATAAGAATTCGATTAGGAAAAATAAGAATATGAGCATGGATCTAGTTTTATCAATTAAACATGGCATAATAACATAATGAATACATAAACCGAAAGGGACAAAGAACTTGATTGTAGAGTCATAGTCTTTGTCTTTAGCGTCGTCCAAAGAGATCCCCTGAGGAAGAAGAAGAAGCGGAAGATCTTCCAAGGGGCTTAGGGTTGACGGTGCCGAATTCTCTTGGTCTAATGGGGAACCAAGAGATGTCTCAAGAAGATGTCCTAAACCCTTGGGGACCTCTCCTTATATAGACAATCAATCCGTTATCAGCCCATAGATGATAACGGACTGATAACGGATTGGGCTAAAGGGTTCTACACATATAGTGTCCACATCCAATAATCCGAAATCTAATAATTTAAGTTAGATCACTTAACGAATTTCGGTATCGCAAATCTTTAAATCGCATGTAAACTCATAATTAAATCCAACACTGTTGTCCATCAGATGTACTAGCTATCATTGACCTTGATTCTGAAATTGAAACTAAAACAGCTGGAACAGTGCCGGATTCTAAAACTGTTTGTGCTGAAACTGTGGTGCCCTTTGCATTCTATATCATTTTGTTTGTCTGCGTAGAGGACTTGATGTATCTTTGCTTCTGGCCATTGCTATGTATTCCTACCTTCTTTATGGGCTCTTGTAACTATCATTTGCCTCTGCTCTTTCCTGTAGGCGATTCCCTTGCAAAGTATCAGGTTGGTGCTGTTGTGTGCCAGTCTTATATGAGGTGTGCATTTCAGTGCTTTTCTTTTGGCCTGATGACTCTGTAAGCCTTCCTTGTTGACTTGTCAGGCCTCTTGATAATGTCTGACCATCCCCCAGTGCTCTGACTCCTCCCAAAGAGCAGTGCGATGTAAGGTCCACCTTTCAATACTACATCACAGTTCTCCTTTGACGTGAACTTGAAAACCAACCATAATGAGTTGTGAGTAAGCATCTTATGCGGTGCCTTCCAGCCTGGGAATCGACCAAAAAATCGACCAACCAAGCAGTAGCCTACATTATCCTCAAGTGATTCCCTGTCTTCTACTGTGAGAGTAGCTCGACCATCCGGCTGCCTGAGAAGTTTAAGTGCAGTATCTTCAGAGCATGCTGTATTCTTTGTGAACAAATCAGCCCATCTACTGGTGGGCATTACTGTTTCAGGTCATCCCTATCCTTGAGCTCCCGATGACTGTCCCTGGTCCACCGGCAGCCTTCCTGGTGTTGAGCGTTCCTTCAATTGAGTCAATATGGGTTGGGCTTGATTGGGGGCTCTGTCTCCAATGCTCATGTGATCCTGTGCTCATGAACATCTCTTGAATCCTCAGTACCTCCCACAAGGCAAGGCGTCGCCACCCGCGCCTCGCCAAACGCCGATCAGCCATTGCAGACCTCATTGGGTTATCGGATCATGCCTCCATTATCCACTAACCTGTTAAGCACGAGAAGGTTTTAAATTCGAATTTGGTTTCCCACCTGCTCTGCCGTTGACGGTGGGAGCTGGCGTTGAAAGAGCCACGTGTTGAAAGATGATTGGGTTGTGTCAAAACGCCATTGCGACAGCTCACAAGGTTAATCCAGCTCAGCGTCTTCTTTGTCTTGTTTTTTGTTAGTATATATACATAATAAATTATGCAATTATTAATATGATTTATCTCTAATAAGAATATCATTAATAGATCATTATGTTTATATCTCGTTTTAATTAATGTTAAATATAGCACTAATATTATAACACATGGAATGGAAGAAAGTATTGTTAATTTACATTATCATTATAAAACGGATCTTAAAATTTATATATTTTACGTATTTAAACTTGATAAAAAAAATTATTATAATATAATTATATTATATATATATATATATATATTTTCTTTTTTTATAAAAAGACTAAATTCATAGTGGCATAGTGGCTATGAATTGAGTACTTTCATGATATGATGAAATATTAATTATGCTTTTAATTTATATATATATATATATAATTTTTTTATTTCCAAACATCTATCATGTATAAATTATAATAATAATTATTATTTGCATTCATTATAAATAATAATTATTATTAGATGAGTTAGATTTAATTAATAACTTCAATTGAATTACGTTACATAAGTTTTAAATTTTTATTTCTTTATTTATTTTTTAAGACCAGTTAGTTAGTAATAACAATTATTATCTAATATTCTCCCACTTAACCTAAAAATTAGATGAAATTAAAATTTAAAATATAAATATGATGCATTATAACTTCACTAAAAAAAACAACGATTTAGGGACGAATTTTATAACAAAATTTGTGACAAATTTTTTTCGTCACAAATTGATCATCACAAAAATTTTGCGACGACAAATCTATTTTGTCGCAAAAATTAGCAACAAAAATGTTACGTCGTTGATCAACGACGAAAATATTTTATCACTGATCAGCGACGAAGGTTGCTTTCATCGCAAATTAGCGACGAAAAGTTGCTTTCGTCGCTGATTTTTGCGACGAAAATAGATTCGTTGGAAATTATCTGATTTTTGAATTTGAAACGAAAATTAATTCGTTGCAAATTTAGTTACTAATATTTCCGACGAATCCATTTTTGACACAAATTTTGTCGCTAACATCTCTAAGTTTCGCGATGAATTAATTTTGTCACTAACTCGAAAGAAGGAAAACTCCCGTTGCTTTTCTTCTTTCCCCTTCGTCTTCTCCCTCGCGATGCAAAACCAATGGAAACGTCAGAAACTCATAAGAAGGAAAACTCTGGTTGCTTTTCTTCTTTCCCCTTCGTCTTCTCCCTTGTCTTGGCAGGCGGTGATCACTCGATGGAGGCAACCAGGGACGGATCTAGGAAGGGCTGGGCTATAGCCCAGGACAACCCTTACTTGGATCCGTCTCTGTTTGTCACCAATTTCCTTAGCGACCCTATGTGAAACAAGTTAACACCAATAAAAATTCACAAATCTAATCAAATAACAAATGAACTAAAAACATAAACATGTGAAAAACACTAAACATGCGACAAATAATATTCATACATACTAATTTTAATCACAATCATCACCATCACCATCATCATCGTTGTCACCATCGTCACCATCATCACCATCACCAGGAGGAATCTGACTTCAACCGGAGGCTAAGTGGAGATGTTGCATGATGAAGTTTTATTGTTAGTGCAAATCGCTAATTTTTTGATTCCTTTGCCTCATTGTGTCATCCCTTTGCCTCATTTCTTCATCCCTTTGCAATGATAATTTTTTCAAATTACTAACCTCTTTAGTCAATTGATTTTATTTAAGCTCTTACTACTGGTGGGGTGAAAGAAGATGAACCAGCAACTCTATGAGTTTTGCTCAAAGAACCCATTCCAATTATTCTTTCCCCTTTCGATTCACCACTCGCCTCGAGCCATAAACTTATATTATTACCAACAGATGACTCATATTCATTGTTATCACTTGCACGCAAACTTCTTTGAGCTAGCTCATCATATATATCCTGTATTGTTATTAGAAATCAAGTGATTGTTTGGAAATCACATAATCTAGTAAGTAATGAAAACAAATTTTGGAGAGAGTAACCTAATAAATTCATGTTACTATACATTATTATGATAACTCAATAAAATCACACAATTATTACCATTGATTATATTAAATTATCTATACAAACTTTATAATATAGTATTCTAATTAAATAAATTAATGGATTATTGTGTTATTCCAAACCAAATGCATCGTAATTAAGATTATTAATTAAAGGGATTTGGTAGACATCTTTGACAAGGAAAAAAAAGTATTTTAGTAGGAATTCGGCAACGAATCACCGATTCGTCAATGATTTTAGCGATGAATCACCAGTTCATCACTGAATTAGCAACAAATCAATGATTTGTCACTAATTTTTGTGAGAAATCGCCTTGATTTAGCGACGAATCAATGATTCGTCGCTAACTTATTAAAACTAATAGGTTCGAATAATTTTTTCGTGAAAGTCAGCACTAATTTTCAACAAATTGATATTTTGTTGCTGATTGGCGACAAATTTAGTTTTCGTCGTTAATTGACAACAAATTTAGTGATGAATATTTTGGTTGCTAAGTTTGCAATGAATATTTTTTTGTTGCTAATTTCATTGTTGTTTTGCGACGAATCTGTATTCGTCACTAATCTCGTTGCAAATTTGCACTGAAAAACTTTTGTCACTAATTTTCGTCCTTAAATCACTATTTTTTTGTAGTGCTTTAAGCATCAACAACTCATCTTCTTAAAACATCATAATTATCTTGGTATAGTAGAATACTAAATGTGGGTTATAGTGGTTGTACATTATATAATATACTTCCTTCTATATACCATAAACACCAGCATCCTATCGTACTAGGCTTATAAATGAACATATAATTACATAATGGTCCAATGTAATATTTCTAGGTAATTCATATTATAGCATAATAATGTGCACATCATAATTAAAAATTGTATATCAGAAATACATAAGTGAGCTCAAAGTGCCAACTTAATAAATCATTTAAAGAACAACCAAGACTCATTCAATGTACATATTCCTTAAATATTTTTGGTTGTAAACCTTTAGTTAACGGATCTGCAATCATGAGATCTGTTCTAATATAATCAATAAACATTCTTTGTTTCTGAACTTCTTCTTTAATGACAAAATATTTTAATTTTATATGCTTGGCACCTCTTGAGTATTTATCATTTTTTGAGAAGAATATTGCTGTGGAATTATCACAATAAATTTTCAGCAGCTTGGCAATAATGTCAACAACTCCAAGTCCTGAAATAAAATTCTGCAACCATATGTTGGTGTTGGAAGCACCAGCTAATCAAACCTATGTTTTGATAGATGACAAAGGTTCAAAGTTAAGGGTTGTTGTTATCTAATAAGTCTGACTAAGTGTGCAGGAATCTCAAGCAGAAAGTCATAAGGGAACTTAGGCAACGAAGTCCTGGTCAAGTGGACTGGGCAATAAGTCCTAATTAGGGAGATTGGACAAAGAAGTCCTAGTTTGGGGGATTGGGCAAAAGTCTTAGCAGATCGAGGACACTGGACAAAATTCCAAGGGGTCGAGAACACTAGGTGAAAAATCCTGGGGGTCGAGGACACCAGGCAGAAGTCTAGGCGAGTCGAGGATTGGATGTCTAGCAGAAAGTCCAGGAGATCAAAATCGGATGCCGAGTGAAAGTCCAAACAGTCTGAAGGTCCAGATGTTTGGCAATAGGTAAACTCTCCTGAGAGAAGTAGGTGAGGATGCATTCCTCGTTGAGGGAATAGTAGGCGTCGGTTCGACCTAGGGTTTCACCGGAAACCCAAAAGTCAGAATTAGACAGTCCCGAGACTATCAAAATATCATTTCTTATGTTTTATATTGTATGTGCTAACTTTGTGATGCAGATAACACAAGCTTAGAATTGCTGAACTAGGTACCTGGAAGGATCTATGTGCCTCAAGCTGAACCAGGTGCCTCAAAGGGATTGAGGCACCTCAATGACCTCAGCGCGAGAAGGATGAGGTGACAGTCTCTGGTTGGTCGACGGACGTCAGTAACCAGGTGCCTTAACGGGATTGAGGCACCTGGGTGGGATAGACTCGTCAGAGTCACTCTGCGATCAGGTCAAGCCACGTCAGCGATTGAGACA
>JBBUKS010000059.1:4354221-4368008 GCA_038050645.1 Hedychium gardnerianum | reverse complement strand
TGGTGAGATCAACTTCTAACAACAATCAACCAACACAATCCACCAAACCAAGAATCTCAAGGTGACCAAAACAAGCACCAACCAACTACACAATACTGAATTCAATAATTCATTTTATACCTATTGTAGGTGGCTGGACGTGAGAATTGGATGGACGACACAGAGACCTGGCCGACAACTCTAGAACAGGGCAGTACTGGCAGTGGTCGGAACAAAGACAACAACAGTAATTCTGGACAGAGCTGACCAGTGATGCAAAGTCGGGTTTGACCAATCCATGGTCGAGATGAAGAAGGGCAACAATCACTTTTGGTCGGCAACTCTATGATAGCCAGAGAGGAGAGAGGTGGCGTTGGGTGAGGCTACGACTTGGCAGTGTGGCCGATCTGGCCGGACCATGGCAGTAGTTGTGGCTACAAGCTGCGATCGAACCAACGTTGATTGTTGGCAATCAAAAATCAGAAAGGGCAGTGATCGACAGTTGATCCCCAAAACAGATCGAGTTCAGTTGAGCTAACCGATGAGGATCTCCACCAGGTGAAGAGGAATTGAGGGGTCTGCTCTCCAATTGCAGTCTCCGTGGCTATGGCCCGCGATTGGCCGACCTAACATGATGTCGGAGATGATCGGGCAATGACGGTTGTGAAGGCTGCTCGGCCAGAGGTCGATGCATGCTGGCGGCAAGAGGTCGATGCGTCAACGATGGTGCGGCAGAAGTGACAACGATGATTTGGAGATTGAGAGGAGAAGGAAAAGGCGACGTCGACCGTGACTCATGGAAGAGGAAATCGTGGTTGTGTGAGGAGGAGAAATTTGTCAAGTGTGGATCAGGGGAAGAGGAATATCGAGTGAGAAATAAAACCTTAGGTTATATAATTAAACTTAAGATTTAATTAACTTAGCTTTAGGATTTGATAAATTCAACTTAGGGTTTTATAATTAAATCTTAGGTTAATTGATTTAATAAACTCTCAGCATAAATAGACATAACCCTAAATAATCCGTATGAATCCAGTTTAATCCCCGAAAAATTTATAAAATTTTTCATTAGATTATTTCTTATTTTTAAGGCCTAAATTTAATTTTCCATATTTAACAACTTAATTAATAATTTCAAATCAAACTTAAATTAATTAATCTTAATCAAACATATTTAAATTTAATTAAACCCGAATAATCAACTCAAATAAGCCAAAGTCAATTAATAATGTTAACCTAAATGATTAATAATTTTACTTAATAATTTTGACCAAAATTTAAAGTTAATAAAGTACAAAATTCTAATTTAAATGACCAAATATAATTCAATTAATCTAAAATCATCAAATAATTATCAATCTAATTAGAATAAATCTAATTAATCTGAAATTAATATTCAAGATAAACTTTGAACAATTAAAATTTAATGAAATTAAATAATTCAGAATTAAAGGATAAATTAATTAAGAAAAACTTTAAAATAATTTAAGTAATCTTAATCCTAAATACTAGAAACTCAAAAGATAATTTATCAAATCTCAAAGAGACTAATTCAAATTTAAATGGGTTAAGTCAAAATGGGATGCATGCTTGGATTCTATGACTACTTTAGCTTGCTTAATTTTTTTCCTAAATTCAGTTATTACAAGCGTTAATAAATTTTTTTTGGTACTCAATTCTTTTTTGCAAACATTGATTGTTTAAATCCTTTGTTAAATCATGTTTTGCATATTATTACTTGAAAAATATTTTTGAAAATTCTTTTAATACTTTAAAAAATCTTAATTAGAAATTAGAGTCCTTTTTACTTGTTTTTTTTAAGATCTATTCTTACTTACAAATATTTTGAAAAATCTAGAAATATTTTATGAAAATGCATTGAAATTATTTTTGAAAACTCTTTGAAAAATATTGAAAATTTATTTTTCAATTTCAAAATGTAAATTTCCCTGAAAATCTATTTCTCAATTTCAAAATATCTTTAAAACAACTTTTTCAATACTTGAAAAAAATACTCTATATGTTTTAAAAATTCTATGTGTTTTCAAGGACTTGATTTTTTTTTCAAATCTCTAAATGTTTTGTTACTCTTGTACTTCAAACTCTAAATATTTTTCAAATCCAATTTTGTTGTGACTTTTTGAAAACTCTCTGTGTTTTTTATGTATGTCAAAGGGTTAAATGTTAAGAAGAGTAAAGGTTTTTTTAACTACTAAGACCTTAACTTCAAGGGGAGAGTTATAATTAAGGGGGAACAACTTTTTTAACTTTTTTCCTTGAAAATGTTCTACATCTTACTTGTGAAAATCTTTTAAAGGTTTCTCTTTACTTATTAAAGATTGTATTAAATGCTATATGTTTTGCTTAACTTTAAACTAGGTTGCCATAAATCAAAAAGGGGGAGATTGTTGATGTTGCAAGCACTAGCTAATCAAACCTGTATTTTGATATTGGCAAAGGTTCAAAGTTAAGCTGAATTATTATTTTAACAAGGTTGACTAAGTGTGCAGGAGAAGTCCTAATTGAGGCTAGGCAAGGAAGTCCTAGTCTGTTGGACTAGGCAAAGAAGTCCTGTTAGTTGGACTGGGCAATGAAGTCCTAGTCATGTGGACTAGGTAGAAGTCCTGGTCAAGGTGACTGGGAAGAAGACTTTGCAGATCGAGGATCTCGGGCAGAAGTCCTAGGGATTGAGGACACTAGGCGGGAAGCCCTGGGGGTTAAAGACGTCAGGAAGAAGTCTAGACAAATTGAAGACCGAACGTCTAGCGGGAAGTCTCTAAGGTCAAGATTGGATGTTGAACAAAAGTCCAAAAAGATCTGGAAGACCAGATGTTTGGTAATAGGTAAACTCTCCTAAGAGGATTGAGTGAGGACACATTCCCCAAGAGGAAATAGTAGGCGTCAGTCTGACCTAGGGTTTCATTGGAACCCAAAAGTCAAGACCAAGACAATCCATGTTCGACTAATTTTATTGCACATTAATACTCTATATTTTGCTTTGTGCTAACTCTGTGATGCAGGGGTGAATTTTGGAAATAGATGATCTAGGCACCTTAATGGCATTAAGGCGCCCTGAGTCCAGATCAACAGTAGGATGAGGTGGCAGCCTCTGATTGGCTGACCCATGTCAACATACAGGCACCTCAAAGGGATTGAGGCATCTGGATCAGGATAAATGTTATTGAATAAAGCTTCATTGATAGCTCGCCACATTAGTACTTATTAAGGTGCCTCAAGGGGATTGAGGCACCTAGATCAGCCTATATAGGAAGCTTTGACTAGAGGCTTCAGAAAACACTTTTCTATGATCAAACGACTTCCTCATTACTCTAAATTTTTACTACAATGCCGAAACACTACTCCGAAGACACTAGTTGTATACTCGTCAATCGTTAGTAAATTCAATTACATTATACTCGTCTTTTATACACTAGTTTTACGGGTCGATAAACGTGTTATCGGTCCTACCTTTTGTAAAGACGAGTCTCCATCTCCGAATTTTTATTTGGAGAAGAAGACCTTTTTAGTGGATTGGTCACTAAAAGTACTCAAAAGGGTGCATGCCTTGGACTAGCAACCGTTGGGTTGTGAATCAAGTAAAAAAAGAAAGTGTTAGCCTTGTTTGTTTTTGTTTCCTTATTTTCGCTACTTACTCAAGTTTTTGAAAAACATGAAAAAAGTCACAAGCGTTATTCACCCCCCTCCCCCTCTAGTGCTTTATTGATCCTACAGAGTAAACCATTGCTCTAGGTCCATCATGAAAAAATTTTCAACCCTTAATTTTCAAAGGTTGAAGCTTCCAAATCCGAAGGGTGGAGGTGCCCAGATATCATATCTAAATTTAGGGCTCACTTCTTCTTCTTCCTCTAGTTGTCACTTCTTCCAGTGGTTAGTCCAATGAAGAACGGTCTTGGTCTGATACCACTTGTTAGGACTGGTATGAGTTAGAGGGGGGGTGAATAGCTCACTTCGCTTCTTTGAACTTGAATGCAGCGGAAACATGTAGCGAGAACGCCTTCGATTCTACTTGGTATCCACCTTCTTGAGGTGACTAGTCCAAGAATCCGCTCCTCACTCCACTATGAATGACTCCATCTTAGATTTTTTTTGGAGGTGGAGAAACCTCTTACAAGCTTGATTACACAAGAAACAAACAAGAGGAGCAAATATAAATGAGAATGAAAGCGAGAACGCCTTTACAATGAAATCTTGTTTTGCTTGCTTTCTTGTTGTTTGGAAATGCCTCTTGTTGACTCAGAAATGCATAAGCACTTCACCTCAGAATTTCTAAGAGTTGGCCTGTTCAAATGCTTCGCAAATCCCCTTTTCTAGGATTTCTTTTCGGTTGGAAAACACCTCCTAATCGATTAGCCTTACCCCCAATCGATTATCACGTCAGTTCTATCATTCAAAACCTATTAAATGACTCTTTTTTGTCTATCCAATCAATTGGTGAGCTATACCAATCGATTGGTTAGCCTCTAATTGATTGCCCCAATCAATTTAGAGGCCTTTTGTTCACTCTGGCCAATTGATTGGGTAAGGCTGAATCAATTGTCTCAATCGATTCACAAGCCTTCTATTCACTCATGATTTAGGTTGAGTCGATTGCCTCAATTGATTCACAAACCTTCTATTTGCAAGAAAGTCTCTGTCAATCGATTGAGCCTCCTCTCTAATCGATTCCGCAGCTCGTGACAAACTCACAGCCAATCAATTGCCCTAATTGATTGGTGATGCTGGAATCGATTGCCATAATCTATTTTAGATCCTTCTTTTCTTGAGAAATAAGCTCACTAATTGATTGGGTACTGCTCAATCGATTAAGTCAATCAATTTGAGCAGCACAACCCGAAAGTTTGGGTTTAAGGTTTACCAATCGATTGACACTTTTTGCCAATCGATTGGTAACCCTAAATTCTGCCTTTTCAAGCTTGCTTAGTATCTGGTTGACCTCAACCTATCAGGACTTCTTCTGCCCAATATCTAGTCATTCGTGACCTATTGAGACTTCCCGTTGCCCAATATCCAGTCAACCTTGATATATTGAAACTTTCTCACTCATGCCAAGTGTCTGATCCTCGTTAACCCACTTAGACTTCCCCTTGCCTAACCTCAGTAAGAACTCTCCCTTGCCTAACCTCAGTTATGACTTTCCTTATCTAACCTCAGTTAGTATTTTTGATGTAATATACCTATATATATATAATTAAATATGTATATATATTAAAGATCTAGGATGATAAGGATTAAAACGATTGAAGACTTGGCCTAATTGAGTTTATTTAGGAAAATAATAATGATATAATTAATAATTAATAAGGAAATATATTTATATAATTTATTAGAATTTTATAGATTTTTTTGGAATTTAATATGAATACTTTGAATATTTTATGGGGATAAATGGATTAGGATTAAAAAGTCTATTAAGGTTAGGAGTTGATTGAATCAATTAACGTATAGTTTGATTAAAAGCCCTAAGTTTTCTTCTCCTCTCTCATTTCTCTCCCATGGCTACTCGCGGGCGATGCAGACCCTGCTCCTCCACTTACACTACCCCAGCGCCTTCGTCGTGCCATTTCCCACGGCTCCATCCACTCCCCACCTTCTTCGACGACCTTCGCCCCTCACTTGCGCATGCGTGGTGCCGTTTCGCCATGCGTCCAACAGGAGATGCCTCTATTTTTGTACTCTTGCTCATCGGCACTCCCTCCGCCATTCTCAACAGCCAAGGTTGACCGTCGTCCAACCTAAGGGCCGCTACTGCCGGAGAAGAAGAAGGAAACACCAAAGTTTAGGGTAATGATTTATTATTACTTGATTAGCTTAGTATTTAGTTTTAATTAATGATTGTTAATTACATTAAGATTAATGAATTAGTTAAGAGATTAATTAACAACCTGATTGAGTAAATGAGATAAATTGTAATTTATGTAGATATGAGTTGAGTAGATTAAACTAATGGTAACTTGGTTAATTAATGAGTTAATTAACAAGTTAGTTAGTAGGATTAGTTGACTTAACTACGGGATGATTCAAATTACTAAGTTTAAAATGAACTAATAAATTGCTTTAATTAAGCCATAGGTTAACTAGATGATGATAGGTCTTTAATCAATCAAGTAAGAAATGGCTACATCACGTTTAAGAAGATTCAACAATTACTTTAAAAAGAGGAATAAATGATTAACCTATATAGGTTATTTATGGCTACTAGAAGTATGCTAGTACTTAGTTTTGCTTCGTATCCTATATTTGTAAGATTTGAGTTTGAAGCAGACCCTCTGATGTGAAGACGGTTATGACATTCTATAGATAAAGGTGGGTAGTTCCTGCTTTGGTCTCTATAGTTTTGTTGATCTTAGTGCATGATCCTTTTATTTGCATTATTTATGTAGTAGTTACTTATCTTGACTATACTCGATATTGTATTTTGAGGTTGATACTTTTGTTGCTTAATCTTGTTTTAGTCTATTTGATATCTATGTAGTCTCAATTGTGTTCATACTTGGGTTGGTCTTATATATAGGGTATTACCAGATCATGATATAGTTATAGAATTATGCTCGCGCATTTATACCATAGTAGTTATATACTTAAGCTCATGCCTATATGTTAGTGATATCATACCGTAGTATAGTCATTTATTTAGGCTCGTGTCTATATGTTAGTGATACCATACTGTAGTATAGTTGAGATATTTTGACTAGGCCTTATTAGCTATTAGGCTCGTGCCTATACATTAGTAAAATCATACCGTAGAATAGGATATCGAGTATCCTATGAAGCCCCTTATTGTTATTTAGTCTTGTGCCTATATGCTAGTAAGATTGTACCGTGGTGTAAGATATCGAGTATCCTACTCGACCTATGTCGGTAATTTAGGCTTGTGCTTATACGTTGGTAAGAATGTACCATGGTGTAGGATATTGAGTATCCTACCAGAATTATGTCGGTTATTTAGGCTTGTGCTTATACGTTGGTAAGATCGTACCGTAGTGTAGGATAACAAGTATCCTACTAGAATCATGTTAGTTATTTAGGCTCATGCCTATATGTTGGTGAAATCAGTTCATAGTGTAGCTTGTATAGCTCTACTCTTGGATGTGTTTATTATTGCCTGTTTGCTATTTTTGTTTTATAGGCCTATACATTAGGACTACCCACATGACCTATCTGTGGTACCATATTGTTGCTTGCATTCCGTAACTAAATAGCTACCCCACCCTATTTGCCCACGAGACTCATTCGTGGTAGCATGTTGTTGCGTGCAAACATGGTCATGTGTACACCTTGACTGCCCACGAGACTTATTCGTGGTAGCATGTTGTTACTCACAGTTAGTAGCTAGATAGCTATGTACACACCTTGACTACCTACGAGACACATTCGTGGTAGCATGTTGTTGTGCGCAGTCAGTACTTGTTATATGTTTATTATGTGATTGTTTGATGCAGGATTTGGATGTATAGTGTGTGCACCCGATTTAGTTGTCATACCTAATTGATCAGGTTAGTAGATGGTTATGTTAGTACTTCTATTTTGTTAGTCGATATTTATGTTAGTGCATTTATTTATGTTGGTTAGTAACATTATCTGAGATTGCTCCCTTTGACTCCCTTGCCATTTAGTATCATGCACTATCATCTTATACCCACTGGGTATTTTGTATTCACTACCTCTTTCTTTTCTTTGACCTCTAGATTAATAAATAGAGGATGTGTCATGTCGCTCAGAGGTCCTGGCTATCGGTCCCACTCGAGTTGGATTCTTCTTTTCTAGTTATTTTAGTTTCTTTTTTCGCTGCCACTGTGTATGATTTTCTTTCTTCATCGAATTTTGGAGTTTTTTTTATAATAGTTTACTTTTATCTTGTATAGTTTAGTAAGTTCACATGTACATGCATATATACACACATTAGTATTTAGAAAATTAGAAATTTTATATCACATTGGTATTTGTGTTGGCTTGAATTGCTTATGTATCGATTAGTTTCTCACATTGACACTAGGGGGTACCGTCTGGTCTTGCAGACAAGTATACCCTGAGGATGCGACATCCGATCACTAAGTGTCTGGTCTTCCCTAACTCACTTAGACTTTGCCCTTACATATTCCCGTTGGACTTTTCTTTGCCTAACCTCAGTTAGGATTTCCCCTTACCTAACCATAGTTAGGACTTTCACTTGTCTAACCTTAGTTAGGACTTTCCCTTGCCTAGTTCCCATTAGGTCTTCCATTGCCTAGCCTCTCACTAGGACTTCCCTTGCTTAGTTTCCAACTAGGCCTAGGTCTTCCACTGCCTAGCCTCTCACTAGGACTTCCCTTGCCTAGTTCCCAACTAGGTCTTCCCTTGCCTAACTTCAATTAGGACTTTCCAAGTCAAGTATCTGGTCCTTCCTTGACCTACTTGATTTCTCTCTCACATATTATCAAACATTGAAACTCAAGTTCGAGCCAACGCGAGCTTAGTCAACTTGGTCAACCTTGACCCGAGGATGATTGCACCAATAGTTGACTTGATCTAAATCTGATTCTGACTCGAAGGAAGACTCATCCCAAGTTACTTTAGAGCTTTCCTTTACTTCTTTAACTTGTATAGTTCTTTTGGCTCCTTAAGAAGAGGATATTTTGACTTGTAGTGTCCTTTCTTATTGCACTTGAGGATCGGATGTTCGCCTTGTTGACTTGGTCCTTCTTCTGAATCTCTCTCTTTTTACAAGTCTTTTAGAAAACTTCTTTCTTATGATATTTTTGTTAGCAACTTTCGAAGATACGTCATCTTCGTCAATTGAAGGTTTAAACTTAGCTTCTAATTTGATCTCATCTTTAGGTCTACAATTTGACTTTGACTTAACCTTGATGAAGGATCGTGTCTATCCTAGAGGGGGTGAATAGCGCATACAAATTAATCGAGTTGATAGTTTAATAATCTAAATAAATAAACAATCAAAATGTGTAGTAGAAATAAGATTAACAAATATTCTAAATTAAATACTACATAACTAAGAAGAATAAGTATGACCCCTAAACCCTAAATTAAATACTAACTTAACTAAGCAGAACAAGTATGATCAAATTTAAATAATACTTGACTTAATATGTCAAGATTTAGGTTAAATAAAATAAATAGATTCTTATTTAATATCTTTTATCGAGAAAGCTTCTAGAAGTGGAGATTTTTTTAACAAAAAACTTAAGTTTAAGCACATTAAATAAAAATACAACAATTTAAAGAGAATAAGAAATTTATAAGCCCTAGGTTGCATTTGATCTTTGAAGAACATGACCGCAACACATCAACACAAGGAGAATAGGAGCATTTAGAAGAGCATTCGAAGAATGAATTGATGAAACTAGTGCTTTGAGCCTTCATTTATATAGCTCAGTCAAACGTTGACTTGCACTCTCTCAGCCGATTGGAAGCCCTTCTGATCGGCTAGAGCATGCTGACTCGACTACATATTTTATCTGTGTCGATATGATTCAATGGACTTTGGGCACCTGGAGCATGGTCAAATGCCTATTTTGATCGTCTCCTCTGAATCACTGGATCACGCTTACTCCTGTCACTTGGAAGCTGCTTTAGTCACCCGGACACCGAGGTTTCCCGCACCTCATTCCAGTCTCCTGGAAGTTCACAACTCGGTCAGAACTTATCTCTAGTCGGTCATCCGGATCCCATCGAGTCTCCTGGAACCACCAAGTAGCTTCCTACGATATAGAGTTAGTGTATAAAAATACTAACACAAATAGTAAGTCTCAAACAACACTTATTGCTCAAAACATAGCTTACCTTTGTTTGGTACCTCTATGCCTTTACCTTTGACAAGTGTTCAACTTTCAACTGATACACCTGGACTTTCATTGCCAAATCCTCAACTCTCAGCTGATTATCTTGGACTTTCACCACCTAGTTACCAACTTGATCTTTCATTGTCTAGTTCCCAATTGGTCTTGTCATTGACTAGTTCCCAACTAGGTCTTATCATTGCCTAGTTTCCAACTAAGACTTATTATTGTCTAGTTCTCAACTAGGATTTGCATCATGTCAAGTTACTTGTACTTGCATACTTGACAACCTTATTAGATCACAAACTAATCTATCTTTAAACTTATCATATGTCAAAATATAGGTCCAATGTAGTGCTCCTAGCACCAACACTTCTCCATCAGATTTATCTGCAGTCAAAGATATATCCTTTTGTATTTGATCAAGATTAGTCTGTTCATGCAATTCAAAATCCTAGAAAAAAATCATTTAACTTAATTGAAGACAAGTCCTTGGACATTTTATAAGCATCCACCATAGATGTCTATTAAGTAGTCCTTGGAAATGTCTTGAATGCTTATCTTATTAAGTCATGATTTTCAATTATTCTTTGATTTCATGGATGATATTGAGAATTTACTTGAACTTTCCATGATGTTGACTCACTACTCACCTTCCTTCATTTGAATTGTTTGGAATTGATTTAGAAGAAGATCTTTCTTGCCAATTCTTGAGTCAAACTTTCATGAAGTTCAATGAGCTTCTCTTATAGCTCCTTTGCATTACTAAATGGTTCTACTTTACTGAGTTGCTCCTGAGTTAGACCAAATTAGATTGTAGTAGTAGCCATAGCATTTGCTTAAACCTTATTTTTTATATCACTAGTCCATAGGCTGAATCAAACTAGCTTGCATTGGCATCTCTTGGTAGGTCGAATCCAACTTTTATGATCATCCAATTTTCAATCTCGTTCATACTTCATCCTACCCTTCCAATAGGTAAATTATTGTCATCAAATAGAGGAGGAAAGGAGGTGTTATAACCTTCCTACAATGCTATAAAGAAAAAAATTTCAAGACTTTCAAAAATCTTGGGTTAGTAGCACAAAAATATAGCAAACAAGTATTTGTTGTTAAGTTAAGTTTAGGATAAATTTAGGTAGGTTTAGGGTTAGGCTTGGGTTAGATTTTGTTTGGGGTTAGGTTTAGGTGTAGGCTCAGGTTAGGTTTTTGTATGATTTTTAGAATTAGAATTTAACCTAACTCAAAAATGCAATTTTGATCCTAGGTTAGATTCAAACTTTCCTTTAGGTTAATCAAACAATTATTTTTAAATAAGCTTCCAGGTTGTGGCGAGGCACAGGGGCTCTACTTAAAGTAGTCACTTGCTTTACTTAAAGCTACTCAAAATGACATGCCCAAGCAACTTAGTATAAAATTTTGGTTTAACTAGTTTAACATAAGGTACATTATCTTCACTTTTGTTAATAGCACCAGGTGAGATATTTTTATAATATCCAACCTATGTGAAGATTAACAAGAGTTCTCCTAACGTACTACCAACTCAACCTACTTTGATACCAATTTGAAGAATCATACTCATGCTAGTGGGGGTGAATACCGTGTATACTAATTTAAAGAGTTGATACTAAATAAAAATAAATAAAGCAATCAATCAATCATAGTTTACAATAGTGGAATTAAAAATTAAATAACTTTGTAATGAAACAAAGATTAACTTAAACTTGTAATGAAATAAAGCTTAACTTAAATTTATAATGGAAAGATTAACTAAACTTGTAGTGGAAAGATTAACTAAACTTGTAATGAAATACATTCTAAGTTAATTTATAATGAAACAAATATTAAATCATATTGCAATGAATTGATATTAAATCAACTTGTAGCAAGAGAATTACTATATAAATTTGATTATGTGATTCTGAAATAATAATAAGAACACAAATTGAAACAATACCACACAAGTGTATTCAGGGATGCAACGTGGTTAAGCTTCTCACTGGGTTCCTACGTCCATGGCATATAATCCATAAGGCAGATCAATCTTGAAATCCCTCTAAAAGATCTCCTTTCTAGATGTAAAGAAATCTCATATAAGAATCAAGTGATATTAAGCACGATATGAAAGAAATATATGACAACAACAATATAAAAATTAAATTAATAATATGGTGTTGCTGATTTGAGCTTAGAGTGTGTTGGGGAGCCCGATAGATGCGTGCATTAGACATGTTTCACATAACACACAGCGGAAGTAGAAATAATAATAATAATTATAACACACGCATCATACGCATACATGATACATACATGCCAGACATAATAGCATAATTAAAATTTTATGAAACTAAATTATATCTAACCATGATGTGGAGTGAAAATGGAATCAACCAGCGATGCTATGAAGCCTCGCTTCTATCCATATCCACGTTGATCTATCGTCGAGACGACTTCGCAAAGTCACGAGCCTTGATTCCATCGGTACTAGCCGACGAATGTAGACAAGTTATCTGAGAGAGACTCCGCTAATGGTTTGGTATCCGACAACATTAGCAAACCAATGATACCAAATACGGAGAAATCCAACTCATTTCAATGCCCGATGGCGTATGCAACCCGACGACACTAAATGAATTGAACGACAACCCTTGAGTTGATGTTCGGAGGGATGATTCGCTGGTGCTGGCAATATGGCTAGCGGCAAGAACTCCAGAGGTTGGAGAGGGAATGACGGAGGGAGGGCCAGCCGGCGGTAAGGCCCTGTGGTAGCGCCAGGAGTGGCGGTGTCAGGCTTGCGAGATAGTGTTACGTAACTGCAAGTGCACGCTAACGTCATGGTAACATAAAAGATTATCGTATCCATAGGAATTACAGATTAATGCACTAGTAAGTTTGTGAAGCTAGTAGCTAGACTAATCAAGTTTGGAAGCTTGTGAACTAGAAAGAGAGAAAGTGTGAGAAAAATCTTGAGAGAGAGATAGATAGAGAGTTGGTTGTGACGTCTAGGTCTAAAAAAGAGGGAAGTGAGTTGGGAAGGTTGGTTTAGAGAGTGATTCTAGGCTTTCGGTTTCACTATGATGTTAGATAATATCCTTATAATATGTTAATCTCCTAATTCTCAACATTACTCCTATAAACTAGGGTAAGTTCCTATGTCAAAATCTTTTAACTCTAGAAAGTGGAATAAGTACCGATGCCCTTTGTCACTAAGGGCATAAATGTTTAGTTGAATGAGAATCCTTTGTCACTAAGGATCTCTCAATTATCTAGTCTAGTAACAACCTTAACATAGAAGCAAACACCCTAGATCTACATGCATCATTCACATACACATTTCATCATGCATGTACAAGACACAACACATATAACATAAGAGGTAACATCTCATAGAAATATGAAATTGACATATCCATAGTTTATACATCATCAATCACATCATAGATACTCCTTAACCCTAGAATACAAGAGTTCTACTCCATAGACAAGGAGAGAAAATACAAAGACAAGTAAATAAACATTCTATTCCGATCTAAAGAGAAAAAGGGAAGGAATGCTTAGTCAGTTGATGTCTTGGTCTTCAAGAGTACTCTCCTTGCTTGGATGATGGATGGATCGGAGAAATTCGCCTCAAGTCGCCAGAGAAATCTCTTAAAATGGAGTGTGGATGGACCGAGTGTTCTCCCTAAAAGGGAAGAACAACTTCTCTTGAGAAAGGGGTAAACACCCCCTTTTATAGGCATGGGGCATGACCCATGCTTTTCTAGCACACGGCTGTGCCTGACCTGCTCTTGAGGCTGAGTGAAGTGAAGGCACGACCATTCTTGTGAGGCACGACTCATGGTTGAGGAAGCACTGCTAGCCAAACATGGCCCTGTTTGAGACACACGGCTGTGCTTAAAGTTCTCCCAGGAATGACACACGACCGTGCTTGTGACACACGGTCGTGCCTTGGATTTCTTCAGAAATGTCACACGATCGTATCTGGGACACACTGTCATGCCTTGAGCTCCTTCT
>JBBUKS010000059.1:4309428-4337872 GCA_038050645.1 Hedychium gardnerianum | reverse complement strand
CTCCATTCAAACATTTCATCGAACACCTAATGTGCATAAATCAATTGCAATTAAATCATATGTTATCCAAATAGGTAAAAGTCAAATCCATTACAATTAATCTCAATTAACCCACCTACACATCATTACAATCTACACACCCAACACTCATCACTTGTAGATATTGATTCTTCAATGTCAACACATAATCCTTTATCATGAGTTCACTACATAATTAAAGCTATTTAATGAAACCTGGACCTAATTTACCATGCTTGCATCGAATAAAAGATAAAAAAAACTGACTACGAAAATGAATCACTCATAGTATTGGAAAGAAAATAGAACATCTGAACAAACCTAGCTTATGCAATTTAGACATCGACCATGAACCAAAATACTAAAAACACTAAGATGCAAATCATCAAAATCAACCCTCAACACGTTCAAATTCAACTGCATACGGGATAAAACTAAACATCCTATCAACAACTCAATTACATGAAAAAAAATCAACAATAGGCAAACCTAAAGATCAGAATGATGCCTACAACCCAAGCTAGGGCAGCTCCAAGCTTGTGCCGGATCGGATCTACTATGAAAAGGGGAAAGCTCGGCTAAAGATGATGAGCGAAGATGGCTCAGATCTGTAAGAAGTGTAGGAAAACTCCCTTGCGTTTCTGCAGCTCCGGCGAGGGCGAAATGGTGATCGGCGGTGACTACTCGATGGAGAAGGGAGTTGGCTGGCGTCGGCGAGTGAGTGTCGGGAGGTGGAGGACATCGATAGGTTGGTGGCGTCGGGTGATGTCGGGAAGAAGAAGGAGTCTCTAGATAGGGGGGGTCGGTTGGCGGCTGGCGGTCGGCGTTCATTGGAGGCGGAAGGCACTGGCAGTGTCGACAGTGAAGAGGAGTCGGGGAGGAGAAATCGAGTGGAGAAGGAATTCACAGAATGAAAGCTTTGGGTTTTTTTTTATAACTCCAACTTAGACTTAAATTAGCTAACTTAGGGTTAGGTTTAAATACTTAGGCTTTAATTAATCCAACCTTAGTGTTTTGATCAAATTAACTTAGGATTTAATATTTTATTTTAGGTTAATTAATTCCAACCTTAACTTTAATTAGACCAATCAACTCCCGTTGAATTGACATTTCGAAACAGACTTCCCAAAAGTCTATTACTTTTATCCCCGTGAACTTCTCTAATTAGCTCTAATTAAATCTAGAAAAATCTCCAAAAATTCCATATATTTTATTTCCCAGTTAATATATCTTATATTATTATTTTAAATTATCGTATTTAACAACATTTCTTTTGGTGCTTCTCAGATCACACGAGCAGGACTTGGAACACTTTTAAAGCACAAGAACGAAGAGCTTTGATTGCAACTGACAATGGAATCAACTTCCTCGACTGTCTTTTATAGAACTCTATCGACACTCTTCCAATCATCTAGTCATCTAGAAGCTCTTACGATCGACTGGATCTCCGTGACTCTACTCTCAACTCGATTCTCTTCGACTGCAGATCAGACTAACTTTTTCGACTTTTGATCGCTTGGAACCCTTCCTGTCATTTGAATATCTCAGCCAACTCTCATTCAAAGACCAAAATGCTCGAACAAATAAAGTCAATTTTTGATCGACCAAATCTGTTTTGATCGCCCGAACTAATTTGGGTCCAATTGGTTAGATCACTATTCTAGTCGATTGGACCACATTGTCGATCTATATATTGGGACCCGTTACCAACTGGTTTGACCTCTAGACACATTTCGATTGTTCGAACCTCGACTAGTTCCCAACTAGTCCGACCTCTGGATATATTCCGATCTTTCGAGTTTTTGTCCAACTGTGGTTCCTTGCAAATTTAAAACTTAATTTATCTAACATATTAGTTTATATTTTTGTCAAGTATTCAACTCTCAACTATCCATTTTGGACTTTCACCTAATTCTCAACTAAGTCTTTTACTATTTAGTTTTCAACTAAATTTTTTATTATATAATTTTCAATTAGGTCTGTTTAATTTTCAACTAAGTTTTTTATTGTTTGGTTCCATGTAATTAGATTTTTTCTTTCTTAGTCCCACTAGAATTTTTTTATTATTTAGTTTTCAATTAGGATTTGTCATTGTCTAATTCTCAAGTAACATTTTCACTATCTAATTTCCAATTAAAATTTGTTTTACTTAACCTTACTATTTTTTTTCACCAACGATCAAATATCTAATCTTATTTGGATTTCTTACTCGTTTTTCATATCTAATCAACTTTGAATTTCTTGCAAGTGAGTGAAATGTTGAATAAAAATATAAATTTTTTATGGAAAATATTCTAATATCTTTATTCAATCAAATTGACCATTGAAACTTAACCTATTAAATATATTCATGATGAAGAAAGGCTAAAAATGAGCGACCTTTTTTTTATTGGAAAAGGTACTCTTTTTTCATTAATCATCCTATTTTTATTATCGAATTATTCCTCCTTGAGCCATTTGATACATGAAAACTCAATTACCACCCATATATATATATATATATATGTATAAATTATATTGCCACAATATATATAAATTATGAATCATTATTATTATTATTAGTATTGACTTTAACAAGATTTTATTTGAATGTATATTATAATAGTTATAATATAATATTAATTGAATTATATAAGATCTCACTTGTGCAGTGTTATAATAATTATAAATAGTAACTGTTATTTTAGATTGGTCGGAATAAAAAGAGATAATTTGGATAATAAAAATGAATAGAATATTATTTTTGATGATTAATTAAAAAGGTACGGAGATAAACAATGTTAAATTCAAAGTATTTTATTTTATAAAATATAATATTTTAAACTAAAGGAGATAAAATAAGAGGGGGAGTAAGTTATGGGGCAAAATGGGAATTTCCCATTGATCAGCAAACTTCTCTCTTGTCCACCGGTTGGAGAAAATTACCAAGAGAAGAAAATAAAATACGCAAAAAAAAAAAAAAAAGAAGAAAAAAAGAAGAAATAGAACGGAGGAAGAGAAGACGAAGCGGAGGAGAGGGTGAGAGGAGGGTGGATATGGCGATCTGTCGATCGGAACTGCGTTAATTTGGCGGGAAGGTGCGATCTCTGAGGCGGCTGTCGAGACGAGGCGGAGCCATGGGGAACGTCACGTCGTCGGTGGCGGCGCGGTTCGCCTTCTTCCCGCCGGAGCCGCCGACGTACGAGGTGTTCCGAGAGGGGAACGGGGAGGGAAAGCTCCGCATGTTGGGGCTCTCGCCTGACCGGAACGTGGAGGTGCACCAGTTGGAGACCAAGGCCGGGAACCGGGTGGTGGCCACCTTCTGGCGGCAACCCCAAGCCCGCTTCACCCTCCTCTACTCCCACGGAAACGCCGCCGACATTGGCCAGATGCTCGACCTCTTCTTCGAGCTCCGCGCGCACCTTCGCGTCAACATTATGAGGTATGGGGGAAGGCGGTCGGGATCCTCGGTCTCGTATTCCCTCTCTTCCCTTTTTCTCTCCTTCGCCTATTTCCTCCTTCAGGTTTGCAAGATTGCATTTATGTTCCTGTGAGAGCATTTAGTTTTTTTTTTCGTTGATACGATTCTGTATATAGTTTCTTGTTGTGAATCTTATTTTTAATTTTGACATCTTGATCGATCATTGGTTAGGGAATTTTAGATCTTTGAAAGGAAAAAAATAAAAATGTTTCAAGGAGAGGACTCATTACAAGGTTGCTTATCGTTATGTGGCATATCGTTTGTATCCATTGTGGTCAATAAGCTTCTCATGGTATTTTGTTTTTCTACCTATGATGAGGGTATCACAAATTCTATATCTAGCGTTGTTAAAGTGACGCTTCTAGTAATGTGGATTCCAAAAAGAAAATATAATCAGCCAAGTGTGGTGTCAAAGTCACCATTATTTGAAGCTTTTATATTTCTTGTGCATCTAATACCTACTACACTTCATTTATCCTAAGCCGCATGAGACACATTGAAGGGAAGATTAGGTAATATTTTGCTCTTTGTTCTTTATATTTTAGCAGCGTTAGCAAAATGTGGGGATTTCCGGGTTACATTTAGTTATCTTACACTGTTCTATGAATGAAAGTGGTTTGAAGAATTGATGTTCATATAATCATATTGCTACCTGAATAAACAATTTGTTCTTTTTTTTTTCTGCTCTTCAGCTTCATAGATTCTATGTTCAGGTCTAATTTTCTTATGTACAAGCTCAGATTGGATAATGGAATATATTGTTTTTGGCTTAAAATGAAAAATATAGCCTTTAAAATTTAATCAAAGGCAATCTAAACTATCTAATGATCTTTTATGATTTTACAGTTATGATTACTCAGGTTATGGAGCTTCTACAGGGAAGGTATGTTTTTCCCTTAAAAAAGTTGAAGTAATAATGTTTTTATATGTTTACTTTGAATCTTATAAAATTTCTTTTTAACATTATGAGAAGGATTTTGTATTGTTAAGAGATTATGAAAGAAGTAAAATGTTAAGCTTGTCACTACATTTGCCCTTCATGAATATACCCACTTGTGTGTAGATTAATCAAAGGTCTATTGACGCCGGGCAGAATAGCGATTATTCTGGAGGCGGAATCTCAGAGAGGAATTTTAGAGAAAACAAGAGAACTCGCAAAATGTAGAGAAGTCGTCTCTAGGTTTAGCCAAAAAATATTGATTCAAAATAAAAGATAATCCCTAACCATCAACTAAACAATTGCTTAAATATATCCAAAAACCCTAAGATGCAAAAAAAAAGATGAAAATAACCCTAATATAATGATAAAATTGTTCGAAGCCTCCGAAAGATCTTAAACGACGTTTTTCGGACCTGAGACTGAGTGGTTATGGGTTACACTAAGTAAAAAATTGTAGATATCTGAACGAGCTTCGATTTGAGTGGTTGTAGCTCCCGTGGTTCATCTCGAGTCAAAAGTTATGACATTTCAAAGTTCGAGGCTTGTTTGTGCCGCAACCACGTACAGGATGGAACATAGTCGTGTCAAGTAACATGGGTTGGCCGTGTTCCTTGCTGAATGACTCCTCGTCACGGCACGGAATGGGACACGATCGTACTAGATAACACGGTTTGGCTGTGTTTCTTGCTGGAAGGCTTGATTGCTCCTCGTCTCCGCACAGAATGGAACACGGTCGTGCTAGATAACACGAGCTGGCCGTGTTTGCTGTTGGAATCTTCAATTCCTCCTCGTCAAGGCATAGAACGGAGCACGAGCCTATTGGGCTAGCCTATGCATTGATCCTCCTGCATCATCTCTAGAACCTACTTGTAGATTAATTAGAAACCTTTAGTCCTTTGTAATTGTTTCTAGCAAATCTATAAGTGACAATTGTTGGAAAGAAAATTATATTAATTCAAAGCTTATCTAATATATGAGATCCTAACCTTTTTTTATAAATTGATAAATGACTTATAAATTGATAACATGAGTTAAATGGTTGCATAGCACTTGAATTCATGATCCAAGAATTGATAGATGTTGTATTTGAGACATTTAATTCAATAGAGGATGTAACATACTTGAGTACACCCATGTGCTAGTATCTGAAGGTTTGCCAAGGTTACTAATAAGAAATTTTGACCTCTTCTAGGTTAATCCACCTACTCTTTTGGTGTTACATCATTTTGTTGTGAATTTGTCATGTATATGAGAATTGATCTTTATTTGTTCTTTTTTATTTTTCCACTCTCGATTGGGCGATTGGCCATGAAGCTTCGAACAGGTCACAAATATGGAGTGCCTTTTTATAATAGGTGAACCATAAACTATCATGATTGGTTGCCCAACCTTTCTACTTTTAGAAAATATGCTTCTTTTTTTTTCGTTTTTGTTGTTGAATTACTACCACCATTACCCCTCGAACTAGTGCTAACACTTCATTAAAGCATGAAACTTCCTGCTTACAAAGAGCATGAATTTTTACTTGATTAAATTCTGGATTAAGTCTTACAAAAAAATCATAAACTCTATCTTGCTCAATGAAGTCATTAGAACAACATCTTTAGAACATTTGGTTTTGATCATCCCTATAATGATCAACTTCAAGGTTACAATTTTGAGCTGTACTAAAGTTTCTAGTTTATGATCAGAACGACGATTTTGATACAATATAGTGTCGTGGCCATACGACTTCATTATTTTTTTAAATACAAATATATTATTTAAAAAATATTTTTATTAATATTTGATTGTTATAGATGCTTACTATTGATAAATAATTGAGATGTTTCATGTTGGGTTCAAGTTTTGATGTTATCTCGTGAAATGTTTGATATTTATTGAGTAAAAGTCAAGTTAGGATTAGTTAAAGTCCACTAAGTAGACATGAGAGCAATTTAATTTGCATTTATTTTGATGAGTTTAAAAATAAACCAAATTTATATATATAATAATTTAATTCACAGTAGTATATTTTATAAGATTAGAAATTATACATATATATATTTTATTTTTTGAAACAATTTGTTCCACAAAGAGTTTTTTTTTTCTCTCTTTACCTCGTGAACATATGGAGGGAAAAAAATTAACCATCCTTTAAAAGATATTTTTTTCTCTAAATAATCTTGTGGATGAATGAAGGAAAAAAATTAACCAGGTTTTTTTTCTCTCTATTTACCCACATGAACGGATGGAGGGAAAAAATTAATAAAAAAGAAGGAAAAAAATTAATATATCAAAGAGGAAAAAATATTAAGAGGGAAAAGAATAAAAGAAAGAATTTGAATTAATTGTCTAAAAAATAAAAAATGGAGGACACTGCGACCTTGTGACTTCCTCCGTGGCGCTGTGAGGTCACAAAGGGTCGTGCCGATGTGAAGGACTATGCCAGTGTCGGTGCACAGGCAGAACGAAAAATTTCACCCATGCCGACCGACACTCACATTATGTTATACCATGATCAAGGTTTTATCATAAGCTTGTAAATTATTTAGTGCCTTGTTTAGCAATCATTATTTTCATCTTCATCTAATATACCGACCAACACGTCATATTATTTTATACCATAATCAAGGTTTTGTCATAAGCTTTTAAATTATTTAGTGTCTTGTTTAGCAATCATTATTTTCACCTTGAGCACTATGAATATTCTAGTTTGTCTTAGAAAATAGAGCAAAATGTAGGATCGTGCCTACGCTAGAGGGGGTGAGTAACGTATAATAAATTTTAGAGATGATAGTATAAAGATTCTATTGAGGGAAAATTTCGAGAGATACGTTTGAGATGGTACCGGCATGACGATCAATAAATATTCCAGGCGATGTGAAAATATGACAAATACGCATATCAAGGAAGAAGAAGACAAAAAAAAAATTTGGTTAACAATAATAAAACAAGATAAAATTTATTTAACTATAGATGATGATATAATAGGGGATAGAACCCAATGGCGTAAAAGGATCCATATAGCCCATAGTGGGATAAAGCTTGGTTGTTGTTGTTGTTGTATAGTATAAAGATTCTAAATCGGTAATCAAAATATGCAGCGGAAATAACCAAACAAAACAGTGGAAAATAAAGTTTATCAAATTTTCTAAATTAACTAAACAAAATAAGCATGCACAACAAAAATAATGTAACACTTAAGATCTAATATGACAAGACTAATAACATGCAATACTTAAGAGTAAAATATAGCAAGATTAAGAGAATGCAATACTCAAGATCTAGTATAATAAGATTAAGATTAAAGTAAATATAGATTCTTATTAAAAACTCTCCTTTCCAGAAAGCTTTTGAAGGTGGAGAAACTTTTTTAACAAGAATCAAGAAATTAAAGCACAATAATAAGAAATGTACGACAACTTAAAGAAAGAGAAGTTACAAGCCCTACTTGCCGTTAATCTTTGTGAAGCACAAACACGTCAGCACAAGGAAGTAGAAGCATAACGAACAAAATGTCAGAATGATTGATTGATCATAAAACACTGCTTCGAGCCTCCTTTTATAGAGCCCCGTTGAAGTTGATCTGGCACTCTTTCGGTCAACTAGAAGTCCCTCTGGTTGCCTGGAGTATGCTGACATGGTTGCAAACTTTATCTATAATATTTTAGCGGATTCTGATCGTCTAGACTCCCGCCAGGCGCCTAGAGCATGGTCAAATGCCTATCTTAACCGTCTCCTCCAGATCATTGGATCACGTCTTTGCTGATCGCCTAGAAGCTGCTCCAGTCGCAGACTCTATCAATCGAATCTTATTTCTAACCAGTTGCCCGAATCCCATCCGGTCGCCTAGAACTGTTGAGTAGCTCCCTGTAACATAAAGTTAATGAGAAAAAATAGTAATACTCTAAGTAGGTTTCAAACAACACCCGTTGCTTGAAACCTTACTTACCTTTGCCCGGTACCTCCAGGACTTTGCTAAATGTTCAACCCCTAGCTAGCCCATCCAGACTTTTACTACCAAGTCTTCAACTCCCAATTGACTTCCTTAGATTTCCTTCACCTAGTTCCTAATTAGGTCTGCCTTGACTCATTCCGAATAAGGTCTTCTATTGCCTAGTCCCACTAGGTCTTTCCGCTACTTGCTTCCCAACCAGGACTTCCATTGCCTAATCCCAATAGGTCTTTCTGTTGTCTGTTCCAACCAGAACTTCCCAATCAGAACTTCTATTGCCTAGTTTCACTAGGTCTTTTTGCTGCCTGGTTCCTAACCAGGTATGTCATTGCCTAGTCTGTCTTTAACATTGCCTAGTTCGTCACGAGGACTTTGCTTCATGTCAAGTTACCTGCACTTGCAAACTCAATAAACTCATCATATCACAAACAAACCTAACTTTAAAACTTAGCTATACATCAAAATATAGGTTCGATGTAGTGCTCCCAACACCAACACAAAACATAAAAGAAAATAATGAAGGCTAGAAGAAGGAAATTCAAAATTGAGCCTAAGGCTCTTAGTAGGGGTGTCAAAAATCAACCCGACCTGCCAACCCAACCCGAACCCATCCAAAAATTAAGATTTTCGAGTTCGGGTTGGAGGGTTTTCGGGTTCGGGTTGGAGTTTTCGGGTTGGAGATTTTCGGGTCGGGTTCGAGTTGACCTGAATTTAGGGTTTAGTGGGTTTTTTGAGGTTAAATTAAATTTTATTTTGAAAATTAAGATGCTTTCATGTATATCAACATCAATGTTAGTATGATAATGAAGGAGAATTGAGATAAAAGTGAAAAATTATAGGAAAAATAACCAAAAAAAAGTCATTTTTAATCTGGTTATTCGGGCTGGTCGGGTTCAGGTTTCGGGATTTCGGGTTGTATTTGGGTTTGGGTCGGGTTGAGATTTTTGTTAAAATTTTTTTTCAACCCGACCCGGCCCACCCAAATCGACACCCCTAGCTCTTAGACCATATTTAAAATTGAAAATTGTATTACCTTAAAACTTATTCAATACATAGATTGGATTCTAAACCTTTTTTATAGATTGATAACCCAACTTATTCTTTATAAAGTAATAAAATTTTCTAATAAAACCCCTAATTATCCAAATACAAACTCTAACAAACTTTTAAAAAATAATAATAAAACTTTTTAAGGAAATTAGCTACGTTATCATATTCCATAGGAATCATGATCCCATGATGTTTTTAGGGATATATGGTTACAAAATCATGCTTTCCCACAACAATACTATTTAGCTGTGATAAATCACTTGAATAATCACTCTCTCAGTCTCTCACAAATCAAAATTTTGTTATTATCACTGCTGCTACATACTTTTTGTTTGACATAATTTTCCATTTGTATAGATCATGCTTAGAAGTAATTGTTTAAATTTAGAAATAGTTTACACATAAGATGGTTTATGACGTTGAATTTTATCGAATCTAGACATGCAAAGAGATAAACCTAGCCATCTCACTTACGTGAAGTATCTAACAACCCCTTTTTGTTTGCATTGGAAGGAATCTAAATGGAATTAACAGGAATCATGAATGCAATGATATATTTGAAATGTAGCCGATCTAAGTGATGGTGATATGCATACCTATGTTTATTGCATGAACATTGTTGGATAATAATACATTTTAAAGCAACTTGATGCTTCTAAATGACTTCTTAAAAGATGATAGCATCAGTAAAACTCAATTATGGGATAAGATCCTTATAGCTGACATCAAATAGTTGGAACTGATATGTATGATAGCTTATAATTTGAGGTATCACGCCAATATTTCTCAGCAAAGAATTTTCTTATCAGAAACAATTATTTTGTCTTTAAACTCTCATGTCTGATCATAACCATGTTTCCCTTGTTATTGGCCATTCTTCCTAAAGCCATCCGAGTTCAACACATACTATGACATAGAAGCAGTGTATGAGTGTTTGAAGAAAGAATATGGGATAGAAGAAGAAGATCTCATTTTGTATGGTCAGTCTGTTGGTAGTGGACCAACATTGCATCTGGCTGCACGATTACAGAAACTGAGGGGGGTTGTCCTCCATAGTGCAATTCTTTCAGGAATTCGTGTCTTGTATCCTGTGAAAGTGACATTCTGGTTTGATATTTTTAAAGTAAGTTCAGATTTAGTCTCAGATGGATTTTCATGTCTTGCTTATTTGTATTAATGTGGTTGCAACTACTTTCTATTTTTATCTGAGATTTCTTTTTCTTGTTATGGTCTTGAAAGTTGAAAATTTTGTTGCAGAACATTGACAAAATACGACAGGTCAACTGCCACGTTCTTGTTATTCATGTAAGTCTTTTATACCAGTCATTTCTCTATACTATTTTTTCCTTAAGAGAAACAATCACGTAGCTACTGTAGTATATCTTTCTAGTGTTGAAAATTAGACAATATAAGAGGGAGTACTTTGTGATAGGCTTATAATATTCTGTTACTTGAATTTCTTTAAGATTTTTATGTGTATTTACATTAATGTAATTGGGAGAATCATTTACTTCTTTTTCTCTTTTTCTTCCTTTTAAACTTCTTCCTCTTTGCCTCATCTTCTCCCAAAGGCCATTGTTTACCTTCTTTCCCTTTTCTTCCCTTTATATTGCTCTTCACCTGATTTCTTCCTTCTATTTTCTCCTATGCCCTACTCTTTCCTCTTTTTATTCGATATAACCCTTCTTTGTTGTCTTACCCTTTATTCACTTCCCTTTTCCTTTCTTTTCTTTTTCTCCCAATTTCCACCCTCTCTATGATTCCCTTTTTCTTCCCATCAGTCCCCTCATCAACATGTGGTGCTCCGATGGAAGTACTCATTGGAGTTGTTTTGGGTCACTAGGGGCATAGTTCCTTGCCTAATGTTCATGTTGTACATCTCTCTAGAGATAGTTGGGACAAAGACACATTTTGAATGGTAGTCTCGTAGTTCCCTAGTTACATATCGTTGTTTGTGTTTGTGTCTCGTTAGATGATAATAGGAATAGAGCTACGTTTTCAATTAACACCATTAAAATTACATGCTTTCTTATAAGTCATATGTAACATGAAACCGATATAAGAAGCATCATTACTTATATATTGGCCCCCAGGGCATAGCTGAGTTGGACACCACATGGTAGGTTTGTAGAATTGAGCAAGGGAACATTCCTGGCGAAGCCGGAGGAAATATCCTCCCACGTGGTGGCTTGCTTCAGTTTCCTGATTTACTCTTTTCCCAATGGTGTGGGACAGTCGTAGGGGGCCGCTAGGGTGACGGATTTGTAGAATCATTACCTATATATTGAGTGAAAAAATAGGATAAAAAGATCCCTTTATTTTTCATTTATCCCTCTAATTATTTATCTTGTTATTTCTTATTTTCATTTTTTTTTCTCAATTTTTTAATTCATATGTTTTCCAATTTCCCTCTCTCTTAACTTGTTCCTCAACTCTATTTATTACAACTTGGCAATTCGACTAGGGTGTTTAGTTGATAATGGATGTTTTGTTGGATATAATAAAATTAAACTACTCGAGTGATGAAAGAAATATGCATATTGTGGATTTGGTTTGAGTCAATTTGCAATTGGACGAGGGTGCAAGCTTTGAGTATGAGCTTGGAAAAAATCCATGGACGTAAGCACACAAACATAAACTTGAGTATGCATAAGCATAAAATCCATGGGATGAATAAGGATGGAAAAATTATTTAGATATAAGAGGTCACATGAACCCACGGAGAGACCTACAAAAGTCCACATGATAGCTCTTGTGGTTGCATGTGTGGCAACTGCATAAGCTACACACATCACAAATATTCCATGCAACCTCTCGACTCAAGAAATATTTATTCTATGAAATTTCTCAAAATTAAGAAATACTTTAATTTCCAAGAAATCTCAAGCAACACGCCACTCCTATATAAAGAACCATCTTCTCCTATTCCATAACATTACAAACTCGAGATATTCTCTCCTCTTTGAGTTCATTTTTTTTTTTAATTCTATAAAGATGTCTAAGGTTAAGTCGTTGAAGGTTCACCAGATCTCAAAATTTGAAGTAGTCCTATTCTAAGATGAAATGTATTACATTTTGGGAGATGATTGATGATAATTGTAAGCATCTAGGCAGGGTAAATATTATGTTAAAAGGAGACTTCAACTCGTTTTAATGTTACAATTATTCAATTCTGTAATATCTGCACCACCTACTCATGTTCAGGACAACTACATGAAGACATGCTTCAACCATCTGAAGAGTTGTGTTAACTACCCTTGAGTTGTGACCCAAGTCACCAATCTGGTATCCTGCTGTACTAAGTCATTGACAAGTTAAGCTCACCACCTAAAGGAGATGAAGCTACTCTCGCTATAAAATATTTACGACAATATTACAATCATAGTGACCATGGGTTGTCCTCAAATGGGAGAAGTTGTAGAAAGTTTTCTAGCATCAATTCCAAAAGACAGTTACAAAAGATATTTCCTATATAAAAATTATATCCAATTCGTTGGATAACAATCTGTATAATGTGTATAGATTGATAAAGCCGACCAAGATTTTGTAAAAGTCATTGAATAAGAAAAATTAACCATAGGTTGTTTACAGTGATCCAAAAGGCAGAAACATCACAACCTAATGGAAAGTTCTAAAAATTAGGCACATCTAACTGAGGAAGATAACACAAGGATCTAAAAATCAAGTGTATCTAATTGAGGTAGATAGGCTCACAAATTGAGTGTCTAATCTTATGCTCTCTGCGATGGTATTCAAAGCCAATATGGTGGATATCCTAAGAAAAAGCTGAGTCAAAATTAGAATCACTTCATATATCTGCGCAAGCAAGGAGATCTTTTCCTTGTATACCCTGATCTCCGAATACAAGCTCTTTATGGGTAACTTTCTCACTTTCAAAATCAGACATCTAGGTAGAGTTAGCAGAAGAGTTTGGAAAAAGAGCTAATGCTTATTGATGTTGTGCATGTTCTTGCAATTTAAAAGAATTTAAGTGGTATCAAGCTGGTGTATGAGACTGCAAGGTTATACTTATAAAGACTCATGACTTTGCGAAGGTAAAAGATATCTTGAGAGAGGGTTATTTATATTGAATGCAACACATGTAAAAGGAGAAACCAACTTGAGCAATAAAGTTTTAACATTTACTTGTTTGACTAAGTCGTTTGAATTATAGCATGACCATGTCCAGGGACATGTTAATTTTAAAAATCTACACAAATTAATAAATTTGAAATTATTTTCAAAGGTTAAGTTCAACTTAAGACACGAGTGCAAGATTTGTTTAGAGGCTAAATTAGACTAGTCCTTTTCTTCGATGGTAAGGAACACAACATTATGGAACTAATCCATAGTGGCAACTGTGATCTAAAGTTCATTGAAATAAGAGGTGGAAAGAGATAGATGATTGTAGGTGACCATGGTAGGCTTGCTTAAAAGCAAGGATAAATCCTTAAGTGTTTAAATAGTACAAGAATTAGGTTAAAAATAACTTGGAAAAAAAAGAAAAAAATATTGTAGTGATATAAGAGAATATAGGGCTCCATTCGAGGAATTTTATTTCTAGTTGGCCATTATTCATTGTGATAATCCCTTACGTTAATCATATGTTGTTGAATACAAAAATCCTATATTAAAAGAAGAGATGACAAATGCCATGTTGATAAGCCCATAAAGTGGGGGAAACTATCCTATCAGCCAGCTACATTCTTATTAAGTTAGCCTATTTGAGTAGGGAAGAGATTCCTTACGAGTTATGAAAAAGCCATAACCCTTTATACAAAAATCAATAAGTGTGAGATGTTTGATGTTTGGTTTAGTTAAAAGTACCCATGCTCAAATAAGTGAAAATAAACCCTAAGATGATTGATTGCATATTCATTTAATATACGAGTGATGATAGTGCATAGTGATTTTTGGTTCACAAATCAAAAATACTTGATATGTACAAGGTATAATTATTGAATCAAGGAATGCAATATTTTTGAAAGATATTTTGCATAGAAAAGTGAGAAAGAGGTAAGTTCTAATAAAAGAACTTTCAAGTCTGCGATTGATAGACAAGATGCAACAAGAGGTTCCCAGTAGAGAGCTTCAGACTTGATTTCCTAACTTGGTGAAGAAGCTAACGATAGAAGGAAACATTATTGAGCCTAAAAGTGATAAATAATGAGATAAAATCTATAATACAAAATTACACCTAGATATTGATGGATCTCCCTCCATTTAGGTAATAAATTATTAAGTTGCAGGTCAATGCTAAAGATAAATTACACAACTAATGGACCAATCAATAAATCTAGACTTGTAGCTAACGTCTATATATAAAACGAAGGCCTTAACTATTTCAATATATACACAATCTTGAGATTCACTAAATGAATGTTAAGATTACTTTCTTGAATGGTGAGGTAAAGAGGAGATCTATCAAGAGAGTTTATTGTTTTGGATCAAGAGATAACCTTGACTATTTTGATATTTACTTGCTTGTGACTAGGATAATGTACATTTGAGTGTTGATTGCTATTATAGGAATACATGAGCTCGAGATTCACTAAACAAGTGTTAAGAGTGAAGGATTTATTATTTTAGATCAAGAGATGAGGTGTGTAGATTCGTTAAATTATTGCATGAGCTTAAACAAGTATTGAAACAATGATATAAGAAATTTAATAAGGTAATGTTATCAAAGTGACTTCAAATTAATGAGTGTGACATATGTGTCTATATAAAAGATACACTTGAGACATAATAGTATGCATGTCTATTGAAAACATGCTAATAATGAACTGTGATCATGGATATAATCACGATGAAAAAAAAATGTTGATAAAATACTTTGATACGAAGGATAAAAGTTTGAAATATGTAATATTAGACATCAAAATCTCTAAGGCATCGAAGGACTAGCCCTCTCTAATGTCACTATGGTGAAATATACTCAATATAACGCTTCCAATAGTCCTAGAGTTAAAGTTTATAGTTTGGTAAGAATAATGGAGAATGTATATCACAACTAGAATATTGTAAATCATTGGTTGTCTGATGTATACCATGAACTGCACTCGCTCTGACATATAATTTATATCAATAAGTTAAACAAATATACGAGTAATCAGGTAATTATTATTGGAAAGCATTGATAATGTTGAGGTACCTAAAATATATAATGAGATACAAATTACACTATTTAAGATATTTAACTACATTATAGGTTACTAACTTGATATCCAATATAAAAGACTTTAAATTCACGAGTGGTTATATGCTTACCATTAGAGAGGCGTAGTGTCCTAGAAATTCTCCAAGCAAAGTTGTATAGCTTGTCCACTATAGAATCTAACTTTTTAACTTTAGATAGAGATGGGAAAAGCATTATTGGAGCAACTTATTGGAACATCTTAATAGAGGACATTCCTTTTTGAACAAAACATTTGTTGAAGGTATAATGGTAAACATTAACATATCTATCGAAGATATAATACCATTACATAATTTTGATCTTTAGTGGGATAACCTCCGTGACTATACAAAGTCAAAGAAGAATCTCACATATCTGCTAATCAAAGACTTAGGGATCAAGTGTACTGCCTGTCTGGTGTACTGTCTGTCTAGATAAATGAGACTAAAACCCATTTGTGAGTCAAGTAGAGACAACCCAAACATGCTAACCGGAGACTTTAAGATTGCGGTTTAAAAGAGATAACTAAGTTATAAAATTTGTAGATACCTAAAAGGAAAAAAACTTATTCTTGTGACAATAGATGTATGACCTAGAAAAGGTAATGTTAAGTGATAGGCTTTTAATTATTTTTATATCACATCGAGGAGGATACCTAGACTACAGTATGATACTTTTATAGGTCACCTATGCAAGTGTCAAGTGCGACCGCTTCAAATTGAAATACATTAATCCCAAGAATTGTCTAAGGTAAAAAAAAATACAACACAATCTTATAAATGCCTAGGGAGGCTATTGTATGAGTTTAATAATTGTCTTGGTTTACACTAATGGCTAAACAATTCAAGACATTACGTTCACTAATTAGCTAAGTAACCTTGATCGCGTTCCACTATCTAAAGTTTAATTTCATAAGCTATCTATCTGGATGCCATAGTTTTTCGTTGGAATTCTATCGAGCTCTGTTGAAATTTGAATTAATTTCCATTTATATTAGGATTGTTGGAAATTAGTTTTCATAACCACTAAAGTTTAGTAGGATCTAATAAATGGAATAATAGATCTTTAGTTGGGCATGGAAGTAGATTGTCATAAAGTCAATTTCTCAAGTGATTAAAAATTAGTGTCTAAAATTAAGCTGCTTGAGTGATAAAGGAAACCAAGCATATTGTTGGTCTTGTTTGAGTGGATTGTGATTGGATGTGGTTGCAAGCTCGAATACAAGCTTGGAGTTCACAAATGTGCGCGCGCAAATGTAAACTCAAGAACACATGAGCATAAAATTGCATGGGATGAAAATAGAAAAATTACATGGATACAAGAGGTCGTATAAACCCATGATAAGATATACAAAGATCAATAGTGCAACCAAATGAGTGAGCTAAACACATGACAACCAACCATAAATGTCATGTAACCTTTTGAGTTTAGTGGTGCAATTGTACCCAAGTGGTTCGGTGTGACCTTGAGTTTTGATGTTTGGACAAAGAGTTTAAGTTAAGCTTTATCTTGTGATTTGATATGTGTTTGAGTGTGCAAGAACTTATAGGAACATACATGAAGCTTGGAGAGCTCGTGACTTAGTGTCGCTAAGGTGGCATACTTAGTGGCTTGGAGATCCATGGAGATCGGAGAAAGTTGATATGAGATATTCAAGGGACCGCAAGATAAAAAGCACTGAAGTGAGAATTGGAGCAACTTTGGAGCATAACCTAGCATGGCCAGGTTGGTAGATCGACGACTCAAGGTCTAATAGAAATCGTGGGATAAAGAGAATTGAGGTAGCGATAATGATAGTTGATGGAGGCAATCTACTTAGGTGAAGACATAAAGGATGACATGTGGAGGAGCGGAGGGCTCGCATACATCCAAGGGATTGAGTAACTTGACAAGAGATGGCCGAGGGGTGAAGTCAAAACTGCATTGGTAAGACTCCATGGTGAGGTGAGTTGTGAGAGTTAAGTGGCTTGTACGCATAGGGCGAGTATAAAACTCAATGTAAGCAGACTCGACCTTAGAATTGGTTGTAATCAAAGATGGTATTGGATACTAGTTAACTAGTGGTTGAGGCAATCGACTAATGGTGGACAAGAATCGACTTATCAGTAGTAACAACAAAAGGAATTGAAGGCTATAAATGAAGGGCTTCAGGGACACTTCATTATTGCCATCTTTAGATTGGTTAAATCTATTTTAATCTTTGTTTTACAGCTACTACTCTTCACTATAAACCTTTGCTTGTAAGAGGTTTCTCCACCTCCGGGAGTTAAAAGTTAGCGGCTTTCTGGGAATGAAGTGAACCACCAATTGATCATAGGTTGTGAGTAGGAATCCAAGAGATTGTCAAACCACATAAAAGGTTTGTAGGAATCCTTGTCAAACCACATATTTTAATCTTGATTGGGTTGATTTTTGCTCTTGTTTTTACTTGTTTATATATTTTTGCTAAGTAACAAGCCTTGTAGGAATCAAGAGTTGCAAAAGATGCTATTCACCACCATTCCCTTCCCCTTCCTCTTCCGCTCCCCCTCTAGTATATCCATCACCACCTTATGGTCCGAACATAGTTAAGAAACACTCATTATATAACACTTCCTGAAATTTAAAAAACACCCTTTCCAAATAATCTCTTCAAGTAGCCTTTCTATGCCTATAAAAGGGACTCTCTTTTCCCATTCCATAACACTTTGTTCTCAAGAAACATTCTGTCCTCTCAGGAGATATTTATGTGTAGTAATGTTAATGTGATTGATATAATAGAATTCTTTCATATGGTAAATGGATGTATTCAAACTTTTTGAAACACAAATATATATTTTGTTAATTATTATTATTATTTTGCATCTTTCTATTCCTCTTAAGTTGTGATTCCTTGTCGGGGAAAGGTAAGGGAAAAAAAAGGACAAGTAAAGGGATAAGGAAGAATTTTTCACAGTTTCTTCGTAAAGAAATGTAGGGAAGGAAAAAATTTCAACCACTTTCTTACTTTTGTCTTTTATCTAGATTTGTCTGAAAGCTAGTGCAATTGCCTAAATTTGCATTATAATGTAAATATAAAATTATTTTATTTAAAAGCATAAGAAAATAAATAATAATATTTAAAAATATAGATGAGAATATAGCCCAATGATATAGGAGAATCCATATAGCCGACCCTACTTTGTTGGATAAACACTTGGTTGTTATTATATGCTTTTAAATTATAAATTTACTAAATTTATTTTCTTTCCTTCTTCCAAAAGAAATAATGAGGAAGAATGTTTTACACGTTTCTTTCCCCTCCATAGAAATAACATGAGGAATTCCTCTACCATTTTTCTTCTACTCACTTTCTTCATAAATAACATTTTGTTCTTTCTCTCTTTTCTCACTCCTAGGAAACAAAGCAAAAATTATGTTTTTCTTGCTTATGGAGTCTCTAACAATAGTTGACAAAAAACATAATAGTGCCAGCAACCTCTCCATGAGAACCTAAAAAAAGTAAACTAGAATTGAACATAAAGAGAAAGGGGATTTGTAGGGATCTAGCAAATTAAACATAGTTCAGAAACCTATCTTTGATGAGCAAATGGCTCAAAGTTGCAACAAAACACAAGTAGATTGATCCTAAAAGTTATAATTACAATTCTCCAACTCGTAAATCTCTCAGTAAACAGAACAACTTATTATCTGATATTTAGAAGCACAACTTATGTTGTTAGAGATTCTCCTAAAATTTTGATGGCTGCTTGACAGCACAATGATCATAGGATCCTGTGAAATATCATTCCAGAGTATGGTGGCTACTGATCAACTTTCCTATTAACAATGGCTAAGTTCCTTCTGCCATAGGCTGTGAAAAAGTCTCAATTCCACTAATTTCATCCATTTAGTCTCATTTACTGATGAATGCAGAATTGTACAAGTAAGATACGGGAAAAAAGAGATAATCCCCGTGTTCTGGTAGGATTAGGATGTATGAAAATGCTATGACGTCTTCTTTTAGGGAACTGCTGATGAGATTGTCGACTGGAATCATGGAAAACGTTTGTGGGAGCTAGCCAAAGAGAAGTATGATCCACTCTGGGTTAAGGGTGGTGGCCACTGCAACTTAGAGACATATCCTGAATACATCAAGCATCTGAGGAAGTTCATCAATGCCATGGAAAGACTTTCTGTCGTGAAACTGCCGAATCAAAGCAATAATCCACCAACATCAACCATCGAGGAGGATTTGAAACATAACAAGTGTCTGATGTTTGCCAAGAAATGATGCGTTAAAGAGATTGTTGTCATCCCAAAAGCTCCAAAGCTTGATACTTGAGTTAGTCATGTTTCAACCGTTTGAACAATGAAGAGCTGGATTCTGCAGGAGCCTCTTGTGGGATACGACGATCGAGATAATTAAAGCAAACTCCAAAAGAAGAAAAAAAATTTGCCCAGAAAATTTCTGGCATTGATATCTAAGAGAGATGTACAGATACTAATCTTTAGGAGAATCTGTAGACCAAATGAAATTCATGAGTTTATTTGTTTGTATGATTTGTCAGATTGATGGCTTGTGGAAACACTTGCGCTAAAGCAAATACATTGTTTTGTTTCTTGTGTCTTGCAATTGATAATATTTCTCTTTCTCTTGTATCTCTGTCTAGGTTCATTTTATTCTTCTTCAGTGCTTGCATAATGGAAGAATTCCCTTAATTAAAACTTAAATTTAGTATAATCTTTTTAGCATTTTCACAATTTCACACAACTTTTTACTTCTTTTTTTTTTCATTTCTTGCATAATATTTACAAATCATATCAAAGCAACAAAAATTTTAGATGAAGGCCTTAGTCTGAGAGAAAGGATGGATGACTAAGTGTTGAAATTGTCACAGTGAAAAAGAAAAATCATACTATTATGATAGTTTTTTTAAAATTCAAGTATCTAATTATTCGAATATGACTTTTAGCTTCTTCATTCTTATGTGAGTAGATCAAACAAGAATAACACTAAAAATACTTAGGATTATATCTTTGTGAAAGTCATGTAAGAATTATGCCCGGCCTATACTTCATCCAAATAGCTCATATGCCTTGCGGTAGCAAAGGTACTAGCATTAGAGGAAGAAGATGAGAAAGAGTTGCGCCATTGTTCCAAATTATAAGGTTGACCATAGTAAGGGAGAGAGAGAGGATGATTAGGTATTACCATATGTCTTGTGGTAAGCAAAGGTGCTTGCATTAGAGGAAGAAGATGAGAAAGATTTGTATTGTTCTAATCGATAATACCGACAAACTAGGGGGTTGACAATGGCGAGAGAGTGAGAGGGTATTAGATGGGCATTCTAATATGATTTGTAATCAATGATTTTAAATTAACTTTTATTTTTAATTGTAAGTCAAAGTCAAATAAATGACTAGGAATTATTTCCCAATTTATCTCAATATTCTATGTTGTATATGTTTTAAAAAACAATTATTTTTAAAAGATTCTAAACATTTTTTAAAAACTTACAAATCTAGCTAGTAAATAATTTCTAAAATTAGTTCCTATCAAATTAATTTATTTAACTCTTATCAAACTAATGTGAGCCTTTTTAAAATTTAAAGTTGAAATTCGATTCTTAATTAATTTTTCTCTTAATTTAATTTAATTACATAAATTAATTTTTAGTTTTATAATTAAACTTTCCAATTTATTTTATTGAATAAATTAACTTTTTGTTAATTAATTAGAATAATTAGCGTATAATTAATTGAAATAATTAACTCTTTATAAGTCTTTTTCAAACTGTATGCATTTCACGTTTATATAAATTTATATAAATAACAGTAGCATACCTAAATAATCAAATCCTTTGATCTGCATTAAGGCCCAATTTATTGTTTTAGATATATAAATCTTGATTGATCTCTCATAAGACATCAGATTTCAACACTATCCATTATTCAAGAAATTGTGAGTTTCATAAAAACTTTTTCACAACAATAATTGCAGTGCAATTCAATTTTATTGGTGGAATGATGGTTTCACATATGTAATTTTGATATTTGCATAAAGGTTCGAGTTATACGTATATTGTGATTATTGATATATTATATCAAAAATATATAGTGACTTTGATAATGATATTGTAAGTCAATGGATAAAATCTAGTGGGTCAAACTTGACCAAATACTACCAATTAGAGAAATTCAAATAGATTAAGGATCGAATATTTGACAAGTGAAAGTCAAGATTGATCAAATGCTTCTTCAATTTTGAAGGATGAAGTCTTTTTATTTTTATTCTTTTATCTTCTTTTGCTGAAAAAATATACTTTTTCTCTTTTGTCTTTGATAAAATTGTTCATGTAACTCCATTTTATAAAAGAATTCATCTATTTTAATAAAAAGCTCACATAATACTTTGTACACATCTATCGTAGATGGAAGTATGAGGAAATTCTTTTAAAATATACTAATCATATCTCAATTATCTACTTGTTCCTGATGGCATAGAGTTTCGTTATTTTCTTGAATTGACCATGCATTTGATTGACCAATTCTCCATCTTTCACATGAAATCTCTATAATTATCTCATTAGTAAATCTCATTTAGTTAATGTGAGGAAAACACCTTTATGTAACTTAAATAAGCTTGTGCCAAAGATCTTTTATGCTCTTGAATGACCTAACTTTGTTGAGTTCATCCATTACGAGTGTACCTTGCAGGGTGACCGTTACTCTTGCAATGACAACATTTATTGTTCATACCATTATACATTTGTTATAGTCAATTAGATTTTTGAATTATGGATAGGAGCTTCAAAAATCCTTTCTTGAAGACAACCATTTTCAAATTTCATCATGAGAAAATATTCAATGCTAGATTTCTAATGAATAAAATTTATTATTGAGATCATTGTGCATTTAGAAGGGGATAAATAGATGCAACATGTAAATTTAAATTCTTTTGATTGCTCTTGCAAATGCAAGACCTTAAAAATGTTGGATTAGTTGGACAGATTAGAGAGGGCAGTGAATAACATCATTCATAGCTCATTTGCTTTACTACAAAACTTGTATGTAATTGAAGTTCAAACAAAAAGAAACAACAATAATAAACTAAGCAAGATGTTGGCTTTTAACGTGGTTAGACAATCCTCCCATTAACTCCTACTCCATGACTATGATACTTTAGGTGGATCACTCCTTAAATGCACCTCTATTTTTCTCCTTTTCAATCATTAATTAGAAGTGGAGAAACCTTGTACACTATCTATTACAAATGATACAGGGTCGAGATAAATCCTCTGGGGCCCACAATCAAGTAGTCACGCGTCGATGATAAAAGCTGCAAGGCCATCTTCAACCGAGCGTTCCCCGATCGGGACCCTTCCTGTCAACCGGGATTATCTCCGATCGGAGCTATTTTCAACCGGGCGTTTCTTGATCGGGACCCTCCCCATCAACTAGGAGGCCATCAGCCAGGATTATCTCCGATCAGAGCCATCTTCAACCGAGCGTTCCCCGATCGAGACCCTCCCTATCAATCGGGAGGCCGTCAATCGGGATTATCTTCGATCGGGGGTCATCTTCAGTCGAGCTTTCCCCAATGGGGATCAGCCCCGAACAACTCTCTTACCGAAAGAACAGTATATGTCTCCTTAACACTCGGTCAGGTAAAGCCCAAGTAATTCAAGACCCATATACCTAAGGCCCAAGCTCATTATCAGAAAACATTGAAAAGACTAGACCAGAAGAAGCCTCGTGGAGCACGTGCCCTACCCCTGTCACACGTGAAAGAAACATAAGAGATACGGTGAGACGTATCTCTTACTGATATATAGTCCTCCCCATACCTTTGTCATTAAGGTTACATATATGAAAGACGGTAGAAGAAAAGTATAAAAGGACCTCTCCCCTACGTATCCAAGGGGAAAGGTAGTAGGTCAGCAACTCTTTTTCCAGCACTATTTTCTCTCCTCTACTGAATTTACTGACTTGAGCGTCGGAGGAACTTGGCCGGAATCACCTCCGGCAGTCTTACTGACCCTTAGGTCTCCTTTATTGCTCTCACAGGACCGACAGACTACCCCCACTTACACCATTTGGAGTTTTCTCAAAGTGGCTTAAAAGGTTTGCGACTACATCGAAGATACCATCGGTGATTCATCCTTTGACGCGATTTTCTATCGGGATCAACAAAGATGAACAACTTTGAGCACAAGAGATTACAAAATGTGAGCATTATAGAGAGAATATAAAATTTAAGCACTTAGAACACACATAGAGCTTTTAGGTTCTCGCTGAATGTCTTCTTGACCTACCAAGGTCTCATATATATAGCCACAATTTCATGTTTGAATTCGATCCATCGATTACATCTATCAACTTTAATGATAATTTGTATTATTACTCTCGAGCATTAGTCAATTGGTCCTACATACCATTCAACTAGTGGCCCAACAATCTAATACTCTCCCCAAAATAAATATTTTGTTTGTTGGTTAATCGAATAGTTGACAAATCATCACATCAGTCAATTGATCCAAACTATAAATCTTGAATTTACAATTTCAAGGTTTCGTAGTTGACTAGATATCAATACCAGTTGATATTCACCAATTGGCTAATTTTTTCTATCAATTGACTGATCCTTTAACTCTCACCACTCCTAAGGTTGGGTTTGCACGTAGGTCTAATCCCTTTAATCCAATGTTACAATTTCATTCAAAAGCTTCTCATAAATTTTACTTTTGTGTCAAGTGTAGAATCGATGGGGTGTGCTAGAGGGAGATGAATAGTGCTATCGAAAAATAAATAATTAAATTAAGTAAACACATTCATAATAGAAATAAAGTAAAAAAGAAATAAGGACTAAGTAACATAAGTGATTTAACATGGTTTATAATCCCAAGATGCTACTATATGACCTATTGATTTGTTAGATGAATCACTCCTGAAATTATCACTATTTTTCTCCTTTTAGAAGTAAACTTCAAAGAAGTAGACTTCTAATTAAGTATTTGATAAAAAAATGATAATAAGATGTAAGCACAATGATGAAATACAAGGATTAATAAAGGCACGCTAAAAAAATATATCGAAGATGTATAGATTTCGATTGTCTGGAAGCCCTTGGACCTGCTTCCAGTCGCTCGGATATCCGGTCTCCTAGAACACTAACTTATCCTACAATATAGACTTAGTCTAACAAACATAAATAGCATATAATCCATGTTAAGATAGTTAAAACTATTTGTTGACCTTGATTTTGAAACTCCTATTGGTTTCTAAGTCAAATTTGCTCCTAGCTGCAAGTCTACCCTTGTCCTAAGGTTAAGACTCTCTTTACATCTTTCTTTGCCATCCTAGACTTACTTTGCCTGATTACCAAGGACTTCTTATCTTTCCAAATGTTTGGTCATGCTGACCCATTTGGTTTTCCTTGTATGACGTTCAATCACATTGACTTATCTGGACTTCCCAGGCTAGATGTTTGATTTGTCAACCCATCTGGACTTTTCATGGATGGTGTCCTATGTCCAGTCCTCCTAACCCATCAGACTTCACCTACTTGGTATCCGGTCCTTTTAACCTATCAAGACTTCTTTTGCTTAGTGTTTAGTCCTCCTGACCCACCAGGACTTCACCTACTTGGTGTTCGGTCCTCTTGACTCACCATGATTTCTCCTGATAATTTTTCTTCACTTGTATACTTGACAAACAAATTGGATCATTTGGTGCCTAACTTTAAAACCTTTATTATATATTAAAAAAATAGGTTTGATCATCTGGTGCGACAAACACCAATACTAAGAAGCTCTTCAAGCCTCCAAGACTTCACTGTGCCTAGAAGCTCCTTGCCTTCCAAACTTCATCATACCTAAAAGCATCTTGCCTCTAGGACTTTGTCTGCCTACCATCCCATCTCCTTGACCTACCAAACTTCATCTTGCTTAGCATCTAGCATTTGGTCTCTAACTTGGACTTTTATGTGCCAAATATCTAGTCCTTATCGACCCTCTTGTACTTTCATCATTACTCCTACAATGCATGTCAAGTTTCTTGCACCTTTACCCTTTACATATACATCTGAGATGAATAATATTTCCCTAACCTAAACTATGCCCAAACATCAAAATCACAAGATTACATAAACAAAAAATAATGCGTTAGTAGATAAAAAATAAAATAATGATTTTTTTTTTAAAAAAATAATGTCGATGTAGTTGTTTACTTTGTTTGGAACCTCTAGGCTCCTACTCTTTGACCTATGGCTCATTAGGCAAGTCACACCTTGAATCCATCAATCAAAAGACTTGTGCTTTCTGGAGGTGGAAAAACTCCATAGAAATACAATTCTCATTTTACAAATAAGGAATCGAGTATAAGAGAAATTGTAAATGAATAATCTAATCGAAGAGCCTTCGTTAGTTTGAAGTGTAGCACAATAGAATATCAGCAAATCATTAACACACAAACAAAATAGTAGATGAAAGTAATATCTATGGATGAATGATAAAAAATTGCTTGTTCAAAGTTCTTTTGCTTGATATTTATAGAGTGAATATAATCACAATAGTCGGTTGAAGATAAACTAATCCATGAATCTCAAAAGCCTATCCACAATAATCATTACATAGTTAGTTAACTCAAACGTGTTGTTAGTCAACTCAATTACCTTCCAGATGACTCCTTTGGATAAACCTTTGACTTAATCTATTGATTTGTGACAAGTTCTTCTTGATCGTGCCTGGTTCATCTAGATCATGATTGATTGTTTAGTGACTATGCATTAATTGACTATTCTATATCATTAGTCTACTCACTTGGATATCCTTTAATTTGTCACCAATGATAAGGTTTCAGAGGACTTCAAGTGCCTTCGATCAACTTATATCCTTTGTCACAAGCTTATCCTGCCTAGACAAAGGCATACGATAGTTCCTAGTTGATGTCAGACTCAAACTTACATACTAGTCAACTCATCAGTTCATTTAGGTAAATCTAATCGACTATTTTGTCATTCATTAACTCAAGCTAGAATAGGAATAATTTCTATTCTCAAGCAAGAAGTCATCAATTGACCACATCGTCAACTCAGCTAATTAGTCGACTCGATATACAAATCAATCAATTGATCTTGCTTAATTTCAAGCAAACTTGTCAACTTAGACCTAGAACACCTATTCTCTTTAAGTACATGCCCAAGTAGAAAAACTTTTATCCAAAACATCTAAAATACTCACTCATCTCATATGTCTTCTGCTAATCATACTCTTTCCCTCTAGAACTCCTCAATAAGCCTTCATCGAAGAGTTTTTCCTTCAAGTCTTGCTTGACTTGGTCACTTGAGCAAGCACCTATTTAGACACATAGATGATCTCCAAATCCATTGAGCCTACCAGAAATTCCATCTTTAGGTAGTGGCGTACCCAGGATTTTCAATCAAGGCGCAAATTCAATAAATTAAAAAAATTAATACAACACAAAATTTAATTATCCAACTCTAAAAACTCAAAAATACTTTTAAAAAATATAAGCTGAATTTTTTTTTAAAAATCCAAACATTAGTTTAGGTCTATTTTCACAATCCAAAAGCCTAAGTTTTGAATTTAAGGAGTTGAAAATGAATTTAAATTCAAAAATTTTGACCTTAGCCCTTGGTTCTAGTTGAAATAATGATCCGTCGATCCCCAAAGTTTATCTATGACTTAAAGTCGAAGAATCATTTGTGATCTCACTTTCTCATAATATTTAGCATTTTTATATATGAGACCTTCATTCTGATCTAAATAATCATCCTATAACCTAATAAAATAAACTTTATACTTTACAACTCTCCTTCAATTAATGAAACATGAAAGAAGAAAGGAACAACTTACTTCTCTTGTTATTGTTGTGGTTGGACAAAGGGGAAAAAGAGCTGCTTGTAAAGAGACGCTCGCTGGAAAAAATAAAAAGAAGACCGTTGCTTTTGAGAAAAACAAAGAAGAGAAGATAGGGAGAAAGAAGCAAAAGAGGAGAGTTTTACTTCTTTGTTAGCAACCTCGACTAGTTTTGGTAAGCTAGACAATGACACAAAGAGAACAAGGTAAGACAAAATAGGGCTATCCTTGCGGTGCCAACAAAATCCTAAAAAACATGAGAAGAGGAAGAAGATGCAAGGGCTGCTCTTGTTGTTGGAAGAGGATAGCAACTAATGATGCATTTCTTGCTTGCTTGAGAAGAGAAAGGAGAAGAAAAAAGAGCTTTTGTGCTTGAGAAGAGGAGAGGAAAAAACTACAAGTTTACTATCATTGGAGAAGAGAAGGAGAAGAAAGAAATGGGGAAGAAGAGGAAAGGAAAAATAAAAGAAAGGGATGGGTGAAGGCATAGCAGTGGCGTACGACACAGTGGGGCTACTGCGTGCGTAGGGAGAACAAAAGGAAAGATAATGTTTCCTCAAAAATACTCTAATTTGTTTTAAATTGATTGAACTTGTTTAAACATTAAACTTAGTTCGGTCATAACTTGACCAAATCAACTCCAAATCAATCCCGCTTTGAACCAACGTAATCTTTATCTCCGCATTTACTTGTTGGATTTAGTTTAAACCCGATCTAATTTTAATTTATCACTTCATGTTCTATGATTTAGTTTATCCATTTATTATCATATATTTTATTTTTAAAATTCAATACTTAACATTCTAAGTTGCGATATTTCCTCGTAAAAGTGGTATTAATGGATAACTTAGGTTGAGAGCTTTCCAAATATAGTCAATTTTAATTTTTCGACGATGAGGTGATGAATCGGTCGATCAAAGTGGCGGTGAGGGTTTAGTATTAATTTTTTTTTAAAAAAAAATCTAGGGGTGGGGGGGGGGGGGGGGGGGGTTCCCTTTTCCCAAACTCCCTGTCAAGCCTC
>JBBUKS010000059.1:4293254-4307723 GCA_038050645.1 Hedychium gardnerianum | reverse complement strand
AGGGATTACCCTCTGTCACGAAGCCCCCCCCCCCCCGCGTCATACAATCTAAAGTATCTCTTGTACATGTTGACCAACCCTTCACATCGATATGTATTCACCACACACACATTAAATCAAATACAAACAAGACACCACACACATGAAACAAGTTATAAATATATCATTGAACAAGGAAATTGGCAAATCCATAGTTTACACATCAACATCACATCAAAACTACTCTCTACATCTTAGAATCCAAAGGATCTACTCCATAGCAAGGGAATTATAATCCAAAGACAAGAGAAGAAGCATTCTTACAATCAAAATTGAGAATAGAGAGGAAGAAATACTTAGTGAGAGGATGCCTATGTCTTCGAATGAAATTCAAGCTCCAAAGGTTGATGGATCATCGAAATCTACTTCTAATCTAGACCTTGTGGGTTCCCTCAAGGGGAAAACCCCTTCTCCCCTCAAAAGGGGATCTTGAGGCCCCTTTTATATGACCCCCATAGCTTTAAGTGATGCCACACGGTCGTGCCTTTAAGGCACATCCATGCCATGGCAAAGTCGCTGGAAAATGGCACGGTCATGCCTATGAGACACGGCCGAGCCATGGGGAGTTATGCCTTTGCTCTTGGAAAAAGGCACAGCCATGCCTCTTGGGCATAGTCGGACCATGAAAGTTGCTGGAAATGGTGGAGGCACGACTGAAGAAGGCACGGTCGTACCTGGAGGCATGGTCAGGCCATGTCTGGAGGCACGGCTAGGTTGTGTCTCTTGATGGAAAACCTGGGGACATTGCTGAAAAGGCATGGTCATGCTTGTGAGGCACGGTTGAGTTATGGGGCTTGCTAGAGAGTTCTAAAGAATACACACGACCATGCTTGGAGGCACGACCTTGCTTTGGCTGGAAAAGACATAATCGTGCCTGGGAGGCATGACCATGCTATGCTGGTTTTCTCCCGAAGCTCACTCCAATGACCGTTTTGCTCCATTTTTGCTCTAAACTACATCGTGTCAATCAAAATACAAAAAGAGCATATCTCCGAGCCAAAGTAGTGAAAGTAGTAACATAACAACGTAATAGGGTGCGATAGAGTAAATCATGCTCATGAAATGCAAGTAAATTTGCAACAAACAATGCCTTGAAACATGCATAATCTATGCACATCGCATAAACATAGCATGACAAAATTAATGCAACTAATCATGGCAAATGACCTGGCATGATTAATGCAACTAATCATGGCATAATCTAATGTCATAGTTGTCATAGATTTTATTTGGAAACAAAATATGATTAAAAATCTAATTTGCATAAATCAAGATTCCTTAATTAAATTAAGAATAATTTTTAAAATCTAATTATATATTTTATTTAGGAAATAATTTTCAATTAAGAAAATCTAATTAAGTAGGAAACAATTTTCTAATGGATTAGGAAATATAATTAGAATATTCTTAATTAATTCGGAATCTTTCCAAAATTAAAATTTCCTAAATTATTTCAGAAAATTTTCAAAATTAGATTTTTACTAACAAATTAGGAAACTTTCCTAAATTGAAATTTTCTAACAATTTAGGAAACTTTCCAAAATTAGAATTTTCTAACAAATTAGGAAATTTTCCAAATCTAATTTTACGACCAAATACAACTTGTAAAATAATTTTACGATTATGTTGAAGCATGATCAAGCTCTAATACCACTGTTGAAGAGCCCGATACTATGTGTGCGTTGGACACATTTCACAAAATGCACAGCGAAAGTAGAAATAAAAATATTTTTATTACAACACACACATCACACGCATACAAGATACAACATGCTAGACATAATCGCATAATAAAATTTTATGAAACTAAATTATACTTGCAAGTTCGTTATCGAACTTTGCAGAGAGTGTTTGCTAGCCTCGCAAGGCTAACCTCTATCGAAATCAACAAGCAAGCTTAACAAAACTTGCCTCTACTTGTATCCACATCGAGTTATTCTCGAGATGACTTCACTAAGTCACGCGACGTGTCTCCGCTTTGGTACTAACCGAAGGGGGCGACAAAGCGATTCGAGAGAGGATCCACGACTCGATTTGATACCTAGCGGCACAAGGCAACCAAGCGATATCAATCAAGATGAACGACAACCATATGGCTGCTGTCCAGAGGCTGAAACCTCACTGTCGACGAGGGACAGTAGGTCTGGTGATGGAAGTGTTCTGGAAGCAACTATTGCTCGCCGGAATAGGACCTTGGGGGCTGGAAGTGGGCTAAACAGTGGTTGGATGAAGCACTGCAACCTTTGGCACCTTTGCCGCAACAGCCTTGGTTGGAACAACAACCTTTATTATTTTGGCATCGCAAGGGGGCAACAACCACTTGTTGTCGACAGCGCAAGGAGGATTAGCAGCAACCATTCACTCGGAACAGCAAGTCCAATGGCACAGCTTCTCAGCCGGCAAGAACAGCAAGCTTCAACCTTGCTGCCAGCGACTCTACAGCAGATCAGCGTAGAACCTGCTAGCCAGAAGAACACAACCGGTAGGAGCTTCTTTGGCCGGTGGTGAAGCTATTGTTCGGATGGCCAAACCTTTGGGAGGAGCAACTCCTTCAGCCGATGGGAACAGGGAGCAGCAGCAACGTTTGCTACTTCCCTTGCTTGGTCAGCCAAGGCTGCTGCTTCAGCGGTCCATCCTTTGGATAGAGCAAGCTATGGCTGACTATGAGATTCCCTTGGGCGGCAGCAAGAAGAGCTCCTCTTCTTTTGTGGTCAATGGCTAGAAAGGGGGAAGAGAAGAAAAACGAGACCTAATCAAATTAGGTTTTAATTATTTTTCATTAAGGTTTTCTCTCCTTTCTATATCTATATATATACTTCCTACTGAGTTTGAAAAATAAGTTCAAAACCCATATCCATTAAGCTAACCTAATCCGCTTGCCTTAACTTTTGTTCAAGACCAAACCATCTTGATTCATAACCAAACTACCTTGGTTCAATAACCAAACCTCTTTTAATTAAAACCAAACCAATTTGGTTTATAATTAAACCAAAGAGGGTCCAATTCATCTTCAAAAGATGTGGCTCATTCATACTTCCGTTCTGACAAATATCTTTCCATATATGGCCTTCATCTGGTTCAACAAGACTCAATCTCTCTCAATCTAAGAATCCAATTTTCGAACTCGTTTTATGTCTCTTGGATAAACTTATAGTGCGTGTGACCCAATAGATTCCTAGTTATGTTGGTCATTCATAATTAATCATTAATTATGAATAGATCATGAGTGGCACCTAGTAGTACATCATGATCCCCAATTAATCAAAAAATCAATGGTTGATCCGAGAACTATTTCTAAACCCTTCAGCAACTATAGTGAGTCGTGCCTCATTCCTTTCACTCGTCTTATACCCACTTGGTTCAGAACATGGTCTATGTGTCAGTCCTCACTAGGTTGATAATATCACACCTAGCCCAAGTTATACTTCCTCATCCTATGGATTTAAATTACTTAGATATATGTCCAAGAGTACCATACTCTTGACATGTATTGGCCAAAAACTTTAAGTAATAATCCTAACAAGTGGTTATAGGGTATACATTTTTTTATACAAGGAGTGGTGAATCCTCTGTGAACTATCCAAATACTTTCAGACACTTCAACTTATACCCAATCATTCCGGGTCGACACCTCCAAGGAGATGCTTGCTTAAGATGTCAATGTATAAGTCTTCATGACTAAGATGACTTGAATACCTCAAGTCAAAGGAAACTCGCACTTAAGCTGCAATGAGATCTTCATTGACATATACATATATGTAAAGAATCATATGAAGTCTCATGGCAGGTCACTCCAATGAACTAGAATCCACATTTTACTCTTGACATCCCAATGTTTCTATCCAGTGAGGAGCAGCTTCTTGGTTAGACCAAGGAGTACAACATGTGCTAGTTTTTTAGAATCGATGATGTCCGAACTCATCAATTCATCGACTAGGGAATATTTTAATGCATTCATAATTACACATGTAGAGATGCTCACTAGTTGAGATCCAATTATAAGTGCTCTCATACTATGAATCGTATTGCGGACATTCAGTAAATGAGTTTAAAGTTCAATCATATACATTAAGAATGTACACTCAAATAGTGAATCACTATCAATCTAATAAATAGTATATTCCATAAGGCGATTGTCTTAGGACATCTCTCAAATATAACATACTCCTACTTGACCTAATGACAATCACCATGGTATCTAATACCACAGGCCTCTACATCACTCTCAAACTTGTTTTAAGGTAGAGGTTTTATCAAAAGATCCGCTAGGTTCCTTTTGGTGAAAATTATCTTGATTTATATTTCATTCTTATTTATGATCTCTCTGATCATATAATAGTGACGAAGCACATGTTTGGATTGTTGATGAGACCTAGATTCCTTGGCCTAATCAATGGCCTCATTGTTGTCATAGTAAACTGGTATTGCTTTAACAATGCTCAAAACCACATCCAAGTTCAGTGACGAACTTCTCAATCTAAACTGCTTCCTTTGCTGCTTCAGAAGCTATAATGTATTTCACCTAAGTGGTAGAATCCGCAATGATTTCTTGCTTGGAACCTTTCCAACTTATTGTGACTCTATTTAAGGAGAATACGTATCCAAACTTGGACTTGGAATCATCCTTGTCTATTTGGAAACTGACATTAGTATACCCACGTATAATCATATCACCCCCTCCATATATCATGAACAAATCCTTAGTTCTTCTCAAGTACTAAATGATTATCTTAACAGTCACCCAACGATCCAAGCCTGGATCTAATTGATATCTACTCATGACACTCAAAGCATGCAATATTTTGGGCCTTGTACAATACATAGCATACATTATTGATCCTATAGCTGACGTATATGAGATCTAACTCATATAAATCCTCTCGTCTTGTGTGCTCGGGCACATAGACTTTGAAAGGTGAACCCCATGTTACATGGGAAGATAACCTTTCTTGGATTCTTCCATGCTAAATCATTTTAGCATTTTATCGATGTATATAGACTGTGAAAGACTAAGCAACCTTTTCGATCTATCTCTATAGATCTTAACTGCAAGCATATAGGTTGCTTCTCTTATGTCTTTCATGGAGAATGTCTTGGACAACTAAATTTTAACTGACTGTAGAACGTGCACATCGTTTCCTATGACTAATATGTCATCAACATATAATACTAGGAACATGACCTCATTCCCACTAACCTTCATGTACACGCAGAGTTTATCTAGATTTTGTGAGAAATCAAACTCTTTGATTACCTTATCAAAATGGATATCCCAACTCCTGGATGCTTGCTTCAGTCCATATATGGACCGTTGAATCTTGCATACTTTATTTTGTAAATAGATGTGAAATCCTCGGGTTGTATTATATACACATCCTCGAATAGGTTTCCGTTAAGGAAAGCTATTTTTCACATCCATTTTCTAATCTCATAATCATAATGAGCTAGTATGGACAAGAGTATCCGAATGAATTTAAGCAAGACTACTAGTGAGAAGGTTTCGTCATAGTCAATACCATGTTTTGACGATAGTCTTTCTCCTCCACTCTTGCTTTGTGGGTAATCGAATTATTATCCATGTCGGTTTTCTTCTTGAAAACTCACTTGCACCCAATATGTGTAATGCCTTCAGGTGGGTCTACCAAGTTTCAAACTTGGTTTTCATACATGAAATTTATTTCCAACTTCATGGTAGTTAGCCATTTGTCCATTTCTGAACTTTTCAGAATTTTCTCATAATCAGTAAGTTCCTCATCCTCAATAAGTAATATGTCATTCAATTCACTTATGAGAAATTCATATCTCTCAAGAATCATGCGTGTCCTACTAGATCTGCGAAAAGGTAGTGTCTCTATAGATTTAGCCAATAGCTCATCATCATGAGTAATCGATTGTGGTTATTGACTAGGCGTCTTTTCTATGTCTATTGGAGTCTCTTGAACTACACCATGCTCAAGGGGGAGCTAATCGAAAAAATATTTTCTTTGTTAGATAAATTAATTACTTATTTATTTCTTTAAATGCATGTTTTTTTATTCTTGCTTAATTTAGAATAGTTAGAAAAGGACAATATACTTGTTTGACACTTGTCAAACATAGTACCAGGGTAGGGTGAGATGATAGTATGTTAGGGAAGTCTAGTCTAAGTAGTCAGGTAAGGTAACGAGTATCTTACTTGGTCTGCTTAGCTAAGTGAAACTAATTGAAATTACCTTGTCACATCCTAGACTAGTTAGACCAGGGTTTCTCAATTGATTAGTTAAGTATTCAATTTCATGAATCAGCTTTATCTTAGAAAGTGGTTGTTGTTTCGATAACCAAGAAGACCTTTGTGCCTCGCCACGACCTGAAAGCTAAAACTTGAAATGTGCACTTAGTCAGTCAACTGTTAAACTTGAATCTAACTCAAATGTCAATTAATTCTTAGAACTCAAACTAAATTAATAAAGATAAAATTGACAACTACCTCACAAACCTATAAGGTACCTTGATTGAAAACCTAGACATAGGTGAGATGGATCTAGGAGTTAATTAGAAATTAATTAATCTAACGATTTCAAGTAACCAAATCTAATTAATCAAGTTAATTAATTAATTTAAGTAATCAATTTAATTAATCAATTTAATCGAGTCAAATTCAAATTCAAATTTAATTAATCTAATAAGAATCTAAGTAAATTAATTTAATCTACTAAATTAACTTACCTAATTATTCCAAAATTATTTAATTTAATCAAGACTTAATTAATCCAAATTCAATTAATCAGATACTGAACTAATAATTAATTTTAATACCTTTTAATTAACAAAATTTAAATTACACTTAATTAAATTAAACTTATTTTAAACTACATAAAAAAACTAAGATAAACTAGAACAATTATTTAAATCCAAACCTAAATTAACTTAATAAATAAATTTGATGGATCTAATTTAATTAATTAATCTAAAATTCATTTAATTAATCCAAAATTTATTTAATTGATCCAATTTCATTAATTAAATTAACTAATTAATCCAAACTTATTTAATTCAATTAAAATTCAATAAGTTAAACAATAAACCCTTAATTAATTAAACTAAAAAATTCTTAATTAATCCTTAAAATGAAATCAAAACTCGAACCAGACGCTTGGACAAACTCCAGGCACCCCACATCACTACAATAGAGGTTCCTAAACCTAACCCAGGCGCCCCAACCGCGCTGACAGATTTCACCAAGGCGCCCATGGATTCAGTTAGAGGTGCCTGGACCTTATCTAGGCACCCCAAGACACCTCCACGCGGCGGTCAGACAAGACCGTCTAGGCACTTAGATCAAATCCAGGTGCCTAGATCAAATCCAAGTGCTCGATATTCGTTATAAAAGGAACCCGAGCCTTTGGCTCTAGGCACCCCAAACCGAACTTTAGAAGTAGTTTCTCCCTCATTTTCAACTGTGGTTCGATTCCAATCAGCTGAGGTCATCATTTTCTATATAATTCCCCAAAAAATGCCTAGGTAAAACCCAAAACTCAACCTGTTGTTTGTTTTTGTTTATTTTATAAATAAAATATTTGGTTATTATTGGTAGGATTAAGAGAAAAGAACCTGAGCCTGGTACCTCTAGGACTTCTAATACTGACATTAGGTTCCCTCAAAGGAACATAGATGTAGGTTTTTATCCATTTCATACATCCTGCTGCATACTAGATATCTTTGTAGGACATTTTTCATGAGATCATACATACATAGTGTAGAGGTGATTAAATACTATGGCTTAGGTAACCTAGTTTATTGTACTAACTCCGTTAACACAGACTTGTGTGTCAAGTTATACAATAACTTGGTTAAGATTGATGACCTCACCTATAGTACTAGATAGAGTTGTAGGCAAGGATCTTAGACTATCTCCTATTATCATTACGAATCATTTAGGACTTAGACCATCCTCATGTCCATTTTTGTATTACCCTCCTAGGGATTTATCCTTTGGTGATCCCTACTCCCATGTTACATTAGATAGGATGCACTTCTATTTTTTGGGGGAGGAGAGGGTACCTACAGTGAGCTCGTTCCTCTTTGTCAGTCTCAAGTTACATATTATGTCTTGTACAGGGTCATAGTGACCTACATTTTGCCCATGACCATGAGAGATGTCACGATGATGCGACCCTTTCATTTAGTTTTACTTTATGCATTTTGTCATAGGTTAGACATAAATCTTAGTCTACACATATTTCATGTCATCATCTACTCATCTAGCATTAGTAGCAGCAGGAGGGTTCATATGCCCTATTGTCACATATTGACATCATTACTAGCATTCCTAGGGATGGATGTCACTATCGGTGATGTCATACCCTTAAATGAGTTTGACATAATAGGTCCTAGGAACTTCTCATTAGATGGAATACATATAGATGATGATGGTGTCATGTCATGGAGGAGGGGAGACCAGCCTCAGCCAACACCAACAGAGGAGGAGTTACTTGATCTAGATGTTTCAAACTCTCCTCAGCTTACCCCACCTCTAGTTACCCCAACTTTAGAGGACAGAGCTATTAGGCTTGAGGGGATAGCCATTAACATTCAGGAGTTAGTCACCAATCTATGATAGGCCATGGCGAGATACGAGGAGCAGCAGCATGAGCCACCCTCCACCACCTCCTTAGTAGCCTATGAGTTCTTAGCATGTAGATCGATGTATTTTGATATTGAGCTGTATATTTGACTACACTTGACTTATTCATGCCAATATTGACTTTTGACTCACATTGATTTTTCTTGACTTGACTAAAAAAATTTTCTCTCAAAATATTTTTTTGAAATCTCTTTACTTAAATTTTTTTTCTCCTAAAATTTTGTCTCTGTACTTAAGTTTCTCTTTACTAAATTTTATTTTTATTTCTTTCCTTATAAATATTTTTTTCTTAAACTACTTTCAAGGTTGTCTACTTTTAACTTTAAACTACCATTTTTTTTTATGAATGGAAAAGGGAGATAAAAAGGGCAAGTTAAGTAAAATGATAAAATACCCTATGCATAAATTCAGGGTGAGGGGTCAAAATTAAGGGGAGTAAAAATATGCACTTATGTTATTTTTTAAAAACTTGAACTTTATTTCTACGCTTATAATTTTATCACTCCTTAAATTGTTGTTATACTATAATTTTAAACTTAACTTTAATCATATTGCCAGTAATTAAAAAGGGGGAGAATGTTGGTGCAAAAAGCATCATATGATCGAATCTAAGTTTTGATGTTGGCAAAGGGTGAAAGTCAAGTCTTGTGGTATTCTAATATGTTGATCAAGCTTATAGAAAATTCCTAGTTGAGACTAAGTAAGGAAGTCCTGGTTGAGGCTAGGCAAGAAAGTCCGGGTCAAAGAAACTAGGCAGGAAGTCTTGGCAGATCGAGAATATCTGGCAGGAAGCCTTGGGTTGAGGACACCAGGCGGGAAATCTAGATGGATCGAGGGTTGAAGGTCTAATGAAAAGTCCCGAGGGTCAAGATCAAGCTGAGCAAAAGTCCAAATAAGTTGGGTGGATCAAGGTTTGGCACTAAGTAAACTCTCCCGAGTGGAGTGGTGAGGACGTGCTCTCGAAAAGAGAGCAATAGACATTGGTCCAACCTAAGATTTCACGGGAGACCTAAAGTTGAGACCAACAGTTGGAAAGCTATCAATCATAACTTCATTATGCTTGTGCTAATACTATGATGCAAGAAGTTATAAAAAGAAGCTGGACGAAAATAGAGAACTCTGGGCGCCCAGAGAGGATCCAAGCGACCGGAGGTCCAAGCGCCCCGAGTGGATCCAAGTGCCCTGATGGCTCAAAATCTAGCCCACATCTAGATGAGGTGGCATGCCATGATTGGGCGGTGCACGTTAGCTTCCAAGCACTCGGGAGGGATCCAAGCGCCCCAGAGGGATCCAGGCACCCAAGAAGGGATCAAGTTGATGCGGATAGAGCTTCGTCCAGATGCTTTATCTAGGCGCCCCGAAAGGGATCTAGGTGCCCGAAATTATCTAACTCAACGATGGAGGTGGATTGGATAAGCCATGCTGGGGGTGCTCGAAGCTGGTCTAGGTGCCCGGAATCACCTTTAAAAAAGTCTTTGAACTACAGCCTTAGATCATCCTTTTTGTGCCTCTCTACTTCCATTCCATGGCAAAGCTCCACCATGTGCTGTTATGCTATCAAAAAGGCTACGCTCAAGTTACAACTACACAATGCTTCAACACCACGACTACGAGCTCCAACGAGCCTAGTTTTTGGTAACATTTATTTATTGTAGTTAATTAATACTCATTTCTTTTTGTACTTATCTATCTAAGGTTCGGTAAAGTTGCTACCATATCCTACCATTGTAAAAGAACCGAGTCTTCTTCCCTTTTGAAAAGAAGGTTAATAGTGATTATCCATCAAAAGCAGTCAAAGTGACTGTGGGCCTTGGAGTAGTAGCCACGAGGCTGCGAACCAAGTAAAACCAAAATATTTACTTCTCTTCTATTATTTATTTTTCACTGCACGACTTTGATTTTTGAATGATTTCTAAACACATACAAAGTGCGCAATTCACCCCTTCTAGTGCTTTCTCGATCCAACAGAGTGTTGTTTGTATTTGATTCAATTCACTTAGCTTTGGGTTTGCCAAGTTGAAGTTTTTGATGTGATTAAGTTAAAATTATTAAATGAGTTTAATTAAGTTAAATAAGTTAAATAAATTTTAATTAAGTTAAATTATTAATTAAATTTAAATTAAGTCAAATTAATTTTAATTAGGTTAAATTATTAATTAAGTTTGATTAATTTTAATTAGTTTTGATTTAGGTTAATTAAAATTGATTAAGTTTAATTAAATTTGATTAAGGTTATTTAAGTTTGATTAAGGTTAATTAAGTTTGATTAAGTTTAATTAAGTTTCATTAAGTTTAATTAAGTTTGAATAAGATTAATTAAGTTTGAATTAATTGAATTTTACATTTACATCTCACTCATTCCTATATTTTCAATTAAAGTAACCCTATTTTTGTGAGATGATCATCAATTTTATCTTTATTAATTTAATTTGAGTTCTAAGTGTTGGGTAGCCTGATGCAGATGTGTGCTAAAACATGTTTCACAAACATGCAGCGGAAGCAAAAATAAAGACATAATAAACTAGATTATTACATCACATGCACCACACGCATATAGGACACATTCGTGAAGACATAATCGCAATATAAAATTTTACATAAATAACTTTTATTGTAGTTATACCTGCGAGTTCATTATGAACCTTACAGAGAGTGTTTGCTAGCCTCGCAAGGCTAGCATCTTATGGAATCAATCGAGTGACGCTATGAAATCTCACCTCTATTCATATCCATGCCGAGAACTTTGATAGACGACTTCGTTAAGTCTGAGCTATGTCTTCGCTTTGGTACTAGCCGAAGTGGGGAGATAAAATGATTCGAGAGAGGGATCTTGCTCGATTCGTGTCCGGTGGCCGAAGCAACCAAGACGACACAAATCGAACGGCAAACAACCTTTACAAGGTTGTTGTCCGAAGACGCTAAGGTCACTGTCGGCGGCTATGGGAAGTGTCTAGGAATCCCCTAGGCCGGTGTAAAATCGACAGAGGGTGGCCAGAAGGCCGACGGTGCTCAGAGAGTACTGGCAGTGGCTGGGAGCTGCTGCCCGCGCGGTGAACTGTTCTTGTTGGAATGTCGACAGCCGGATGATAGCCTTGGCTCTAGAGACCGAAGGAGGAAGGAGCTTCCTTGGAGCTACTCTTCTTCAGCGTAGTGGGCGAGCGGTGACAGCATAAGGAGCTTTGGCTCCTTGTTGTGGTCGACGACACAAAAGAGAGGAGAGAAGAGAGGAGAAGGGTTTCTAAAAACCTAATCTCAATTAATTATTTCTCTCCTCATGGAGGGATATTAATACACCTCTCCATGATGACTTGGGGAGCAAGTCATCTCATAAGCCCAAACCCAATCCAATAATCCTTAACCAAAACACAGCCAATTGAGCACATGGTTTAGTTCAAGACTAAATCAACTTGGTTCAATAACCAAACCACTTGGTTCAATAACTAAACCAAACCAATTTGATTTATTATTAAACCAAAGAGGGTTTGTCACATCTTCAAAAGACATGGCCCATCCATACTTCCATTCTGACAAATAACTTTCCATATTTGCCAATTGTTTGGTCCAACCAAACTTATTTTCTCTCGATCTGAGAATTCAATTCTCAAACTCATTTTAAATTTTCAGATAAATTTGTAGTGTCCATGACCTTATAGGTTCCGGATTATGTTGGTTATTCATAATTAACTATTAATTATGAATAAATCATGAGTGGCACCTAGTAGTGCATCTTGACCTCCAATTGATCAAAAAGTCAACTATTGATTCCAGAACTACTTGTGAATCTTTCAGCAACTATAATGTGTCATGTCTCGTTCCTTTCAATCATCTTATACTCACTTGGCTCAGGACATGGCTAATTTATTAGTCCCCACTAGGCTGACTATGTCACACCTAGCCTAAGTATTCTTGTACTGCAGATTCGAATTACTCAAACACATTATCCAAGAAGACCATTCTCTTGACGCGTTCTTCTTTACCCAAAGACTTACGAGTAATAATCCTGACAAGTGACCATAGGGTATACTTCTTCTTACGCAAGGAGCGGTGAATCCTCTATGGGCTATTCGAACACCTTCAGAACAACAACCTTTGTTGTTCCAGTGGCACAAGGGGCAGCGGTAGAAAATCCAGCACCGGAGGTTCATCAACCTAGACAAAGAAGAACCTCCTTGCTGCAAATCCTCTGGTCGGAGCAAAAAAACCTGGGTAGCAATCTCTTTGTCGGGATAGCCCTTTTGCTCAGTGGGAGCAACTCCCTTCGGTCGGCAGTAGCCCAACCTACTACTGTTTAGCGGAGCTTCCTACCATTGGTGTTGTGTTGGTTGGTGATGAAGGGTTCATGGGTGACGGCAAAGGAAAAAGGAGAACCTTTTCCTTTTGTCGGCTATGGGATAAGAGGGAAGGGGAAAAGAAAATAATGCAAACTAAAACAATTTTTAGGTTTAATTAAAATAACCACTTCCTTTTATTTCTCTTTCATATATATCATTATATAGATGTTCTTATTGGGCTAATGAAGCAAGTCCAAAAACAAAATCCTTTAACCTGCAATCCAAACCAATAGTCATAAGTTTGATTCAAAACCAAAATAGGTTTGGTTCAAAACCAAATCCCTTGGTTCAATAACCAAAGCTCATTTTAATTAAAACCAAACCAAATTAGTTTATAATTAAACAAAAGAAGGTCCAACTTGTCTACAAAAGACATGTCCCATCCATGCTTCCGTTGTGCCAAACCTTTTCCAGATTTTCCCTTTGTCTAGTATAACCAAACTTAGTCTCTCTCGATCTGAGAATCTAATTCTCAAGCTCATTTTAAGGCTCTCGGATAAACTCATAGTGTGTGTGACCTTGTAGGTTCCTGATTTATGTTGGTCATTCATAATTAATTATTTAATTATGGATCGATCATGAGTGGCACCTAGTAGTACATCATGATCCCCAATTAATCAAAAAATCACAGTTGATCCCAGAACTAATTCTGAACTCTTTCAGCAGCTACAGTGAGTCGTGTCTCATTCCTTTCACTCGTCTTATACCCACTTAATTCAGGACATGATTTATTGTGTCTGCCCCAACTAGGATGACTACGTCACACCTAGCCCAAGTCATATTTATTTATCCTGTGGATTCTAATTACTCGTACATGTGTCTAAGAGTTCAATACCCTTAACATGTGATGCTTTGGCCAAAGACTTTGAATAACAATCCTGACAAGTGGCCATAGGGTATACGTCTCCTGGCAAGGAGCGGTGAATCCTTTGTGGGCTATCCAAACACCTTCGGACACTTCGACTTATATCCAATCATCTCGGGTTCACTTCTCCAAGGAGATGTTTTGCTTAATATGTCAAAGCATAAGATTTTATGACCAAGGTGACTTGAATACATCAAGTCGAAGGAAATTTGCACTCGACCTGCAATAAAAACTTCACAGACATATCTATATATGTAAAGAACCATATGAAGTCTTACAGCAGGTCACTCCAATAAACTGGTTACCATAACTAGCATCCACGTTTAACTCTTGACATTCCAATGTCTCCAGCCAATGAGTAACGACTGCTTGGTTAGACCAAAGAGTATAACTCATGCTAGTCTTATAGAATTGATGATGTCAGAATACATCAATTTGTTGACTAGGGAAGATTTTAATACATTCATAATAACACATGTAGAGACGTTCACTAGTTGTGATCGAATCACAAGTTCTCTCATGCTATGAATCGTAATGCGGATATTCAGTAAATGAATTTAAGACCAAATTCAAACACATAAAGAATATGCACTCAGATAGTGAATCTATAT
>JBBUKS010000059.1:4216968-4236395 GCA_038050645.1 Hedychium gardnerianum | reverse complement strand
TATTATAAATGTTGACATCCCAGGATAGATTTGGTGGCTATATCATTTGAAGAAGAACATCTATGATAACAAAGAATTTGATTCGCAAAATTGAAAGGATGGTTCATCGTAATCCTTCTTACGACGGCACGCGCAGATGAACAAGATCTACGAGAGATTAATGTAAGTGTTTGGATATTATTTGTCAAACGGATTATGCAATTTAAAACTCAAGATTTAGTTTTAATTGTGTCAAGATTTTTCAAGATTTTTCGTGAGCGCGCCGTGCAGTCGTCGAAACTCCTAAGTCGGTGACAGATCACGAGCGATGGCCAGGAGAACGACTATCGAGTCGCGGTGGTTCCCTCCCATGGCGGGCAACCGCGTCGTGGTGGACGGGAACTGTCGTCGGTTGGTCACGAGGAGAAGAGTAGCGTCGACATGCGGCGTGTGGCATGCAGTGTGTGGCGTGTGCGACGTGCGACGAAGAAGGAGAGAGAAAATATTTGTTTTTTTTTCTCTTCTATTTTTTTAATGCATGTGGGCTTTATTAAGTTTTCATGGGTTAATTGATTCTTTTTACTGCTAAAAAAAACCGTTCGGATTTGAATGGTTTAAAAGGCAAAGACTTCAATTAGGGTTTTGGCAATTAATTAGATTTGAATTTGTTTTTAATCAAATTTTATTAAATTAGTCAGATTTATTTTAATGAGTTAAATTTGATTAAATGGGTTAAATTTATTTTAATGGGTCAGATTTGATCATGAATTTTATCAAATTGAATTGAATTTGATCGAACGGGTCTGACTTTAATCAATAAATCTGAAATTGATTAAATGAACGTGAAGTTTCTCAAAATTGAAATAATTTATTTTTCTTAATTGCTTATATATTCTATATGATAGTTCTATACATATTTTGAGAATAAGCCAATTTTATTATTAGTTATGTCGATTTTGTACTGACTTTGTAATTTCAATTCCTGATGGCACGGATGATACACACCATGACTCGTAGCGATGTGTTATGAAATAAGTTGAGGGAAGCTATCCAAGAGATAGAGTATGATCGAGTTTATGGGATTCGAGGACACATTGGGAAGCTTGATTGATTATTTTGAAAACTTGAGCAGCAGATTTTTTCTATCCTGGACAACTACCGGATTTGGGCCTTAGTGAGGTCACTGTCATCAAGTCTCAGTGAAGTAGCACACCATATGTGGGGGCGCTATGTAAGGCGCATCACATATGTAGAGTGTGTATAAAGCTATTTCATCATGTGGATCAGGAGGATTCAGAAGAGGATTTGAGTGTGGATTCGACAGAGAATCTTGAAATCAGTTGCCCTAGCTGAGCCTAGAAAGATAGGATTTGAGTTGATTACTACTATACTAGTGTCTTTCCAAGTGGGAGTAGCAATAACCTATCTATTGCAGCCCTAGTGTCAGTCCTAATGGGAGTAGTAGTGACCTATCTAGTTTCTTAGAGTTGTTTCTAGTCTTTTGTTATGTGTTAACAATATTTGCAAATGTTAGGTCATGTGTTAACAAACTTTAAAATGTTATGTTATGTGTTAACTTCATATTTTATCAATGTATGCCCTAGCTGAATACTATGTGTTAACAACATATTTAACATTTAATAATTAGTTTATTTTAATGATTTATTCATTTAAATGATTAGTTTATATCATGATTAATTCATCATATATTGATTAATATAATTAATGGAATGTGCGTCATATGATTAATTAATGTTAGTTAGATTGATTCAGACAAATAATGAGTGGAAACAAAGTTATCACTTGATTTTGTCAACTAAATTATATTAACATTGAATTAATCGATAATTGCATACATATGAATTACACTAAATTATTGAATAATATGTTTATTTATGTTAGATCATAACTACTGAGAACATAATAGCTGAACTCAATAAGGGAGAAAAATTAGATGGAGATAACTATAAAATTTGACACTTTAAGATTCAATATGTTCTTGAGAAACAAGAAATTCTAGAGGCTGTAAATCAGTTTATGAAAAAACCTGTTGATGGTTCTATAACTCAGCATAAACATGATCTTGATGTCTATAAGGCATGGAAGAAAAAAGACTCAACTACTAAGGGAATATTGATTAGTTCAATGGTAGATGACCTGATATTTGAGTATGAGTCATTACCATCAACTCATGTTGTCTGGGTTGCTCTGAAAGATAAATACAGTGAAGTTAGCTTAAGCAAGCTTCGTCAACTGACAATAAAGTTTGACATCTATAAAAAAAATGCCCGAATGTCTTCATAGCCCAACATCTGAAGAAAATGATGAATATGATTCGGGAGCTAAAGACTGTTGATTATAAATTGACTGATGAACAATAGGTTCAGACAGTAATATATTCTCTTCCTGATTCTTGGAAAATGATGAAACAAAATTTTACATACATGAAAGTATCAAGACTTTTACTGATGCCTCACGCCATGTTGAACTTGAGGTGGAGAGAATTGAATCCACAAGGATTTTTAAAAAGCTTTTGTAGCTGAAGGTTTCATTGAAGCATCTTGATCCAAGAATAAAAAATGATGGTTCAAGAAAGGTAAGAAAAAGGGAAAAGAAGTTACTGCTGCTGGACTAGGCCCAAACAAGAAGAAGTTTATGGGGAAGAAACATGTATACCTAAAAACAAACTAACTTGCTATAACTATGGCAAAAAGGGCCACTTTACTCGAGAATGTACTGAGCCAAAAAAGATAGATCCATGTTTATCTTCTTTTCATGAGCATTATGTTGATAGTTCAATGTTGTTAGCTGATTTTTATCCTTTGTGAATTATAGATTCATGAGTAACGAACCATGTAACTTGTGATCGAGCTACATACGTGAAGTATCGTTGGATACTAGCTAGTAACAAATGGATATATGTGGAAAATAATACAAGAATTGAAGTCAAAGGAGTTGACACTTGCAAACTCAACCTACGTGGTAGACGTACCTTGTTTCTACATGTTGTTCTTTATGCTCCTAAAATTTGACGGAATTTAGTTTTTGTTACTTGTCTTCTTGATTTGGGATATTGTATTAACTTTTATAGTCGATGTGTGGAACTTCATCTTAACTTTGTGTTAATAGAGTATGGTTATGTAACGAATGGTTTCATGATTCTTGATATAGAACCTCATATTAATTATAGTATTAATGGTTATTTTTCAAATATTGCTCTCACTAGTGATGCTGATGTAAATGATGAAGTTTGACATGCTAGATTAGGTCATATAAGACAAGAACGAATGAACAGATTAGCCAGAGAGGGTCAGTTGGGCACTCATGCTAAGATTAACTTGTCTATATATAAACATTGTCTTGCTGGAAAAAGCAATTAAGAAATCATTGGGTACAAATATTATAGCTGAATCACTATTGCAATTAATTCATTTAGATGTTTGTGATCTGATGAATGTGAAGGTTAGACATGAAGGATCATGTTTCATTATATTTATTGATGACTTTACACATTTTGATTATGTGTATTTGATTTCTTATAAAATATGAAGGATTAGATTGCTTCAAACGTTATTTGAACGAAGTTGAGAGTCAATTAGATAGTAAGATTAAAACCTTACGTACTGACCGTGAAGGTAAATATTTGTCTAATCAATTCAAGACAATGTGTAATGATAAAGGGATTATTAGACAACTAACAATCCCAGAAACTCCACAGCAAAATGAAGTTGCTAAAAGAAGAAATCGAACTCTTCTAGATATGGTTAGGTTTATGATAACTCAAGCTAATTTGTCAATTTCCTATTATAGAGATGTGTTATTAGAAGCAACCTATATACTTAACCGAGTGACTTTGAAGTCAGTTCCATCTACTTCATATGAACGTTAGACATACAGAAAATCAGATTTGAATAATTTGAGACCATAAGGGTCAGTTGCCTATGTTTATAATAAGACTCACAAATATGAAAAATTAGAATCCGGGGGTAAAAAATGTATCTTTGTAAGGTACTTAATACCTCTAATGATTATGTTTTCATTTGTGAGCAACAAGATGGAACCATCTCCGAAATAGAGTCAAGAGATGCTACTTTTTTTGAAAATGAGTTTACAACAAGAAGTGAAGTTGATAAGACAATTCTTCTATTTACAATAGAAGAGGAGGATAATGTTCCTTTATGAATGAACGAGATATCACGAGAGATGCCCAAATCTAGTCAACCTAGTGGGTGTGATTTGTCGATGAATGAGTTAGTTCTCAACAGTTAATCTACAAAGAAGTAGTCATCAAATTATTCCTTGAAAAATGTTTGACGATGAGGAACCTCGAAGGTTGAGGAAGCATTGAGATGCTCAGTTAGAGAAAACTGAAAAATTACAATAGATGAGGAAATGGAGTCTTTGAGAAAGAATTAAGTTTGAGATTTAGTTGATGTTCCTCTAGGTCGAAGGGCTATTAGGAATAAGTGGATTCTCAAAATTAAGAGGAAAGCAGATAGATCAATTAATCGATACAAAGCTTGTCTAGTTGTAAAAGAATATACTCAAATGGAGGGTATTGATTTTGAAAAGATATTTTTCTCTATTGTGAAATTTGTGTTAATTCGTGTCATTTTAGCTATTGTAGCACATTTTGACTTGGAATTATATCAGATGAATGTAAAAACGGCTTTCTTTAATGATAATCTTGATAAGGAAATCTATATGACATAGCCAAAAGGTTACATTGCTGAAGGCTAAGAAAATAAAGTATGTAAACTCAAAAAATCTATATATAAGCTAAAGCAAGCGTCAAGACAATGAAACATAAGATTTAATAAAGTCATTTTATATTATGATTTCAAAATAATAAATGAGGTTCATTGTGTTTAGCTAAGAAAGGAAAAAAAAGAAAGTTGGTCATCTTATCGTTATATGTTGATGATATGCTAATAGCTAAAAATGACATAAAGTTTATGATAGAAGTCAAATCAGGACTTTCATCATAATTTAACATAATAGATATGAAAGAAGCTGAGTAAATTTTAGAAGTAAAGATCATTAGAGATCGGTCACAAAGACTTTTGGATTTGTCTCAAGAGACCTATATCATTAAGATGCTATAACATTTCAATATGTCAGATTGCAATATTGAACAAACACTTGTAGCGAGAGGTACTGTTCTGAGCAAAAGTATGTATCCCAAAACTCCTAAAGAAATAGCCGAAATGGAAAAAAAAAACTATATGTCAGTGTCATTGGTAGTTTAATATACACATCCTGATATTAGCTATGCTGCTGGCTTAGTTAGTTGTTTCCAATCAAACCCAGGATCTAGACATTGGAAAGCGATGAAGAGGATATTCATATATCTTAAAGGGATAACAGATTATTATTTTTATTTTCAAGGATCTAAGATGAGCCTGAAGGGCTACACAGATGCAGATTGGGCAGGAGACTTAATGATAAAAAATTCATATTCGGCTATATCTTCTTGCTAAATGGTGGCGTCATCTCATGGAACAACAAGAAATAATCTTGTGTAGCGCTGTCAATAATGGAAGCTGAATATGTGGTTTGTGCAATGGTTGTGCAAGAAGCTGTCAAGTTAAGAATGTTCTTGAAGCATTTGAAAATTGCTGAGGACAATGAGAGTCCTCTTACAGTGTACTGTGACAATCAAACTGCTATAGCTTTTTTTAAGGATCCCAAATATCACAGCAAGGGCAAACATATAGAGATTAAGTATAATTTTATAAAAGATATTGTTGACAAGAAAAAGATAATTATATCCCTACATGTATTATACTTGCAGATCCTTTTACTAAATCATTAATTAAAAAGTCATTTCAAGAACATGTGAAGTCTTTGGGATTTCGAAGAATGTAACTATTATAAAGACAATCAGATATATGAAATGTTATGATCTATTCAGTCTATATGTCTTAGTTACATTTGGATAACGTCTCGATAAACATATTGGTAGGTTGAGATTGGTCTATTGACATGGACGATTATCTCTATTTGTTTAGTATAAATAGAAATAAGACCACTACTTATGGGGGCAACTAATGAAGTTGTGCATGGAGACATTCCTATAAGTTGGTGTCGCCTTGATTGTTATATCAAGATGAGATCATTTGTGAATTGATAATGATCAGAGTAAATGTATCCACCATATACTGAATCTGCTGGAAGCCATATTAGAATTCATGAGTTGAATTCAGGATTAAGCATTAGGAATATCTATATCAAAATATGTATGATGTTAAATTGAAAAAAAAACATGCACTCTTTATTAGTGAAGAGAAAAATATCGTAGCATATGATTTATACCACATGTGTTATAACGACAATAAGGGTAATAGGAGAATGAATCTCTACTTCTCTGTTATATGAGACCTTTGAGATTATAAGATAATCTCGATTTTATCCTGAGTGACTATTTAGTTATTTATTTGAAGTTTTAATTAGTGTTTGCTAGTTTAGCATGTATCTTATTGACTATAGATGATTCGATCTATGGAGCATAATTAAGAAAGCGACTGATTAGAATGAATATATTCTAGCTAAAAAAAAGATTTAAATAGATTTAAATCTTTGGAGGGATTAGAGATATTCGTATCGATGTAAATAATTTAATTTAAGATAAATGCAAGATATTGATATCTCAAATTTATTTTGAAAAGCAGTTATGTAAGGTGTGATAATTTTCTTAGCATTAATCAAGTCAATATATTTGTTGTTGCATTAACCATTTTTCATTAAGTATGGATTGGATGTTCTTGTATAGTCTTTTTGACTTATCTATAGTCTTTTTGACTTGTTTTGAACGAGTGAGAGATGTTGACAGTTACTACACGTAGTGCAGTACTGCACTATGTGCAATATAACATGCACTACGTGCAACGTTACTGTTATGAAGAGTTGAGCATTGCTGCACAATAAAGCATTATAAATGTTGGCATCCAAGGTAGATTTGGCGGTTACATCATTTGAAAAAGAACATCTACGATAACAAGGAATTTGGTTCGTGGAATCGAAAGGATGGTTCATTGTAATCCTCCTTGTGACGGCACACACAAACAAACAAACAAGATCTACAAGAGATCAATGTAAATATTTGCATATTATACATCAAATTGTTCATGCAATTTAAATCTCACACATAGATCATACCAGACATAATTCAAATCGAATCAAATCAAATCACTAACGATTCAACGCAATTTACACCTCTTTAATCTAACTTAATTTAAACCCACCTCATTTCCTTTCCTTCTCTTCCATTCCTTTCCTTTCCTTCTCTTTGCCTTCTACTCATTAGGCTTGCATTTATTCCACGTTTCCTCTCTTATTGCTTTCCTATTAAGATAGCCATTTATAATTAACTACTTAAATAAATAAATAAAAAATGAATTTTCAACACGCATTAAAATAATAATAATTTTTTTAAAACAAGAGAAAAGATAGTTGAAATCTATTTAAAAAATAGTTTTATAATTAACTACTTAAATAAATAAAAAATGAATTTACTACCCGCATTAAAATAATAATAATTATTTTTTAAAACATGAGAAAAGATAGCTGAAATCTATTTTAAAAATAGTTTTATAATTAATTAATTTAATTTAATTAGAAAAAAGCTGGCTTCTTGTCGTTAAAGGCAGGCGCTTTCTCTGGAACATTCCCCTTCCGCTCGCTCATCGCCGCCGGCCGCCGCCCTTCGCCGCCGTGGTTTCTCCTTTTGTCGCTGTTCTCCGCCACACGGATCGTATTTTCTATATCAGGCCGCCGCTTTCTCTTCCGCCTTGTCTTGGCCGCTACCTGCGTCGCTCGTCCTTCGAACCCTAGGATCTCCCCTGGTCACGCACTGATCGGCGACGGTGAGGTCATCGTCGGAATCATGGCCGATTGTTCCAAGAGGTTGACCCCTGTGTCGAGCTTTTCCTCCACCTCCTCCTCGTCGTCGTCCTCGTCTTCCGGTGCTTCCCTGTTCAAGAAGTCCTTCTCCCTTCTGCGATCGTTATCTTACCACACCCAACGGAGAGCCTCGTCTAAGATCCTCGCGCGGCGGCTCGCCGACGAGCCGAAGCGCCCCAAGTTGATTCTTTACTCCACCTCGCTCCGCAGCATCCGGCGCACCTTCGGGGACTGTTGCTCCGTCCGCGCCATCCTCCGCGGTTTCCACGTCTCCGTCGACGAGCGCGATGTTTCCATGGACGCATCCTTCCGCCAGGAGCTGCAGGAGTTGCTGGGGAAGGGCCGGCCGGTCGTTCTGCCCCAGGTATTCATCGGCAGCCGGTGGCTCGGCGGGGCGGAGGAGATCCGGCAGATGCACGAGGCCGGGGAGCTGGTGAAAATGCTCGAAGGGGTTGCCGTTCAGGACCCTGCGATCGTCTGCGGTGCCTGCGGTGGGATGCGGTTCATCCCCTGCTCCAATTGCTATGGAAGCCGGAAGGTGTTTGTTGAGGAGGAAGGGAGGATGAGACGCTGTGATCTCTGCAACGAGAATGGACTGGTACGATGCCCTTCCTGCTGTTCATGAATTTTACTTTCTCACTGTCATAGGGAATGCCTTTACTGGAACACTAGATTTCCAAATGATGAATGAATCGAAGAGCAAACGATAAATCGAGGGAGCAATTTCCCTCTGAATTCCTGTTTATTGATCCGGAGGCAATCAGTTTACTTGCTCGAGTGGAATCTTACTCAACTTAGATGAACTTGAGAGTACTTGCTTTAGCTGGAGCTGATGGTTTCTCTTGATTGCTAGTGCTGGTTCTTGTCTCAAAAGTGTGTTGGTGAATGGTGTTAGGAAAGAAGTAAGCTGTGTGTATGATCCGGTTGTGCGCATATCGGTTTGCCAATAGCATGGTTTGACTTCTCTTTGATAGCTAGTGCTGATTCTAATTGCACAAGTATGTTGGAAAGAAATAAGTTGCATGTATGATATGGTTGTACTAGTTGGTTTGCTTATAAGTCTATTGTGCAATATTGAATTATGGTGTTCAACTTTTGTCGTTCGTCGGGCACATCATTTCCTTTAACAGTTAACTATCTAATGCTACTTTAAGTGTGTGTGTGAAGATTCATAGCTATGTGTTGCAATCTTGATGTTTTCGTTGAAGGTTGCCTTGTATGGTTGATTGACAATCGAGTTTCAGATATCTATTGTCAACACTTATAAGCAGTTTGAGTTCATTTTGTTACAGATTGTCAATTTTGTATTGTCAGTGTTCTTATATGTGATATATAGGAAAGGTAAGTGCATTCTTGGCTTTGTGTGAGACACCATGTGATTCAAAAGTACTCGTATCTATCAATTAATATGCGTTAATACTGCCATTATAACTGAGGGCTACTTGTGTTTTTTAGTTGGAATGATTAACATCATCTTTTGTTGCAATGTTGGTAAACTGATGAATCGCTAGATTGATTTATAGGTTATCTTTATGAATTCACATCATGATTCGTTCCCTTGTTTCTACTTGCTGACATTTTGAATCAGCACAATAACAGTGGCAGGTTTGTTTTTATAGTTTTAACTTTTATAAGTCTGGTCATTTTCGCATCCAAGTTCGATAGCGAAACATTTATCTACTATATGTTTTAAACAAGAGGATAGTAAACTTGTGTTATTGTAATGACATTGCAGGAGGCAAATCATGCTGAACTTGAGTAAGTGGTTGCTAGAAGTACTGTTTTGTATTGATTTATATAGAAGTTAGTAAACATATCGTCGTCGAGATTGTTATTGTTTCGATGTTATTTAAACCAGTATAACATCGCCATTTTTGGAGTAGTTGGAACCTTTTGCTTTCTTGCTACATTACCTTTGGCTTATCGGTGTATTTCGCTCAAAATGGTTGGTCTAGAGATCAAAGCAACAGAGTAGGCTTATGTTTTTGGTCGACTACCTACGATTTTGAGTGATCTATGCTGAGTAGCAAAGGCATCATGGTCTCCCATGGTTCATCATCAAAAGGTTTTTAGGGTACCTTTTTAGACAAGTGCCTCTCATCATTCTTGCCTTGAACAAAGAAGACAGTTTGATAGTTAAAACCCCACACTCGAGTGGTTGTCACTTATGAACAAACCTGTTTAACTGTTGTGTTGTGATCGCGTATAACCTAATACTTCATCTAGTTCCACTGCCTTGTATTGAGCTCTGGGTTCTTCACCTCATTCTAACTTTGAACAATTAAAGATAATAAATCGATTCGTTCCCAACGAAGCCAATATCAATTCACTCCGAGAGGGACCGTTCTACTCCGCTCCATAACTCTATCGAAACGAAGTAATAAATCTTCGAGAAGTATCAGTTTGGCACATATATATTGCTTAAGCATGAAACTTACTTTGTCGATACAAGGACACTTGAGCAACACAATACTGCAAAAATTAAAAACACACAATTGATGCATTTGCTTATGGCATTTACAAACAAGGTATTATTAAGCAGTGCGACAAAGAATATACATGTGCTTAAAAGCCATCCACTTTCCACACAAGAATAACAGGGTCAAAAAAGAATGATCAGCTAAACCTACTTTGTATAACAGAGTCTCGTCGATCTTTTACGTGTCGCTGAAAGCCAAACAAACTGAGGGCTAAAGCTACTAATGTGGAAGTAACCAATTCAAATAGTATTCGGCGGTTTCTTCCTAAGTATGTCCTTCATTGCCGGCATTTGCAGGGAATCGGTTGACCATGCGCACGTTGTATTGCTCATATACCCTGGCACGGTTCTCAGACCACCATTGCTCTGCCTGCTTTTCGCTGAATCTCTTCCGGCTGCATTCATAGAAGAAATCAAAAATGATTATACTCTACAAAACAATGGTTTTCGTGTGCCTTAGAACGCTAATAATCAGCTACAGCTCTATGAACACTTTTTTTTTTTTTTTGATTCAAGAGCGACAAACTATTACAAAGTTTTGAACTCCGAGCAATGACACCAATGATTTGGTTTAAAGCCATAAAGACTTGCACATACCTGAAACGAACCCTCTTGAGATCTTTCATTCCTCCAGGTAAAGAAGTAAGAGTAATATACACTCCAGGCTCATGTTGTTCGACCCATTCGGAAGGAAGAATAGAGTTGGAAAATTTCTCCTCGCTTCCATTCCCAACTTCAGATACTGAACCGATTTTATTAGAATTGCTTGCGGAACTAGGACCATATCCGTTTCCATACGAACCATTTGAATCTAGCTCATAGGATGCTATGCTGATGCTTAACTGCTCCACATTTGCCACTGAAAAGTCGGACATGCCAGATGTTGCGGTAGTAGGAATTAACGATGACAAAGAAGGGAATTTGCTGCTCTTTTCTGCTCCTACTGGTAACCTTTCAGCCATGTCCTTTAACTATCAGACAAATAAGCCAGCAAAAAATGAATGCCTAAAGACAGTAAGAGTAGCAGCAATAAGCAAATTAAAGGTGATTCGACACTAAATCTGATTTGCATGTCATGAAAATGGAATTTGAGGGATTAATCTAATCAATGCAACCCTATATTCAATGTGTATGAATCTGAGAATTCTCACACTGCATATCTGTGATGAAGTCTAACAACACAGGTATAGAGTGAGAGTGAAAGAAAACATTGTCGAAAGAGATTCACGCACCACTAAAAGCAAACAACACCAGGTAATATTCTTACTTGTGCAGTTAGTGACTTGATAACCTCTTTAGCTGCCTTGCATTTTGCAGTCTCCTCTCCTGCGATTGCAATTGCCTCTTTCAATTGCTTAGCTGTTCTTTCCAACTCAACTTCTTGGAGTTGGGCCTTGCGATTGAGATTTTCCACCTAAAAAGTTTTAGATAGAAATTTATTAAAAGCGGTCAGTTTCTCCTTTCAATGAACAGAAAATGCTTATGGCAGCATTGTGATGCAAAATACCTAAACTCCAACCAGAAAAAAAAAATAGCACATGAAGCTATTTATTCTCAAACTTGGAGAACATTAGCAAAAAAAAAATGTTTCAGTTTTTTTTTTCTTTCTGATTGGTGACTTTTGTCATGTCTGACAAGTTAAATTTGGGAATCTCTATCTCTCCCAAATCATTACAAGAATGGGCATCTTGATGACTCTCAGGCTTCTATGCAAAATATAAAATGTTAAAGTTGAGTTCCCTCAAGAAAATTGGCAGTGCATCATAATTACACACTCATCATAATTACACACTAAATGAAAAGCAAAAAGCTTTTGTTAGTTCTCAAGCTTCCAATTGACTTTTACCTGAACTCTTAACCTGGTAACTTCTTGGCCAAGTTTTTCGTTTGTGGTTTTCTCTTCCTGGATCATGAATTTTGAAGAACTAAGCCCACCAAGTGTTGGTGTTGGCGTGGTAGAACGAGGAGGGCTGGGACGTCTGGACGTTGGTGATGATGCCCTAGAAACAATCCTTGAACCAGGAACAGAAGCTGAAAAGAATTTTTTTGATGTTCCAAATACTGGATTAAAAGATTTTGAAATATTAAAGGCACTCCATTGTGAGTTTCCATTTGGAACTGGTGATACACGACTGCTACTAAAATCAAATTTCTTGTCTCTCTTGAACGATCTACTTTCCATTTGTTTAAAGGATGTCACTGGCGAAAATTTAGAAACTTGCACATTTACAGGATCCAACTTCTCCTCAATAATTTCAGTGTGATCCTGTGTTGAGCTTCCTTTTCTGTTAACTAAAGACTGAGATGAAGAGTCGATTTCGAAGGTCTTGCTTAGTTTGTTATAGCAGTGGTCACAAACACGATGTGGTTTCTTAGGATTCGGTGCCATAGAAGCCCTAAGAGACTTCTTTCTACTGCAAGAATGACAAAAGACAAGTGCACAATTATAGCAGTTGTGTCGTTTCCTTTTGAAGTTGAATGGCAAACGGCAACCTGAGCACATAGACTGATCAACACCAGAAAGCCACTTATGAATACAAATTGCAGCAGTAAAGCTAGCACCACAAACAACGCTTCTGACCTGTTTATCTTTTAAAGCTTCAACTAGAGTAGGGGAATTCCGGTCATCAGTATCACCATGTCCTAGTCGGCCATTAGCTCCTTTACCCCAGGTATAAACTTCAGTTCTTGAAGTCAAGACTGCCACATGATAATCACCACATGAGATTTCCTCCACAAAACTTTTAAGCAATTTTCCTTCAACACGGACAGGTAGTTTTCCCTCTGCTAGGGAATTTCCAAGTTGACCATAAACTGTACTGCCCATCGTATAAACATGGCCAGAGGTAGTCAGTGCTACAGTAAGGCTGTTTCCACAAGCAACTTGACAAAAATTTGGTTCAATTAAGTCGGAAACACATGTGGGTACAGGTCTAGATTCTTTGTCTCCATGACCAAGACGTCCTTTATCACCATCGCCCCACGTAAATAGTTTACCTGAAGAGAAATTGGAGGATGAATTTCCAGACATAACTTCTACGATTGCAGCAGTATGCCAAACACCACAAGCTACTCGCACAGTTCGGAGGTCTTTAAGAGATTCTACTTCTTTAGGTATAGAAATGCTTTTGCGATCCCCATGACCTAGCACACCAAAAGTTCCATCTCCATAAGTGAACAGTTGGCCTCCAGAGGTTACTACTGCCGTATGCCAAGGTCCACAAGAAACTGACGAGACACGCATACCCTCCAAAGGTCCAGTAACCATTTTAGGGAACCAATGACTGACTTGATTTCCATGTCCAAGGAGTCCATAATTGTAAATTCCATCACCCCAAGTATAGAGCTCTCCAGATAGTGTAACAGCACAAGTATGATGTTCACCACAGGCAACAAATTCAACATTCGCGTTTGCTAGAGAATCTACAAGTTTTGGTTGCAAGACATCAGCATCTACTCCATGCCCAAGCATACCACCTGACTCCTCACCCCAAGTGTAAATCTCACCTTGCTTGGTTACCAGAGCAGCATGTCTCCTGCCACAAGATACATTCTGCACATCAAGTATGGTCGTAGATTCTAAAGCCTTTGGTAAAACAGAATCCATTTTAGCACCTGAACTGAAACCAACTCTAGTATTTCCACCACCCAAAATCCCATCTCCAGTTCCTTCCCCCCATATGAATACATCACCAAGAGCATCACTGTCGTCATGACCAGAGCCTTGACTGGATGAACTGATGGCACTCGACATGCTTACCCTGAATGCATCCAACGGATTGCCCCTGGTATAGCTATTTATGTTGTCTGAATATCCTGATGATGGAGAATGGACCGATACAGTAGCAGAATCCGACGCAAAGAAGCTTCTTGGAGCCACTGCATATAGAACATCAGAGAATGCCTTGTCCAAACCATTCTTTGGTGGGCTACCATATGGACTTCGAAGCTGAAGAGTATCAATATCACAAATTAACCAGAAACAGAGGAATTTCTTCTCTGGTAAACACAATAGATACAATAAATAAAAAAATAAGATGCAAGAAGAGAACCTTTTGGATTCCATCTCCACTGTCAAATGGGGAGCTTAAAGGTGAACTTCTACATGTGTATGTCTTTGGACTATTTGTACCTGATGATACACCATTGCTTCTTGTCTCTGTTCTCCGTCTTCGCTGGGGATAGCGAGATATCAATGTCTTTAGACCAGCAAACCAGACTTCAGCCTCATCTTTATCTTTGCATATCTAGCACATACAATTATATTATAATATGAGAAAAAGAAATAAGATAAATTAGGAACAAAATTCTGCTGAGAAAGAAAAAAAAAGATATTGCTTTAGTCACAGCGTGAAATAAGCAAAAAGAATAGTATAAGTCTTCATGTCAATTTAAATCTAACAAAAGAGCATGACAAGGGAAATTTACAAGATCTAATGACCCATCATCATATATGAGAGAAAATGAATGGCATTCCTTCTCGGGTCGTGGATATCTCTGAAAAATTGCCTGAAAAGAGAAAAAAATAGATATATGATTGATGTTTAGAAGCCAATAATCTAATAATATATTTTGCTTTCATTAATGAAAACTAAGGCAATAGGAGAAGCTATCAAAATACATAAATCTAAAAACATGAGCTTCACAACCACCAAGCTTCATGAGGAGACCCAAATCAGCATCCCATAAACATCAACTTTTCTAGGCCAATCACATAAACCAACAATCTAAGATTCTATCAGGTTTATTAAATTCAGGAGTTTAAGATAAAAGGAGATGAATAATCCATCTTCCAGGCTTACCATAAAAATGCAAAATGCAATATGGTAGAGCAAGGATCATTATGCAAGAGGCTGCTCAAAGTGGAAAGTCGGAACTAAGACTGTACCATAATGGAAAAAATTGGCTCAACCAAGACTAGAGAAATAGAATCCACTGAAACTCTAATTTACCTCTCATTGCCTACTCGCTGAGTTTGATCTTTGTTCTTTGAGACCAACACAAACAACGTATTTGCCATGCTATATATATGGCTAAATAGAATAACCAATATAAAAGTTTGACACTAATTTAGTCCAGTAAAGATACTAATGAAAGAGGTCTAAGTGCTTAGATGAGTGGACTGTTATTAACTTAATCTTACATATCTTGTGTTTGTAAATGAATGCAAACAAGTAGGTCAGTTACTTTGTGGGCAAATTGTTAGTGTTGGTGCTAGAATAGACCTAATTCTAAGCATGATGAAGTATTTGGAAAGGTTTGCTTGTTCATAAAGCCAATACTGGGTTTCACATGCCCGCCGATTGGGGATGGATTGAGCTATGAGTTGGACTTTGAGTCTTGAAGGAGATCTCTAATCTTAAGTGGGGGAGATTGTCAAACCCAAGTTTAACCTTGTGTGGAAAATTGTGCAGTAATCAAGTTCATAGACCTAGATGAGTGGATTATTATTGACTTTAGCTTAAGCATTTTGGGCCAAAAGAAATCAACAGGCTAGATCCTCTATCTGGGCAGTAGGGAGTCAGTAAAAGTTGAACAATATAACCTTTTGGTTGCTTCTACCTGATAAGGAACTCAGAGAGGTGGTCTCAGATGGTTGTGTGGCAAATAAAGGATTAATTTCATTGGTCATTGACATCTATGTCGACAACTAAAGCCATTGTTAGGGTGGATGCAGATGATGATAACAAGAGAAAAACAAAGAGTACAATGGTGAACAGGTATAAGGTCAAGTTTAAAATCTGACACAAAGGACACTGCCTCAGATGGTAATCATGTTGAATCTGTTAAATTTGTGAAGAAGACCAATAATACTAAATTCCAAAAGCTTAAGGTTCTAGGGAAAGGGCTCAATTTATACAACATTCCCTAACTTATTCTGATGTCAAAAGCGTTGCCCTTGCTTTAGCTATTCTTGACCCTTATACAAACCTTAACAATATATGATTTAAAGACATCGTATGCCAATCAAATGCAAACATCCTACAAAAAAAGACAAATTTTGAGCAATTTATTGAAGGGGAAATGCCTAAAAGAGCAAAACAATATCTCCAATCATGTTCGGCTAATGAAGTTTCTAAATGGTTACATGACTCTTGTAATTGGAAGTTTCTAAACGTTGTCTAATGAAAGCACAATGACTCCTTAAATTTATATGAACACAACATTTATGTAGGAAAAGTAGAGCCAAATGGAGAAAATACAGTGCGCTGTCCAGGCATGATTCTTGACACGTGACTTAATTTGAGGTGCTTCTCTTCTTTGCCAGAGAACCATATTAGGACAGTCTCGTCCTGTAAAAAGAAATAGGCAAAGTGACTTGGTGAAAAAGGCACCAAAATATTCTCACAAAAAGAAATAAAAAATAATTCCCATAGAAATAACCATTGTAAGAAAAGAACGCAAGGTTTCATGCATCTGATGAATTTTGAAGAACTTAAGTTAGTGGGCTCAAACATTTTCATAGCAAAGAAGTGCTTGTGCAATCTAAACTATTCTATTTCTATTACTGAATAAAAGCAAAGGACAGAATAGCAAGAAAATAAAACAAAAAGTAATATACTACATAGAGATATATTGGCATTCAGAACTTGCACAGAAGCATACAAACATTTACGGAATATTTAAAAGTGCAGTCTAACTTAAAATATTTATATATTCCAAGCAAGACAACTACGGTTACAACTTTTTAATACCATGCACCATGGTTTGCAAGGAACATACTGTTCCTGGTTGACCAAAAGGCCTATTATTAATGCAGAGAAAGGAAACTATTAATGCTGAAAAAGAAACAAAATTGAAAAAATAACTAGAAGAATGATTTGAAATTGGTGCATATTCAATTAAAGGAAACAATTGGAGGATATTTCGAAATTAGTGCGTCTTCAATTTAACTTTAAACGTAGATTTTTATTCTTTTGTATATTATCAAATTAATTGGTAAACAATTGGACAAATTTAGGGCATTTCTTATACAAGCACATGTATTGAGCATTGACATCAAAATATTTCAAGAAACTTACATTGGACAATCTAAATGGACAAAATTTGGGTTTTCCCTTTCGCCCATATTTTAGTAAGTGAGCTCCTTTCTTAAGTGCAGTAATAGCCTACACAAGCCAAATTATTTATATTAGACAAATCCAGCTCGAGAAACAAAATAGATTTATACCAGAAGAGCTATAGAAAATTAAAGAAATGCTATGGTATGTCTAACATAAGTTGGAACACATGAAACCGAGCATAGGTTGTAAAGCCAGAAGGTGATGCATAAAGCAAAGGAGGCACCGAGTGTGCATCACAGCATCAAAAGGTATAAATGATGAAACAATAGATTATATAGTGAAAACTTATGAATGAGATAGAGTTCGGAATGACTTATCAACAATTTCATGTAACAAAAGCAATAAGCATGCTTCAGTCAGAAGCCTGCACAAGCGGGTGATGCCTTCTTATTATGTGTTTATTACCAATATTAAATTTCAGAATCTTGGGGACTTGTTCAACTTCCATTCATAGGACCAGGAATGAAAACCCGCCTAAAATGAGTTGAAAAGGGAATGCTAGTGAAACTTATAAGATGTGTCTTACTTTGTACAACAATGAATAGTTGAAAACCTCACAGAAGCCTTGAAGCAGACATTCCTACTCCTATATTTATTATACCCACGATTTTGGAAAGTTGGGATTGAGATGCTTTGTAGAAAAATTGTAAATTTTATGCAATGAAATACCAAGCTAATCATTAGGTAAACCATTTTTTGCATCGTATCTCCTTACATAAGCTAAAAACACTTTCTGCGGTAACAATGCCAAGAATTCTTTTGGATTTGTGTTGTGGACAACAATTTCAACTCTTGGTACAAGCTTCCATCAGTTGGTTGCTTAGGTGTATTAACCATGCCACTTCTAGTTAGAGAGATTAAAAAAATCATTATCTACTGTGCGGGAAGGAGTATAATACTACTGTTTAGGACAAAAAGAAAAGGAAAACAACAAGAACTAGCTGCGGAAATTCACTATTCAAATAAACAGTAAGATACCAATAGCAAACAAAGTTTTATCTCCATGCCATAAACCGACAACAGTTCCAAATAAGCAAGCAAACAGTCCAAATGTAAAACAATAATTAAAAAAAAAAGCTATAGTAACTCTCTAAAAAATGAAAAAAATCTGCAACTTCCGGAGCATTACCTGCTCGATGTCCCTCTCGGCGGTCGCAGCAGCCCTGCCGTGATCCACCGCGCCCGCCGCCGGCATCCCTCCGCCAAAATCAAGCTCCAAACTCAACCTTAAGGCTTCCACGGCAAGGACACAAGAAATGCTCCAAGGACACAACCGAACAACCCTATTGACCCCATAAGGCTTCAATCACGATGAGAACCGCCGGCACCAAGAAATGCTCCAAAGATTCCAACGATCCATCAAATTCCCACTCTAACACATCTTCTTGTTCCGGGAACTCAACTTCTTGACGCGTTGCGGCGGATCCAGAAGGATTCAAAGGCGACGAGACTGAGAAAAGCTCGTTCTCGCACTCTTCCTCCCCTCTCTCTCTCTCTCACATATTGTGCTTTGCTTTGCTTTGGGTTCTTTATTTAGGAATCTACTGCGATATTTAGCATTACAGCCCCTGACTATATGGAAATATCAAGAAAGTATACAAATAATTCTCGTATAAACCCCTGTAATCCGATTTAATTGGCAAAATGGCCTTCCGGGTTTACCGGTCTCGTTCTGATCCTTCGCACGCCGGAGCATGTGGCGTGAGTGCATACGAATCCCGTCACCGAACGATACTGCGGTAGGTTTACCGCCACTAACGATGACGGACTACGTAGTGAGTGGGGGAATGAGGTAGATATATATCGGCAATTTTAGGACGAGATCCATGCAATATTTTTTACACCAAAAACACCCTATATTTTTTATTATTTATAGATTCAAATGTCATCTAAATTAGTAAAATACCTATTGTGTGTTAAGTAACGTAATATTCCAAAGACACAATTAATATCTACATGACTTATTTAAATAGCTATTAAAGTTAATTTTTAATGGGTATAAA
>JBBUKS010000059.1:4189539-4204189 GCA_038050645.1 Hedychium gardnerianum | reverse complement strand
ACAAGTATCAAACTCAGGAAACATGTGAATAAAATCAAGGTAAATACAACTCCTATTCATAGTAACGAATCATGCACTAGGATAAATAAGCTATCAGAGACAAGGTTAGAAGTACCAGCCTCCAAAGGTGACTCGTGCCCAAATATCCCAAAGTTGAAGCACCTGTCCTGTATCAAAGTCTTGCATCATAAAACTCATATTATAACCGAGATCTATCATAGACATATAACTGAACTAGATCATAACCCATTCGAGAAACCCTAATTGGTTTAACCCAATCATAAGACATAACAACATAGGAGCCTCTTTAACATCACACTCCTACAAGATGAAACACGATCGAAACCAGGATCTACCACAGTAAGGTCAATGTACCCTAATATTAAACCAATCAACTTCATCTAATAATAGATTCCCTCACAACCTCAACCATCGTGTCATAATCCAAATTCTACATGTATTTCTCAACCAATACTTCATAAATTCCTAGGAGTTAAATCAATTAATTTGTAATCCAATCTTTAACTACAAGATATAAGTACAAGAGGCTCTTTAAACTCCCAAATCTTAGCAACAGTAAAGTCCATGATCAATAACATCATGTATAACAAATCATAGAAAATCATAAAGAGCATTATACATCCCTTACATTTCTTGTTCCAACACATACCAATTTAATCTACACAAGATCCCTGTAAGAACAAAATAAATAACACCATCTCCGAATTCATAGCACAAATTGAACACAACATAACTACATGATCCAAACATCCAACAACTCAATCATCTTATACAAATTGATATTATTCAATAGATCCAAGAGTCTCAAGCCAACTTAGCAATCTCATTCCATCTTTACAAATCCCTTGTCATTTAACCTAATTTAAATCCAAGAATTCCAATCCATCACTACCCTTCATTTTGGCATAATTCTTAGTTTAAGTATCACATTATACAAGAACATCTATTCTCATTAATCAAATAAATTTATCTTTCACTTACTCAAATCATAATCCCAATATCAAAGAGTTTAGCAACAAGCCTCAACCTAACATTTCATCAAACACCTACTATGCATGAAACAATTGAAGCTCAATTACATAAAATCCAAGAAGTGGAAGACAACTACATTACAAACCAATATCTCAATCGATACCACTCTTCTTACATAAGACCCATCCATAAATTCACAGGTACCCAAACTACAAACCGAAATGGAATCCATACATCATTTTTACAACCAATTTCCATTCCAAACCTCCACCATTATTACTAACCAAATTCAAATCTTATTTCACCATTCCCTATTTAAATTGATCATCAGTAAGTGACACATCAAGTAAACAACTATCTTATCTCCACCACATCATAACCTAAGGTAAGAAATATATCTAATGTCTCTTCTACAATGTGTATCAACACTGTCGATAATAAAGAGCTACAACATGCTATATTACAAGAGTAATTAACTTGCATATTTAACTGCATATTGACACTACAATAATAATAACATGTTAAACAATCATGTTCTCAACTGAATCGATAACATAGCACAGTGTTCTCATAAGAATTACTACACCATACATCCCCCAAATCATAATTTCTAATCAAGATATACCTCTATTAGTGGCTGTCGGACTATTTGGAGGTGGTCGAATTTCATTGTGGCTGGAACAAATCAGGGAGTAGTGGTTGGAGATCGCTGTGACAGTGGAAAGCCAATCGGAAGAGTAACCTGGACGACAACTCTAGAATAGGACATCACTGGCAGTGGCCGAAATTGATCTGGGTGAGGATCGGAGTTGCTGTGATAGGGACTAAATCGGAAAAATTTTAAAGGCAATCCTCAGCGTTTAACTTCCAAAAGAGCAAAAGAAATTAGAGGATTAAAGCTTACCTATGTTTGGCTTGGTCCCTACTTTGGGCAAGCGGCACCATCCCCGACTGCAAGCTGGCCGAATCTGGGCAACTGTGGCTTGTGGTCGTGGGGAAATGAGGTGGCCGACGACTAAGCTTGGCTCGGTCACTAGTGTTCGGCGATAGGAGTGTTGGTGGATGGATCGGGAAATAGCAATGGTCGACAACAATGGTGCATCGGTTGATCCCTATAGTAGAGGGAATCGGGGATGGAAGGAGATAGAGGGACGATAGTGGCTGCGTCTAAGGCCCGACGATGGTGACACTCGGTTGGCGACGACAAGGGCATGACGATGGGGTGGCTGCTTGTCGAGGAAGGAAATAGTCGAGTGGAGTGGGCGGTGGCAATGAGATCGCTAGGGAGAAGGCAAAAATTGAGTGAAAAAGAAGAGAATCGGGGAGGAGTCGAGTGAAGTGTATTTAATTATCTCAACTTAGGGTTAGCTTTATAAACATTAGGTTAATAACTTTCATCAACTCCCAGTTTAAATAGGAATAATTTTAATTAATCCATATAAATTCGGTTTAATCCTCAATTAAATTTCCAAAAATCTCTAAAATTTCCATAGGGTCATCCCTCATTCGTATTTAACAGGAGTTATACTTTAAAATTGATTTTGATATTCTGCTAACTATGACATATAATTTCGAAGCACCCAAAGATGATAACGGAGAAGAAAAGGAAGAGCACCTATGGAACAAGAAGCAATAGGCTAACTTTGTGGCAAACGATAAAGCTAAGTTCCATCTGTTAAGCGTCCTACCGCCTCAAGAAGTCAACTGGATTGGCGCCTATGACTCCGCCAATGAACTCTGGAAAAAATTCCTAAAGAGGCATGAAGGAACATTAGAGATCAAGCTGGCTAAACAAGATGTGCTCCGGAATCAACTAATGAACCTCCCAATGGAAAAGGGAGAAAAGGTGGCTCAACTACCCGTAAAGATCAAGGAGCTGATCATCAGACTCAGCAATCTCGAAGAAAGGATAACAAATTGAGATTCCCTAATGTATGCTCTAAATGCATTCCTGAGAACCCCGTAATGGACATCAATAGTAGATTCCTACTATATCTCCAAATACCTTGAGGTAAGTAGTTTAGAAAATTTATTTTCTACTTTTGAATTACATGAGTCTAGAATTGTAGGTCTAAGAAAAGAAACCAGACCAAAATCTATCACTAAAAGCCAAGAAGATCGAACCAGACTCAGAATCTTCATCGAACGAAGAAGAAGAAACTTATATGGTAAAAAAGTTCAATAAGTTCTTTAAAACTAACAATTTTAATAAGTCACAGGCCAAGAAGCTTCTACGGGAAAAAAGAAAAGTAAGATGCTAAAATTGCGATGAAGAATGACACATCAAGGATAACTGCCCCAAATTGAAGAAGAAAGAAAAGGAGAAAGGACCAAGTAGAGTCAAGAATTAGAACCTCAAAGCTACATGCGATGACACTTCCTCAAAAGAATCTGAGGCTGAAGAATATGTTGGACTAGCACTAATGGCCAGTCACCAAGATGAGAGCATCAATGAAGGGGAGGTACTTCCGAAGAGAGCAGCAATGAAGGGGGAGCGTCCAACTACGAATCCGACACGGTAAGTGAGGTATGTAAGCTTCCTCCTAAATGACTTTACGACGGCATTAAATAGTTGTCTAGATCATGTGCAAATTAAGGACCAAGTATGTAACATTAAAAAGGGATAATATTGAATTAAGAATTAAATTAGCAAATGCATGTCCTCTCCCAAAATTTGAAAAACTTAAAATTGAAAATACAAAATTGAAAGATCAAAAAAAAATATTAGAAAATAATTCTGCATGTTCAAATGTTTTTCCAAATTTTAGAAATTATAGAGGACTAAGTTGGTATTTGAAAAATCACAGGGGCGAAATTAAAAAATATCATATTTCGATATTCCTAGAAAATATTTATAAATCCAATAGGTAGAAATTTATTTTAGGTTCCAAAATCTATTCTGACTTATTAAATTATCTTTTTATATGCATGCTATAAAATAAAAATGTTTGATTTATTAACATTTTTATAAAATTGTCTTCGTCATCTTTCTTTTCGAGTATTTTTCAAGTTATATTTTTCTTGATAGAATTTTATATTTTCTGTTACAAAAAAAAATTTGAAATTTTTTGACCATTACATAAAATTTTATGAATTTTTCAATAAAAATTGAATTTTTAAAATTAAAAATTTTAGAAAATTTGTTTTTTCTTCGAATAGCCGTTAAAGTTTATGTGTTCATAATAATTTGTAAGATTTTTCACTGTCAAAACCAATTTTTAAGTTATTATCTTAAAAAATCTTCAATTTACTAAAGAAAAATATTTTCCTCTATAAGATAAAGTATTTTTCTAGTGAATTTTGTTTTCTAGAATTTGATTGATTATTCTAAACCTTGACAAAAAAATTTCAAAATTTTCTAAAGTTAAAAATAATTTCAAATTATTTTTTAAAAATTTATGTTTTAGTTATTAAAAATTCATTTTGAATTTTTTTTGAAATAATTGTGATAAAATTACACAAATGTCTATCTCATGTATAAATCCTCAATTAATTTTTTTAAAGTTGTTTTCTATTATTAGTATTTTCCCCTATTTTTTTCATGTGATCAAAGGGGGAGACTTAATGTTAAGTGGGGAATTAATTACATTTTTTTTTTGTACTTTATTGCAATATTTTTATTATGTAATTAATCTATTCTTATAACCTTAGATTTTGTTTATCCTAACTTGAACTCGGGTTGATGCACATCAAAAAGGGGGAGATTGTAAGTATCCCAAGATAGTTTTGTTGTAATCAATCGAGTTAGGTTAGGTCTTGCGTTATTTGATCCTTGTGTCTAAGTGTGCAGGAACTTAGGAACACAAGAAGTCGAATGGAAAATACAGCGGACAAGAAGGATGGCACGGGAAGCGAGTCAACGGGCTCAGTGTATTCGAGGGACGAGAAGTTGCGGAAGAGTACACCGGTGGAGTGAGAAGGACGCGATCCGAGGGACGAGAAGCCAGAGAGGAAGCCTGCTCGAGGAGAAGGTCGAAGTTGGGTTCGAGTGAACTCAATTTCGGATGACTAGAGATTGCCCATGCATCTAGAAGGACTGGAGGCGCCCCAGAACAACAAGAGGCATCTCAACCGCCAAGCGCTGGAAGGGCCCCCAACGCTCGAAGGTGCCTCAAATGCCCAACCAATGGAAGCGCCCCCAAGGCTCGGAGGCGCCTCACCCACAAATTAGATGGAGGCACCTCAAAGAGATGGAAGCACCCCTGATCATCGAAAAAGCAGTAGATAAGATCTGGAAGCCAAGTCAGCCCAAGTGAGGCGCCCCCAATGCTTGGAGGCACCCCAAGCGCTGCCAGATCACCAATGGATCAGTTTCGATCCATTGGAGGCACCCTCAATCAATAAAAGTGCCCCCATGACTCTCTCGTTAGCAAAACGGTCACCTCAACTATTTTGCTATAAATAGAGGTTGTGCCCTCTAGTTTTGGATAACACACTTGCTTTAACTGCTTTAGTTTTTCAATTCTTGTACGTCAATGCTGTAAGAGGCTACTCTACCTAAAAGAATCTTTTTATTGAAGCTTTCACTTGCCTTGGATTAACAGTCACTCCGGATGTAATCAAGTAAAAATTTTGTGCCTCTTTTCTTTTATGTGTTTATTGTTTTTAATTAACTAGTGTGTATCCTTGCTTAGCTAGAAGTAAGAGAAAGTTTTAATTTTATTTGCAGGCTATTCACCCCCTAAAGTCGGGCCAACACGATCCAACAAGATGAACTGAGTCCATCGACTCGTTTCCCTTGCCAATCGTATATTCCACTCGACTTCTCATGTTCTTAAGCTTCTACACACTTAGACATAAGGATCAAATTACACAGGACCCAACTTAACTCAGTTGATCACATCAAAACTACCTCGGGGTACTTACAATCTCTCCCTTTTTTGATGTGTATCAACCCGAGTTAAAATAGGGACAATAAAAAAATATGCAGTCATAAAGGTTAACTGTATAACAATATATTGCAATTTAGTACCCAAAAATCCCCCCCCCCCTTAACTTAACACCTTTTTCTCCCCCTTTAATCACATCAAAAAAATGGTGAAAATATTAAATAATAGGAAAAAACCATGAAAAAATTTAATTGAAGATTTATATACGAGATAGAAATCAATGTATTTTTATCGTAATTATTTCTAAGAAAATAATTTTTAATAATTAAACCACAAATTTTCCAAAAATAATTTGAAAATTATTTTTAAGTTTAGAAAAATATTGAAATTTTATGTCAATGTTCAAAATTACCAATCTATTTCTAAAAATATATTTCACGAGAAAAACTATTTTCCTTATAGGGAGAAAATATTTTTCTTTACAGAAATAGAGATTTTCTAAGAAAAATATGTAAAAATAGGATTTGATGTTGAAAAATCGTGCATATTTTTATTAGGATTCAAAATATAACCATTGTTTGCTAAAAAATTAAAATTTTCAAAAATCGACTTCAGAAGATTTCTAATTTTAAAAATTATATTTTCGATAAAAAAATTCATAGAAAATCAGATAACGATCAAAAAAATTTGAAACTTTTTCTGCTGATAGATAACATATTTTGTTATCATAGAAAAATGTTACTTGAAATATAATCAAACAAAAATTTATGAAGACAATTTTGCAAACAAAATGTTAATAAATCAAACCATTTACTTTCTAGCAAGCATAGTATGACAATTGAATAAGTTAAACATGATTTCGGAACCCAATAAAAATTTTTACCTACTGAATTAATCAAATATTTTCTAGGAATATCAAAATGTAAAAAAAAATTAATTTGGCCCTCATGATTTCTAAAATACCAATTTAGTCCTCGAGAATATCTAAAATTTTGAACTTGACATAAATTTGAATTTGAACATGCAAAAGTATTTTTTGATATTTCTATTTGTTCTTTTAAATTTTTATTTTTCACCTTAAGTTTATCAAAATATTCTAATAGGCATGCATAAACTTTCTTTGCATTTAAATATTTGGTCCTAGTTGTGCATAAAGATTTTCTTAACATTTTAATAACATCATAAAGTTGTTCGGAAGGAAGTAAACGTACCTCACTTATCGTTTCTGATTCGCAATTCGAAGCTCCCCCTTTATCAATGCTCTCCTTGAACAAGCTTTTGTTGTCTTCTTGGTGGTTAGCCATTAGTGCTAGTCCAGCGTGTTCTTTAATTTTTGACTCATCAAACGATGTATCATCCCATGTTGCTTTAAGGTTCTTCTACTTTGATCCTTTGCCCTTCTTTGTTTCCTTGCTCTTTAGTTTTGGGCATTTGTCTTTGAAATGTCCCTCTTCATTGCCATTGTACATCTTACTTTTCTTCTACCCCTTAGAAGCTTTGTTGCATGCCTCTTATCAAAATTATTAGATTTAAAGAACTTTGAAAACTTTCTTACCATAAAAGCTTCTTCGTCTTCATTGAGAGATGACTCTGATTTCGGTTCTATCCTCTTTGCTTTTAAAGCTATGTTAAGGTTTGTCATGTCCTTCTCTTTTAGACCTACACATCTAGACTTGTGAAGTTCCAAAGTTGAAAATAAATTATCTAACATACTTACCTCTAGATCCTTTGAGATATAATAGGAATCCACAACGGAAGACCAGATAGGGGTTCTTGGAAATGCATTTAGAGTAAATCGTAGTGAGTCTCGATTAGTTACTATTTCTCTGAGGTTTGTGAGCCTGGTGATGAGCTCCTTCATTCTTGCTTACAAATGGGCAACTAACTCACCTTTCTCTAGTTTGAGGTTGCGCAGTTGATTTCGTAGTACATCTCTTTTGGATAGCTTGATTTTTGATATTCCTTCATGAAGTGATAAGAACTTCTCCCAAAGTTCTTTCGCGGAGCTATACATGCCGATGCAGTTGACTTCCTGAGGTGGTACTATGCTCAGAAGGTGAAATTTCGCCTTACTATTCACTATAAACTCGGTTTGTTGTTTCTTTTTCCAGAGATGCTCTTCTTTTACTTCTCCATCCTCATCTTTAGGTACTTCAAAACCATATTCATTGTTAATAAAATATCGAAGTCGGTCTTAAAATATACCTCCATACGATGCTTCCATAGTGAGAACTTCCCCTCGAACTTAGGTGGCTGAATGCTTGATCAGGACATTTTCTTGTTGCTTTAGTCGGCGGTTAGTCCTTCTAAGGCGTTCGGGCTCTGATACCACTTGTAAGATCGATGGACCGGCTAGAGGGATGAATATCCCTACAATAAAAATAATACTTTCTCTTGCTACAACCTTAGCAAGGACACACACTAATTAAATAACAAAAATAACATTTAAGAAAGTAAGAAGACTACAGATTTTACTTGATTACAACCTTGGTGGTTGTTAATCCAAGGCAAGTGAAAGCTCTAAAAAGATCTCCTTCGTGAAGGTGGAGTAGCCTCTTACAAACTCGAAAGCACAAACATGGAAAATAATAATGGAATTGAAAGTACAGAATGTGTTGTATTGAACTAGAGGACACAATATCTATTTACAGCAATCTAGTCGAAATGACTGTTTTGCTGATGTGGCACTCTTGGGGCTTCTCGGATGATCGGGGGCGCCTCCACAAAGCTAAGTCGTGATCCAAAGCAACAGTCTGCTGATATGGCAGTGCTGGGGGCGCCTTCGAGCATTGGGGGTGCCTCCAATCAACTAACATGGCATCCAGCTCCTTATCCACTGCAACGAGTGGATTCAGGCAGTTGAGGCGCCTCCAAGCAATGGGGGCGCCCCTGTTCTAAGGTGGGTGAGGCGCCTCCGTTCAATTGGAGTGCCTCCACTATCTGGGCGCTTGAGGCGCCTCAGCGCCTGGAAGGTGAGGCACCTCTAGCTTCTCCGAGGCTCCTCCAGCTTTGAATGGTCAATAGCATATTGACCATTCTCTCCTTCTGATCGTCTGGGTGATCTCTGGTCATCCGAAGTTGAGCTCACTCGAACTCAACTTTGACCTTCTCCTCAAGCAAGCTTCCTCCCTAGCTTCTCAACCCTCAAACTATGTCCTTCTTGCCTCGCGTCCCTCGGACAACGTCCTTCTCACTCCATCGGTGCACTCTTCCGTAGCTCCTCGTCCCTTGGATGCATCGAGCCCGTCAACTCATTTCACGTGCCATCCTTCTCGCTCACCGCATCTTCCGCTCGACTTCTCATGTTCCTAAGTTTTTGCACACACAGAAACAAGGATCAAACTATACAAGACCTAACTTAACTTAGTTGATCACATCAAAACTACCTCGAGGTACTTACACAAACTAGGGGAGTAAAAGAATGACAATAATATTGTTACGCTTCCGTAAGTGCACGGTTACGTCATCAATAATAAAAAGATATCGATCCCATAGGGACTGTGGATTAACACACAAGTGATTTTGTGAAGCTAGTAGCTAGTAGCTAGTCAAAGTTGTGTGAGGGCTTGTAAGAGAGAGAGAGTGAGAGAGAGAGAGAGAGAGTGGGAGGTCTAGGTCCAAGAAGAGAGGGAAGTGAGTTGTGAAGGTTAGTTTCGAAAGCGATTCTAAGCTTTCCGTTTCACTATGATGTTAGATAATGTCCCTATAACATGTTCATCTCCTAATTCTCCATACTCCTCCTATGTAGCTAGGGTTAGTTCCTATGTCAAGGTCGTGTAACTCTAGAAAGTGGGTAAATGTCGATGCCCTATGTCACTAAGGACATAATAGTTCGGTTGAATGAGAATTATTTGTCACTAAGGATCTCCCAATTATCTAGTCTAGTAGCAACTTTAACATAGAAGCATACACCCTAGATCTACATACATCATTCACATATACATTTCATCAAACATGCATAAGACACAACACATATAGCATAAGAGATAACATCTCAAAGAATTAGGAAATTGGCATATCCATAGTTCATACATTATCAATTACATCATAGATACTCCTTAACACTATAATGCAAGAGATCTACTCCATAAACAAGGAGAGAAAGCACAAAGACATGTAAAGGAATATTCTATCCCTAATCTAGAGAGAAGAGGGAAGAAATGCTTAGTCGGTTGTCGTCTTGGTTTTCGGGAGTGCTCTCCTTGCTCGGAAGATGATGGATATATAAGAGAAAACCACCTCGGATCGCTGGTGAAATCTCTAAAAATGAAGTGGTGATGGACCTTGTATTCTCCCTAGAAGGGAAGAACAACCCCCCTTTGAGAAAGGGGTAAAATCTCCTTTTATAGGCATGGGGATCGACCCCTATTTTTCTATCACATGGCTATGTCTAAGAGGCACGGCCTGAGGTAGAGGCTGACTTATTTGGGGGCACGGTCGTTCCTATGAGGCACGACCTAGTGTTGAAGAGGCTTTGTTGGCTAAACACGGCCGTGTCAGGGACACATGGTCGTGCGTGGAGTTTTCCCAAGAATGGCACACGACCGTGTCTGCGACACACAGTCGTGTCTGTGACACACGGTTGTGCCTAGGCTTTCTTCATAAGTGTCACATGGTCATGTCTGAGTCACAAGGTCGTGGCTAAAGCTTCTCCTGTTGCTGAGACATAGTTGTGCCTAGGGGGCACAACAAGTGCCTTGGTAGTGGCTGCTCTACTTCCTGCTCTGCTCTGCTTTCTGCTTTTCTCTCCATTTAAGATCTGTTTTGCTTTGAAACATATTTTGTCAATGAAAATAAAGAAAAAATAGATCTCTGAACGATGTGAAGCAAAAATCATGATAACATAATAAAATGGGGTATGATAATGTAGATCATGTCAATGAAATGTAAGTAGATGTGCAATATAAAGTGTCTAAAAATATATATAATCTACGCACATCACACCCCCACACTTAAACCTTTTCTTGTCCTCAACCAAAAACCTGCAATCTAGATTCATGTGGTAATGAGGTTCATCATAATCCCTAGTGATTCACATTAATCCTATCTCATAGTTTCATTGGTAAGCATGATACAAAGATTTGTTTGAGAATGACTCAAATAATAGTTCTCTATGCTCGGTGCAATAAGTGGCCTAATATTTTCAAGTATCAACTCTCAAGTCTAGTCAAGTCATCATCTAACTGTGTTCCTTATGCTCCCGGCGATAGGCACTTACCTGCCATACACATGGTTCATCTTTCTTAACTACATAAGGTCTCAAATGATAGCTCAGATTAAGAGAAACATAACAGTTATTTCCCCAATAACCTAACTCGGTCTCAAAGGGGTAACTTACTAGTTTCCACTCACGACAACTATTTTTTAACCTATTCATGTTTTTTTATGTGCTTGTATGTAGCAATACATAGCACTAAAATGAGTAAAGGGTTTTTGATTTTTCCAAATGAGCTAACGTGATTTGAGTTTCTCTAGTAACCAAAATATAATTAGGAAATCACCTTAGAAACATAAGTACTAGTCCTGTTTTATAAATCATGACTATTTTTAGATGTATCAACTATTAATATCAAGCATAATGTGAAAGAGATCCTAAGACTAGGCCAATTCTTGGACTCATACAATTGCATACATGCTCACTTCATGCTACTATAGATAGAAAAAAATAGTTCACTAAATATACTAGCACATACATCACAATACATGAAAAATCTAGATAAGAGCGTGCTAGTATTTTTGCAAGAAAACAAGCCATGCTAAAAATGTGATAATGAAGCAATTGACATGTCATAAGACTTAAAGCAAACAAACTAAAGCAAATGCAGAAATAAAACTAAACTAATTCAAGTAAATGCAAAAATAAAATAAAACTATGTACAACTCTTCCCCAGACTTAAACATTTCATTATCCCAATGCAATCAAGAGTATGGTGGTGGGGGGCCATATTGATAAGGCAAATGGGGATTCCTAGGGTATGGAGGGCGAGAGTGTCTATAAGAGAATGAAGGCGCTCTTGGCATGTTGCCAATGTGCTCATGATGCTCATAAAGTGTGGCAACTTGCCATCTCGTGATATCTATAGAGCACCTAAATTCTTCCATTGTCCTTGGCTCATTGTAATAATTAGTTACAAAGTCTGAGACCTGCCTATGAAAACTTCTCGTGTTCCCAAAATGGTCTTGTACTTCATGAAATTGCTCTTCAGTCAAAGCATAATGTCTTTCTAACATATGTTGGGTGGCGTTGTGCTCTTCATGGAGAGTGTCCATAGAGGCACGAAAATCAGAAAAATCAAATCTAGAGTGACCCGTATCGCCATAAGCGAATGAATGTCTAGTGGGTTCGGTATCATGTTCAACTCTATGAGAAGAGGATTCAGGGAGGTCCTCGGAGATAGAAGGAATGTCAATGGGGGGATCACGGATGATCCAATTAGCAGGATTTCTAATTGAAGTGAAGTTGGAGGAAGAGGGAGAGGCAACCCGTCTTTCCTAAGAAAATTGTATTCTCTATTTTCCTGATAGATCATTTTCATCGCTAAACAAGTGTCTATGTCGATCTTAGAGTTCCATATAAAGCATCTAACCCGTATAACTCAAAACCTATGTTGACAACGATGTGTGTGATATACCCCCCAAATACAATAGTCCCTACAAACGATCTTCCCACCTTCTCTAAGGCTTGGAGAAAATAATAACCTGAATCAAAGTAGGCTTCATCCAACAACATCACCCAAGAACAATAAAGTTTGATCTTCCTTATTACACTGTCACTCTCGGCCCTACCAATGATGGTCTTGCTCATAATACAATGCATATAACGAAGAATGAGGTTATGCAATAAAGAAGCCTTAGAGCATGATGAGTCATAAGCATCATCAGTTAAAGCAATCTCTGTCCAAAATTCATCGCTTTTAAATGAATCATGAAAATCACAACTACATTCATTAGGAAAGCCAAAGAAATTATTAAATTCTACAAGAGACCACTCAAAATTTTGATTTAAAAGATGTAAATAAACTTTCCCTTCTTCATTAGAAAGGTGGAGCTCTATTGAACTTAGAAATTCTAGGCTAAGTCTAGGGTAGGTTGTGTAATTTAAACTCATAGATGTAGACCAAGCCATATTATTATTCATGAATTCAATATCCTCCCTAATCCCCAAAACTTCCATAGTATAAGCATTGGGATAATGAGTGCAAATTATTTTATGGCTAACAAGTTTATCATATCTAGACTTTTGTTCTTGATTATGAAAAATAATACCATATTCATTTTCATTATCTTTGTCGCGTGCTTGTCTTTTACCTTTGCTCTTATCGGTTGCTTTTCCTTTTCCCTTATCCACTTCCTTTCCTTTTCCTTTTCCGGAGTCATCATCTTTGCCAGATCCACCACTCTTTCAAAGTTTCTTCAAAATTTTGGACATGATTGCAAGTCTAGATGGGGGAAGAATAGATCTTGGTTACGGAAGAGAGGAGGAAAGAAAAGAAAAGAAAAGAGATCTAGATCTCAGATTTTGATGAGAGGAAGAAAATAGATCTAGATCTAGATCTAGATGGGAAGAAGGAAGATCTTGCACTTGGGATTGAGAGAAATCTTGAATCTAACTCTTAGATGAGTAGATCTACCAAAAGGAAGAAGAAAATATTTTTGAGAGAGAAGGTTTTGATTTTCTTTGGAGGAAAGAAGAAGAAGAGGAGAGAAGATGAAGAAATAGGGGAGAGGAGGCGGACACAGCCATGTGATATAGGGCAAATGGTCGTGTCTCTTGGTTTATAAAGGGGACACGGGCAGCCACACAGTTGTTTTTAATAAACACGGGCAGCCACACAGTCGTGTTTAATAAACACGGCCACAAGTTGAGAAGTTACTATTCCAGTAACACGGTCGTGTTTATTAAACACGCCCGTGTCTTGAGTAGTGCTTAGAAGGGACATGGTCGTGTCTCTGAGACACGACCTGAAGGTGAATTCCTTCTATAATTGAAGCACAACCGTGCTTTTTGAACATGGCCTTGATCTGAATTTCTGTAGATGGAGACACCGCTATGTCTGATAGACACAACCTTGACCTGAGAAGCTCCTCCTGTATTGAAGACATGGTCATGCCTATTTCAAACAGTCATGACTTGACTTGTTACAGAGGGTGACACGGCCGTGTGTAAGCCAACATGACCGTGTGGAACACCCCCTGTCACACTTCTTATTTTGTGGCCCTTCTTTGCTTATTTTTCCTCCATTGGACCTCCACGCCCATGAAAATTCCACGGCCAGCTCGTGTGGGCCTTTGAACCTACAAAATAAAAGAAAATGTCTTAACAAAAATAAAGAAACAAAAACTAAATCTAAATAAACTCTTGGGTTGCCTCCCAAGAAGCGGTTGTTTAAGGTCATTAGCTCAACCCATGACTTGGCTCTTCTACGGGGCGGGGTTCAGATAAATAAAGTCTCTTATTTTCTTCGACTGCATTCCCAATAAAAATCTCTATAACCGCTACCCATTTACCTTGCAAGATCCTGATTCTTTGCTCCAAATATCAACCGCTCCATAAAGATATACCTTTTAGACTCTATACGGTCCTGTCCATCGTGATTTTAACTTGCTAGGAAAAGTCTCAATCTAGAGTTGAATAGCAAAACAATGTCTCCTTCTTGGAATTCTCATCGTGTAATCTGCCTATCATGCTAATTCTTGGTTCTTTCCTTATGACTTTAAATCAATGCGTATAGGCGTCCATTCTTAGTTCACCCAATTCATTAATTTGTAGCTTTCTTTTCTCTCCTGTTGACTTTAAATCAAAGTTGAGTTTTTGTATTGCCCAATAC